>CM060900.1:7255000-7855000 GCA_030762935.1 Hymenopus coronatus | reverse complement strand
CAGATGATTTGGTGTAACAAAATAATATCTAAAGATACCAACACTAAACTTTATTTACAAAGTTAGAGTACCCTATTCCATTTCTCAACGCAATCTCCATTCTGTCAAGACATTTATTGTCAGTGGTACCATTTTTTCAATGCTGATGTTATACTTCTCTACCACCAAAGAACTTATTCATATTTTTCTTAATGCATAAAATGTTTGGTCAATTGAATGTTATAAGCAGATAGTGCAAGTTTATGCTGATAATGCACTGAACGAGTCTTCAGTTAGGAAATGGTGCATAATTTAGAGTAATCAAGAAAGAACCAGTATGTACAACAAAAACTGGAGTGGAAGTTCATCAATCATTATGGAGGAGTTGAAAGTAAATGTTGACAAAAGAATTAAAAAAAACTGGTGTTTCACTTTGGACACCATACACGACTTTTTGGCTGAAAAAATTTCCCAACCTCAAAGTGGCAATACATTTTGGCTCAGATCTTTGATGGTAGAAGGGTAAAACATCTGCATTGAAAGACCAGTACTGTGTGACAGTAAATACCTTGATAGCAATGACAATTATATTGAGAAATAGAGTAAATAAAGTTTTATGTTGTATCTTTTGTTACTATTTAGTTATGCCAAATCATCTCTTACTTTCTGAATGGCCCTTGAAAAAACAAAACTACAGTTTTACTCTTGCTGGTCATCTCCTTACATAATATCAAGTAAAAACAGGAATAAGTTCAGGAAGATATACATTTAGAAACACAGAAATAATTACCAAAATGTGGATTTAGGCTTTGGGCTTCTCACCACAGATTTAATACAACTACATTGGTTGGGAGTCTCTGATTTCTGTAGTGCACTTCCAGTGATTTGTGTTTCACAGAACCTAGGGCTTTACATCACTCCAATACAAACTGTACTACTGTCATTGTTCATGCCATCATATATTTGATGAATTACAAAGTGGTAAGGAAAAAATGTCCTTGCTCAATCACTTATAGTGTTGAAACACTGCTGTGACTCCTTATTATATTTTAGGAAAAATTTAGAATTTTATCAAAACCAATAAATGTTTTGGCATAAATATTATATTTAACTTTAACTCTTTGCTGACTAACATTTTCCTTATGTTCATTGCAAATATAATTATATACTTTAGCAGAGCAATTACTGTCTAGAAGCTTCAAATGAAAGATAGAGATTCTATATTGAGGAATACATTTTTAATGTTCACCAATAAGAAGCCATATGTTGAATGTTTGTTTGTGTAATCTACCAATCCTTTTATTAACATTTTAGCAGCACTTTCACTGTCCTGATGAGATGCAAAAACTGCTCTCCTATACTTGTGTTTTCTCTTATCACTTGTAAACAGGCTCACATCACTTCTCTGTTCATTAGGAGTGCAGCCATGATTATATATTTTGTAAGTTTCAGGATTTAAGATACAACATAGGAAAATCATAAACAGCAGAACATGTATCATTTGGAAGGAGCCTTATATTTTCAAAGTTGGTAGAGGAGAAAATAAAACATTTGTACCCTCTTGCATTTGTGGAACCTTGTGTTGTGAATGTTGTAACATCTTTGGCAAGTTTTCAGAACTCAAACAAAGGATGCCATTCTACATCAGTACTTTCTGCAGTGGGTAATGAAGGATAACTTTTACACTGCCAGGGGTTTTCAAGACTGCTTTGGCCACCAGCACTTCTAAGTTGCTCTACCCAATGGATAGGTTGTTTTCCAATGCCATCTCTCTCATCTGATGAGCTGCTGTCACTGCCAGCCTGAAATTTCAAAATGCAATTCTTTAATTTAAGCGCCTCAGCTTATAGTTTGAGTTAACAATTATACAACTATACAGTTATCTTTGAAATCATCGCCTTTCTTCTGAGCCAAAATGTTGAAGATAAAATATACAGTACAAGCATATTTATTCGTATAGCTTCTGTAATTGATCTGTTTCTGGATGCTTCTCTATATAGGGGAATGCTAGCAGATTGAGAGATTCCAGCTACCACACTAACCGACCATTGATCATGCATTCCATTGCCTTGCAAGCACAACCGTTGAGTGAAATATGACGATAGCTGAATGGAAGATGCCGATCCTTTCCAGGTTTCAAAGTAGGAATGATGGTGGCCTCTTGCCACTTTGCTGGAAAAGCGGTGTCAACCCAGACACAATTATAGACCTCGAGTAGGAAAGCCTTACCCTCAGGAGGGAGATGTTGCAAAATTTGGACATGGATATCATCTGAAATGGGCATCTTTTCGCGAAGATAAAAGGGCATGGACTAACTTTGCAATGATGAAAAGATGATTGTAATGTTCAAGATTCCCGGAACGAAAGGAGAATCCTTGAGATTCCATCTGAGCCTTAACGGTTACAAAGTCAGAGGAATTTATGTGCGAGCTAGACACCGGGGGCGAAAGTACTGTCTAAAGTGCTCACCTGGTCAAACGTATCAACAACAGCTCCGGCAGCTATTTTGAGACCGGCGATGGGTGTATGGGTCAATTTTACAGCAACATGCCTCAACTTATCCCTTATATCAGAGGAAGGGGTATGTCGATTAAAGCAGGTTACAAACTTGCTCCATGATTGTTTTTTTGCTATCCGTAATAGCTTGTCTAAACTTGGCATGCACCTTCTTATATTATATGAGGTTATCGAGCATAGGGCGATGCTAGAAGAACCGGAGAGCACGCCTGCAAGTGCGAATGACATTCCGTTGTTCATTGGTCCACCAAGGAACCTAAAATCCACGAGGTTGGCCAGTCGACCGCGGAATACACCGCTCACCAGCAGCAGGAATGGTTGCTGTGAGGTGTTCGGCTAAAACATCCATGGAGTCGTGCTCGTTTCAGTGAACAAGGGTCAAACGAGAGTAAAGATTCCAGTTGGCTCGATCTAAGCGCTATCGAGGTTAATGTAAGGAACAGGCATCTTGTGCTTTGAGACTAATAAGAATTTTAAAGTGGTCACTAGAATGTAGTCAAGGCTGATATTTCATTGCAAGGAAATTGCCAACTTTGGAGTGCAAGTAGCCATATACAGGTGTGAAAAACTGTTGAAGGCGTCAGAAAGAAATGCAGACTCTCCATAGTTCAGGAGAGATAAGTTATTTTTGTCCAAGAAATCAGCAATTAGACGACCTTTCGCACAAGCCCGAGATGAATCCCAAAGTGGGTGGCGGGCATTCACGTCACCGACCGACAGAAATGGCGCTGGTAGCTGGTAAACTAGGTCTTCTAAATCGGTGCGCGGAAGGTCAACAGTTAGAGGCAGATATATCCTACAATTGGTGAAGTTTGTAGATGACAGCATAATCCTTACATGCAACCGACTGGATGGCAGACTAAGGAGACGGATTCAGCATAAAGATCAGCTCTGACGAGCATTCCATATGCAGGAATCTTCCAGTGATAAATCATACCGTACAGCACCATACTTGAATGTAGCGTTGTCATCCGGACGCAGCTTGGTCTCTTACAAGCAGAAGACCAAAGGTTGATTCTGTTGCAGCAACAGTTCAAGCTTTGGTCAATGTGGTTGAATTCTGTGTATGTTCCACTGCAGGATAGCCATGGTCAATTTTATGGGAGAAGATTTAAATTGAAAGACGTTTCTACATATTCATCAGAGCTGGTCGGTTCAATTTGTTCACTTTAGGTGTTGGGCTTATACTGTTTTCAGGAGCACGATCCTGTCACTTCCCCTCTATCCATCTGGAAGTGAAGGCAGAATCCTCCTGATCCAATTGCTTCATGGGGCAGACACCCCTTTTCAATAGAAAGGTTCAAGGTTCTCGAACCGATTGGAGGTACTGATCGGCATAGATGGCCATCACTGATCTGTACTCCTCCCAGAAGATTCCTCCGAAGATAATCTAAGTGCAGAATGGCCAGGAGTTTTTCTTTCCTTAGATGTTTTGTGAGGAGACTTAGCATTTTCTTTCAGGAAGTCGGTCCTGACATAACTTGTCTCAAATGTTTTCACTGGTGCTGAATACGCGATGGATAAGCCGGTCTTGGTGCCCGAGGTCAAAGCTTTGGGTGGTACCTTTTCTGGAGAGCTGTTTACATTGTTGGTTTTGGCAGATGTTGATGCAGATGTAGACGTAGAGGTTGAGGACTTTGGATGTGGTCTGGCTATGAGAATTTTTTCAGAAATTGTGGCCCCTGCCTTAATCTTTGGGGGGTGATCTAGCCGATCAAAGGTAAGGAACAGGGTATGGGCAGGCATTAATACACAATTTTCTTTCCATTGAACCCTATAAATGGATTATTCTACCAGATCCTCTTGAAGCTTCTCATTGGATGTACTGTCCAATGCATGGGTGGTGTTAGCACCACACAAGAAATTCAAGGTCTTGTGCATTTCAACCTTAACTGGGTAACTGCCAAACATGCTTGCTCTAAGAACATATTTTTACTGCATGGAGTGAACTATTTTGGGCTCTAACACAATAATTAACCAGACCAGCAATTTTATCTAAACCTTTTTGCATTGTGGAAGGGTTAACCGATGTAAATGTTCCTTCTTCCTCTGTTCTGGATACAACTAAGTAGCAAGGACCACTGGACTCAGCTACTTCTTTTCCCAACACTAAATTATGTTTTTGTATATTTTTTGCCATAAGAATATGGTATAAATTCATCCCCCAGTACTCCTAACTCACCACGGTGCCCAACAAAGGGTCACCCTACTGGTGTGACAGGACCACATAGGGGATATAGCAGGCTCTCCATCCCACTCACCCTGGAGTTCGGTATATTATCTAGTCCTGGCCAATTGATATGGAGTGGGTTAGTTCCTAGTCTCCTGCTTAGGCAAAGCAGAAACCAAGGTGGTGTATGAGGTTGCGCCCTCTCCCCAGTCACTGAAATAAGGTTCCTGTGTATCATTTTGGCAATATTTTGTAAGCCAATACCATATGCAATGTTCTATTTCAAGCAGTGAACAAAATGTTGAATTTACAAAGCATTGGCACAGGAAGAATAAAAAGCACAGAACTTGTGCACTTACTTTGATATATCATCAATGTGCTTCCATATTTTATTTTTACTGCCTATATGAAGGTATTCATTAGGTATAAATGCTGAATAAAGCTTATGAGAATCAATTAATGGTAAGAAAAGACATACTTGATTTTCCTGGTTTGTTTGTTTCTGTCGGCATGATTCAGGGCTAAGGACCTGATGTTCATCAGCTGTTGTCCGTTGTTCTGGTTTTTGGTCATTTTGGTGTGAAGATAACAGTCTTTTCTTTAATTTGGCATTTTGGACAGCATCCGAGGCCTCTTGAGCTATGCCATGAGCAACTGGATCAAGTTCTTCTTTATCCTTTTCTACTGCTGTTCTTTCATCTATAAATAACATTTCCACATCTATATTTTGAAGAATTTACTATGACTAAGCAAAGGATATGATTTAAGAGAAGGTTTGAGTCCCAATAGAAACACTTTTCATCCCTTACAATGTTTTTCTATTTGACTGCTTTTGAGAACTACCTTTTGTTCTCATCTTCAGAGACTGACTCACTAAAAAAAGGTATTGCTAAGTGATGAAAAGTGTTTTTATTCTGGCTCAGACCTTCTCTTAGCTTTACATTTCACATCATGGTTACTAGCTTAATCAAATATTATATAAATAAATATGATGGTTGTATTATACATTTATCGCCCTCCGTGGTGTAATGGTTACCATGCCGACTTCATATACCCAAGGTCGCGGGTTCATACCCGGCGGAGGATGATGGGCATGGCTTCCTTCGGGAGGGAACTAAAGCCGTTGGTCCTGTGTCGTAGATTTACGGCACGAAAAAAAACCTCAAGCCTGATAGAGAGGTCTCTGAGCAAAATTAAGCGGTCTTTCACGCCCAGTATAGAATGGGATGCTGAGAACCCCAGCAGTTAAAGAGCGTCCATAATTAAAACAGCATTTTTTTTATTTATTTGTATTATACATTTAATAAAAACAGTTATTATCTAAGGAAATAAGCATGTTCTCATTGACGGTAAGACTAAAGTATTTATTGTTGGCAACTTAAAATGAAGCCCAGTGATTTAGTTCAAGCAGCATGTGACAGGGGATTAAAATGGCTAGGTTGTTATGTTGCAGACCTCAAGCATAAAGATTACTCTCATACTGAGCCCAACACTTTGGCTCTTTTACAGAGCACTAAAACAAAAATAACAAAATATTATGATAAATGCATAATAAAATTTAACCTGAACCTACCTGGATAGTGCGGGGGGGGGGGGTAGTGTATCTGCCTCACATTCAACAGGTGAGCAGTTCCAATCTCGCTTAGGGTGAGTTACACAGATGAGGCTCTTCTAGGGGGTTTTTTGTTATCCTGAGAAGATGATTGTTGAGTAACTTAAAACTGCATTGACCCCAAGATCATTTGAGCATCATATAAGTAGGAGTTATTTCTGGGCTGTTATGCTGTGATCTGCTGGAATAAGAAGATCCAGACATTTCGTCCACATCTTCAGTGGTTTGGTCAAAGTTTCCTCGGAGAAGGTTTCGCTGTGTCACATCTGGCAGTGAAAGTCTATGTTCCCTCATCATTTCACTGATTTCATTCATCATCTGCTATGACCAACCAGGTTAAAAAAACAAATACCTTTAGGCTATCATTTGGGACAGAAGGAAAATAACAAGTGAGCAACAATAGAGACTGATTAGAGCAAATGTATACCAGATCAACTTCTTGGGTTCAGGTACCACAAACAATGATAATTCCTGCAACACTGCACACGCTTCTTTAAAAGCTATACGAAGGGAAAGGACCACTCTCTTAAATCATTACATTTCAAGAGCAGTGTGTAGTTTTTAAAACCATTATGGAAAAATCTTATGGGTTACATTCACATGACCTTCTCCATCTTTTGTGCAACAAAATATTCATACAAAAGCTCATTCATTTAACTACTTCATGCTAAATGAGATAAGGGTGAGCAGATATGGTTTTACAATTTATTTCCTTAAATGTACAGCAGAAATAAGGGAATATATTAGGGAAAGCAACAGTTGAATATCTTAAGAGCTTATCACTAAATGATGGCATAGCACTTTTATCTTCTTTGAAGGGTCAGGAGTAAAATTAAAAATGAATGACAACTTCCAACTTAAGAAAAGTATAACTATTGGAAAATTCAAACCAATATCAAGCAGTATCTAAAAAAGTGTTAACTCAACAAAATCAATATATTGAATATAAACTGTGTGATTTAATGTGATCCATTTTTTTTTTCTTTTTTTTTTGCAGTAGCAATTTTGTCTATCTTTTACAGTTTACCAGTTATACAGACATTATTCTAAATGAAGAGGGTTTCAGAGGGCAATAAAAATTTATGCATTTTGTGACAAAACTACATATTTTGAAAAATTTTCCATTCAATGATTGATTTTGTTGGGGCATTATGTTGAAAATCTTATTGTTGTATATTTGGAAAATATTGAGCTTAAATATCAAGTTTACTATTTAACCAATTTTTTATTTTTGTAATATGTTGCTGATAGACACAGACACACAGATTTCTTCATAAAAATGTGATATATCGCATTCACATAACCTCCTTACCCTATTCTTAAAACAGTTACTCTTCTAAGTACTTCATGCTAGTTACTTGCATACCTACTTTTATTATATATTTCCTCTGCAATACAAAGGGATGAGGAATTTTTTGTTTCATAATCAGCTTAACCTCCCCACATTTGTAGGACTGATAACCCCCTAGGACTTACATGCAAATGTCTAGGGGTCAGAAGCCTATCAGGGAGCCAATAGCACGAAATCAGAGAATAGAGAACCTGTTATGAGGGGTTGGCCCATAGCCAGGTATGAGCATGAGGATGTGGATGATATGAGATGTAGGTGAAATTGGTGAGAGGAAAGATGAGTATGGAGCAATTGGTAGAATGAGTAGTGGGGGAAACCAGAGGACCCAGAGAAAACCTGTCCAGGTGCCTCTTTGTCCACCACAAATCCCACATGTGGGCGCTCAGGATTGAACCCAGGTTGCCTAGATGAGAGGCAACTGGTGCCGTCTATGAGGAATTATACCAGGCTTAAACAATAGCAAAATATTTTAAAGCTTGGTCAATATGAAGCGCTACTTAGAGAAAAAAGAAGACAAAGTAAATAGATCCCATTTTAGGAAAGTATACACATTTTAAAATTGAAACCAATAACAAAGAATACTCAACCACTAAAAATAATGATTAGGCATACATTCTGTGTTTTAACAAGATCCACATTTTTTGTGAACTAAGCTTTTGTTTATTTCTTATGGTTTCCCAATTCTGCAAAAGCAATCTAGAGTGTAGAGGGCTTCAGAGGCTATTTCCAGAAAGTTCAAGATATACTTTTTGTCATCTACATATCTTTAATATAGTGTCACATCAAAGGTTTTGAGAATGGGTGCAATAAACTAATTGAAATTTAGATCTGATCATTGCATCTCTGCAAAATAATCTCCATTATTCTATATACCATCTTAGCCTTACAAGTATTTTTTGAATGCTGAACACCATTCTTCTTTGGAGAGAGTGCAAATACATTCTTAATTTGCAGCTACTGTAGCTTTAGCTGACTCAAATCATTGACATTAAATTCTTTCTTTCATTTTGGTGCCAGACCTGGATTTAGGAAGGATGGGACAAATATCTGACTCCTGGAGAAATTGGGTTGTTTCTTGTGCAGTGTGGGCAGAGGTATTATCATGATAGCAATAAAATTCCACACAGAGCAGTTTTTGGATGCTTTTTTATTAGGTCCCTTAAAAACAAAACAATATAGGTAAATGATAACAGATAAAAGCAATCTTGAAAATATCATAATTAAAATAGATAAAACTAGAGATAAAAAGCCAGTGTAGTAAGAAAACTAAAACCATCTTGGTTAAACCTAAAACATCAGTATAAGCCTAGCGGAAAACATGGAACAAAAATAGTGAACATAAAAGTAAAAACACAGAGCTGAAGTGACCTGTGACAAAAAGTTGTAAAACCTTACATACCATTCCATGAGCATCAGCCAGGAGAAACTAAAAGCAAACTAAAATCATATCCTTATTGAAAAAGGAAATCTGTATAAAAATTTAAACACCTATGGTAGTGCTCCAGTATTATCCGTCAAGATATTCAATGTGTTAGCCACAGTTGTAGAGTGGCTCTCAGTGCTGCTAGAGGAGTGCACTCTATTAACATATATTGGACCGACACAGCAGGCAGATAGGAAGAGGTTCTGAGGCAAAATGTGCAATATTGCAGTGGCCAATTTGTAAGCGAGCCAATTTTGTTTATCTCACAGAGAGGAGGTTACCCAGTTCAGGCAGCTCCTTCACTTCTCTTAGCTTGTAGCCAAAGAGAGCTGACCACTCTGCATGCCAGCATGAAAGTACCGCTCTCTGCAGAACAAGCCTAAAGTCTACTGAGGTAACACAATGAATTGCAGTACTGGGTTCCACAGCCGCTGTCATTGCCACCAAAGCTGCCAGTTCATTCCCCAGCAAGTCAATGTGACCAGGGATCCAAGTGCAGTCCACATTCATGCCAGATGTGTGCAAAATGTAGAGTATATCCTGAATACACTGTACAATACAATGGTCATTGTATAGCTCACGAATACTGTGAAACGCACTTAGAGAATCACTCATTATAAGGCAGTCACCCAGATTTACATGGTGAACATAGAGAATAGCTCAATATATGCTATAGAGCTCTGCAGAGTAAATGGATGTGCTACTAGGTAAACCAAAAGTATAAGGTTCAGTTCCAGTACAAAGACACATCAAACATCATCGCTGCACTTACTTGCATTGGTGTATATAAAAATGCGGCTACTGTAATTTGATACAAATTCTTAAAAACATGTACAGATACTAGACAAAGGCTTACCAGATTTCCCCTAAGCCGTCATCCCTACATTAACGTGGGGTTTAGCACGTAACGAAGGAAAGTGCAACCTCTCCCCCATGAGAAACATGCGAGGCATTTCGATATGAAACCTTCAAAGTAGATCTTAAAAATGAAAACCTGCAGGCCTTGTTCTAAGTAAGAGCAGGCGAAAGCGTTCGTTCAGCTTGGTACAGAAAAAAAAAAATGTAAACGATGGATGCGAAAGCATGCATTTAAGCCCACAGCCATAATTAGCTAGCAGGACATCACACTGACATTGTAGAGGGAGTTCTGCCGGCCAACAACTGAGCTGGTTGGAGAGAGCTCCGACAGCCATACGGATACCCTGATTATGGACAGTGTCTAATTCTCTCAGCACAGATGGTCGTGCAACACTGTCTGATCCGCTCCCCAAGATGTGTCACTTAGTATCCGTAAAATATTCAGAAAACTTTCACATCACGCTTTCATCTATGCTATATGTGGTGACCAGCAAAATTTTCGATCGAATATCATGCCAAGGAATGTCACATCTGCGAATGGAAGAAATCTGAACCGAGTCGAAGAAAGGGCGGCAATCGCCTTCTGCGGAGCCAGAAATTAACGCAGAGTGACTTCTCAGCTGAGAAGCAAAAGCCTTTTGAGAGCTTCAATAAGAAAAATTATCTAAACACTGTTGAGACGACATTCAAAAAACGGGATCGCTGAGAAGTACAAAAGACGGCAAAGTCGTCTACAAATAGGGAGGACGAGACATCTGGTGGAACTCATTTCGATATGGAAGTAATAGCTATAATATACAGCGCGACGCTTAGTACCGATCCCTGCTGCGCTCCGTACTCTTGAATAAAAGGATACGTAAAAACCGAGCCCACCTGTACCCGGAAAACGCAGTCTCTCAAAAATTCCTGGATGAGCAACGGCGGGCTTCTACGTATATTCCAGTTGTGGAAAGAACATAATATCTGTGCTCACCAACACGTATCATAAGCATTCTCGAGGCCAAAAAATATCCCAACTGTTTGGCAGTTCTTAAGAAAGCCGTTCATGATCTGCGTTGATAGCGATACAAGGTGGTCGACCGCTGACCGACATCTTCTAGAACACCACCGGGCATTAGTCAATAGATTGTGGGATTCCAGCCACCACCCAACCGCCTATGGGTCATGCATTCCATCACCTTGCAGACGCAACTGGTTGAGGGAAATAGGTAGCTGGAAGGAAGATGACGGTCTTTTCCAGCTTTCAATATGGGAATGATGGTGGCCTCCCACCGTTTTTTGGAAAAGTGGCATCTACCCAGATACAATTGTAGACACCTCGAGCCTTACCCTCAGGAGAGAGATGTTGCAACATTTGGACGAGGATACCATCTGGTCCTGGTGCAGAGTTTCGCGAAGATGAAAGTGCATGGTCCAGTTCCGCCATGATGAAAAGGCGAATATAGTCATCAAGGTCTCCAAAACGAAAGGAGAACTCTTGAGATTCCACCTGAGCCTTAACAGGAAGAAACTCAGGCGAATAATTATTATTGTCTGAGCTAGATACTTGAGCGAAAACACTGCCAAGTTTCTTAGACACGCCAGACGTATCAACCACAGCCCCTGCAGCTGTATTTAGAACGGCGATTGGCATGTGGATCGATTTTCCGGCCTCGCGCCACAACTTATCCGATACTACAGAGGAAGGTGTATGTCGATTAAAAGATGCTGCAAACTTGTTCCAATGTCTTTTTGCATACCCTAATAATTTGCCTAGATTTGGCACGCAGCTTTTTGTATAGTATCAGGTTATCCAGTGTAGGGTGACGCTGGGCAACCCTATGAGCACGCCTGCGAGCATGAATAGTATTGCGGCATTTATCTGTGCACCAAGGGACAGGAAATGGATGGGGTTGTCCAGCCGAGTGTGGAATAGAAAGCTCAGCAGCAGAGAGAATTGCCTCTGTGACGTGTTCGACTGAAATATTTACAGAGTCATGCTCATTATAATTAAAAACGGTTAAACGGGAATAAATGTTCTAGTTGGCTCGATCTAAGAGCCATAGAGATGAACGTGTGGAACAGATATCTTGTGCTAAAAGATTAACAAGAATAGGAACGTGGTCACTGGAATGTAAATCAGAGATGATATTCCGTGGTAAGAAACCTGGCAACTGTAGATGATGAGGATGATGATAGATGGGGTTAAGAACGCTCAACTGCAAGGTTATTAGCACTCTGTGGAGAACAAGTAGCTATATCCAGGTGTGGAAAACTATTCAAGCCGTCAGAAAGAAAGGTAGGCGCTCCGGTGTTCAGGAGAGATAGGTATCGGCAATTATATAACCTCTCACACAAGCCCAAGATGAGCCCCGGGTTGGGTGGTGGGCATTCATGTCCTCTACCACCAGAAATGGTGTTGGTGGCTGGGGAATTTGGTATTCTAAACTAGTGCGCGAGAGGTCATCAAATGGAGGCAGATAAATACTACAAATGGTGAATCTGGTAGAAGGCAGCTTAATTCTTACAGCGCCTGACTGGATGTCAGAATGTAGGGTTACGCATTTAGCATAAATATAACCTCTATCAGCATCACAGTGCCCCATGTGGAAGCACACTCTCTTCCAGCGACAAATCACACAGCAGAGTAGTGCCTGAGTCTAACTTTGTCTTGTTGACGGAGCTTTGTCTTTTGTAAGCAGATGACCAAATGTTGATTCTGGCGCAGCAACAGTTCAAGTTTTGGTGGATGTTGTCAAATTCCGTGTATATTCCATTGTAGTATAGCCATAGTTAATTGTATGGGATAGGAATTCATTTGGAAGACGTTTTTGCATATTTGGCTGTGCTGGTCGGTCTAAATATTCTTTTTGGCCGTCGGAATAACACTATTTTTAGGAGCACGACCCGGCCGCTTACGCACTCTCCGTCTGACAGTGAGGGCAGCATTCTCCTGTTCCATCTCCTCCACGGGTGAGGACCTCTTTCCAAAAGAGAACTTCAGTTCGAGAATCTTGAACCGATTAGAGGTAATGATCGACGAAGATGGTGGTCGCAAATTTCTGCAATCCCCAGAAGATTCCTTGGAAGAGGAACTACGCGAAGAGAGACGTGGACTTTTCCTTCCCCTAGATGGTTTGTGAGGAGACTGCACATTGTCTCTCAGGAAGTCTGTCCTGACATAACTTGTCTTACATGTTTTTCCAAAATACGTGACGGATAAGACTGTCTTAGTGCCCGAGGTCGAAAGTTTGGATGCTACTACAATTGTGGCACAGTTAACATCGCAGGTCTGAGTTGCGATTTCCCGCTTCGATACAGGTTTAGCTGCAACTGAACAATAGGAACCGGAGCACGGGACCAGAGTGTTTCCGGGCTCCCGAGAAGAACACCTTCCCTTTCCCCTGTATCTCCTGGATCGCTTTCTCCTCTCCAAAATGGAAAGTCACGGAAACTAGATGGGTGTTCGCTGCCGCAGTTAACACACGACGGAGTTGACCTACATTTCCGTCGTGCTTGATATCTCCATAGATGGCACATCTAAACTGACCAGTACAGGATTCACTTGTGTGACCAAAGCGCTGTCACTTGTAGCATCTGAGTGGGTTCGGAACATAGGGTCTAACGTCGATGGTTTTGTACCATGCCTTAATCCTTTACGGGAGATCTACCCGATCAAAGGTAAGGAATACGGTGTGGGTAGGCACAAATTCACTATTTACTTTCTGTTGGACCCTGTAAACTGATGTAACACCTTGTTCCACTAGATTCTCCTGAATCTCCTCAGTGGACAATGCGCAGGTGGTGACAAAGCAGCGAGAGGAGTCCAAGGTCTTATGCATTTCGGCCTTAATAGGGTAGCTGCCTAACAGAGAGGCTCTAAGTAATTTGGCAGCCTAGTATACTGAAACTTCTTCAAACAGGAGTGTAGTGTTTCACACCCTATGCAAGATAGCACCAGACCAACCATTTTGGATGGCAAAAGGGCTACAATCGTGAACATTCTCCTATCCTCTGTTCTAGTTAAAAATAAGCAGCGAGGACCACTGGACTCAACTACTTATTTTCCTTGGTTTTTGTTTTCCCATCCCCCAGTGCTCCCCACGCACCATAGAGCCCAACGATGGGTCACCCCGATAGGGTGACAGGGCCACACAGGGGACATAACAGGCTCACCACCCCACTCACCCTGGAGTTTGGTACAACACCTAGTTCAGGAGTGGATTAGTCCTTAGCCTCCCATTTAGGCGAAGCAGAAACCAAAATGGAGTATGTGGTTGTGCACCCTATCCAGCCACTAAAAGACAGAAGCCCAGGCTCATATAATTGTAACCCTCAATCAACCAGGATATCCCTTTTCACCAAAACAGGTCTCCATGCACATGTACATGCACAGCCTACATGAGGGTGGACATTTTGATGCACTGACTCCCCCATCATTCAGAGGTTGCCCACACAAGGTGTCAGGTTGCAACTCGAGGCCACTTGGCCATAGTAGGTCCCTGGGGGCTATAATTTTACTGACATTTCTTTTATTAAGGTCAATGAATAAATCTAATTGTCAATCGTAAAGAAATACAAGGAGAGCCAATGAACTACATGCAGCTGTGCAGTGTTTTTCCATTGGGCATGTGTACACATGACTCTGCACTGCTGGTGTAAACAAGGTCATGCTTCTGATGCAGTTTAACACTGCTCTGGAAGTGCAGTATTGAGTTGACAGTGATACAGTGTAGTTCAGTTATTGGGAGATATTATTGTTTTGTCCTGTACCTAGTCACAAAGTATATGTTTTCTGCTGCACAGCCTGTATTTAATTTATTGTTCTTATGTATTTGCTCAGTCTCGGTGATTTATATCTCTGGGGTAAACTAAAATATAAGGACAAACTGACACTTCCTGATAGAATTAAAACAAAATATTCACCCGAAAGTTGCCAGCATTTCTCAATATAAACTATGGCAAATTATGAATAATTTCCTAAAAAGGAGCCAAACATTTATGGACAATGATAGTGGCCAGTTTCAGCATCTCCTTTCATAAGTTGATAAGTAAAACACTTAAAAGTAATTTTAAAAGTATGGAATGGCTGCATGCACATGATGGTATGAAGCGGCAGATGGCAGCAAGTGCCAATGATGCAAAGAGGAAAAACATACTGAAGCCACCTCCCAGTTAATTGAATCTTCCTGTAGGTACCTATTCATATTATAAAATTTCCCTATTCTGGCCTTAGAACTTCTTATATAATGCATCAGGTAACAAGAAGAGCATTTTAAGTTCAATACAAACAAAAAGTAGTTTCAATACTATATATAACATACTTACCAGAAGCAGTACTTGAAAAGTATCTATGTTCTCTCTGAAATTGCTTTTCCTCCATTTCCAGTTTATACCGCAGTTTCCAAATACGCACCCCATCATGTTCATCCTGTAAGAATGGAAATAATACAACATAATATGTATATATAATATATAATACTACAGTGACTTATTTTTGACTCATTGCAGCACTGTACTTATGCAGCTGTCTCCTGCTAGGCAGCCACAAGTCAGAAATAAGGCACTATATTGTAGTATATTATAGTATGATTTAACTTTTCGCACAGCTGACTTTGGAATAATGTTTGAATCTGAACCTAAAATAATATTTTTCACCAATCAACAAAGGCTTGTTTGCTTTTGTCCTTTTTTGGATAACTAGGATATTCTTAAACATTTTTAACCACTCTTGCACTTATAGATTTCAGAAATTTTTATGAGTATGTATTTTCAGGTAAATTCCTTCTCATATATCTGGAGAGGATTTTATTAATCATACACTAGTAGGCAATCAAATGCTCATATACATCAGTTATCAAGCTACTAGTAAAAAGTAGTTAATAAAATTTGTACATATACATATATATTTTATGATCACATGCATATACTTGTTTTACAATTATATTTTTCAGTTACCCAAAATTATACATAAAATTAAATTGTCATTCTCCATTTCCTTGTATCTATCTGCCCATTAATCTTCTTCAATCTTTCTCCTCCTCATTGAATGTCTTAATTCCTTGCATCCATGTGATCAGTAATCTCCATCCGTTCTTTCTACCTCATTGTTTCCACTCCATGAACTTCATGGTAATCTTTCATCAGACAGCCCTATTTTTGGTATTTAGGAAATTAATAATTTAACTTTTGGCACTCATTTTTTCCCACTGATGTATTGATTTTTAGTTTTTTCTCATCTGGATATCCCTGTTGACTAACTCCAAAAGTCCATCTCAGTTACCATCAAACTTTTATTAATTAGAACTGTCCATACCTCTGATCGATATGTCATAATTCTTCTAATCATAGTTTTCAATATTTGTACTTTTGTTTACTTTCTAATCTGTTTATTCCATAACACTTTTCATTTCAATGAGTTTCACAATAAGAGATAGCTCATCTTCTCACTGACATGCCATTTGCAATTATATATCTACCATCTACTTTCCTGTTTTCAGAATAATGGCCACCTCTACTAGAGCACCTGCATCTTATGGCCAGTTTAGTAAAGGTATTCAAATTCTATGATGAGTACAATCTGCAAGAAGTCTACTGAACAGAAAAGCTAATGCAATCGGTGCCATGAGAGCAAACAAGAAGGAATAAAGTCAACTGATCTATCCCCTAATAAAGTAAAATGTGGCCAGCATGAATTATGGTTTATAATCATTGTACTCTGTGTGAATTGCAAGGATAACAAATATATTTATTTTCTATCAACTAACCCCTACTGGGATGACAGGTATACACAGGGGATAGTGGGCTAAATGTGCCACTCACCCTAGAGATGGATTCAGTGACTGGCTACAATGAGTTCAATGACAATGTTCCATCAGCTGATAAAAAAGCCTATATTTCTTGTGGGAGGTGATACCTTACAACCTTTCAAAGATGACAGCACATGCATAATTGCATGAGGCCTAAAAATAACCATAACTCAGTTCTGAGATCATGCATACACCAAGGTAGTGGAGATGAACATTATTATCTTCTGTAAACAGACGACTGAAGGGATGGCTGTTTAAATGCGCTCAAATACCAAGATCATTAGCGCCCTTAAAAATAAAATCCCAGCAAAAATTCAGAAATGAAAAGCTTCATTAAAATCAATTTAAAATAAAATGGCAGTGAAAGTGACATACAAAAACATGAGTAAATAAAACTTAAAGTGCTGAAAGTCATAGATGAAGCCTTATAACAATAGGGAACAACGGAGGGAAAAATATATAAATGAAATTAAAACTAAAGCCTCTGGGAAAGTGTCACTGGGGATAAAAATTTATAATTTGCTTACCTCTCTATTGTCAGCTGTCTTAAACCTTAAAATGAAAATAAAATTAGATTCTAAAGGCAAATGTCACTTTAGATAAGCATTTAAAACCTTATCCACCACTCCTATATCATCGGGCGAGACCTCTGAAAGCCTGGCCAGCATTTGCAGAGTGGTCCGTAGGTGTACTTGAGAGCACACTCTATCAAAACATGACGGATGGAAAATGTCTCGCTGCAGAGTGGACAGATAGATACAGCTTCCTTCTTAAACATAGCCTGTGATTAAAAAAATGTGGTCAATGCGCAGTGGAGGCAAATAACCTCCTCACCACGAGGTATACGTGAGGAATTTACGGAGTTTATAGGCAGGACCTCAACTTCCTTAAGCTTCTTACCACGGAGAGCCGACCACAATGTGCCGTTGTCCGTACAAAAACCCTGAAATCTTCGGCTGTTGCACCAGTAACTGTAACACCGGGTTCCGTGGTTGCAGACTTTGCAGCCAAATCTGCCAGATCATTCCCCGGCAAGCCAATCTATCCAGAAGCCTATGCGCACTCCACATTAACGCCGGAAGCGTGTAAAATATGGAGGGCGTCCTGAATGCCGTGCACTAAAGGATGACAACTGTACAGCTTACTAATGCTCTGAAGTGCACTAAGGAATTACCCAAAATAAGACAGGCACCAAATTTTCGATGGCACAACATAAAGAATGGCTCGATAATTAGTATACAGTTCTGTAATACAAATGAATGTGCTACTAGGCAACGGATGTATTTAGTTCGGTCCCAGTAACAAAGGCACATCCAACACCGCCAGTGCACTTACTGCCATTGGTGCACATATAAATGCGGCCACTGTAATTTGATAAACATTCTAAAAATACAAGTAAGGGCAGAAGACAAAGGCATAGCAGATTTCCCATAAGCCGTCATTCCGAGATCAACGTGGGATGTAGCACGTAATCAAGATAAATGCACCTTCCCCCCTTGGGAAACATGCTAGGCATTTCAGATTGTGCTTGTGAAGCAGCTCTCGGAAACGAAATTCTGCAGGTCTTGACTACGCAAGAGGTTTCTATAGCGATCGTCCATTTCAGTATTAAAACAGGGAGTAAACGATGGATGCGCAGAACAGCTTCTAAGTCCACAGCCATAGCTTGCTAACAGACCATAACACCGGCAGAGCAGAGATGGTGTACTGAAGAATAATCAATGCATCCATAGATTAACTTGGATGGGATTAGCGCGCAATAAAGACGCAGCAACACTCTCTGATCCGTTCCCCAAGATTTATCACTAGATATCCGTGAGAGAACGCTCACGTCGAGCTTTTAGCTGTGCTATAAGTGGTGGCCAACAAAGTTTCCGATCGAAGATCAACCCAAGGAATCTCGCTTCATATGCAAATGGAAGTAAATCTACACCGAGTCGAAGCGAAGGCGGCAAGCCCTTCTATGGCGCCAGAACTTCACGCAGAGCGACTTCCCAGGTGAGAAATGAAAGCCGAGTTAAGAACTCCAATCAGATAGGTTTTCTAATCACGCTGCAGACGGCGTTCCAAAAATGGCGTAGGCTGAGAAGTACAACAGATGGCAAAGTGGTCTACAAATAAGCAGGACGAAAAACTTCGGGGAACACATTGCGATATAGAGTTAATCACTAAAGCAAACAGCGTCACGTTTAGTACCGATCCCTGATATATTCCGTTCTCTTGAAGCAAAGGATTGGAAGAGATTGAGCCGAACCTTAAACGGAAAACGCGTTCTCTCATAAGCGGTAGGCATCCATTTATATTGCAGTTATGGTGGAAACGTAATATCCCTCCTCGCCAACACGTATCATAGGCCTTCTGGAGGTAAAAAATACCCCAACCGTTTGACAAGTCCTAAGAAATCCGTTGATGATGTGCGTCGATAGCGCTACGAGGTGGTCAGCCGCTGAACGACGTCCATGTATCATGCGTTCCAGCGCCTTGCAGACGCAATTGGTGAGAGAAATTAAACGGTAACTGGAAGGGAGATGCCGGTCCTATTCGGGTTGCAAAACAGGCATGATGGTGGCCACCCGTCACTTTCCAGGAAAAGTGACGTCAACCCAGACACAATTATAGACCTCGAGCAGGAAAGCCTTAGCTTCAGGAGAGAGATGTTGCAACATTTGGATGTTGTTTCCATCTGGATCTGGTGTAGAGTTTTGCGAAAATACAAGTGCATGTTCTAGTTCTATTATTGCGAAAAGATTATTGTAATCTTGAAGGTTCCCGGAACAATAAGGGAACTCTTGAAATTCCAGCTTAGGCTTAACTGTAAAAACTCAGGCGAATAATTTTCTGAGCTAGACACCTAAGCGAAAACACTGTCCAAAGAGTTAGGCGGCAGGTGTTTGAAGACCGGCGATTGGTATGTGTCGATTTTCCGGCCGCACGCCTTAATTTATCCCATACGACTGAGGAAGGTGTATGTCAGTTAAAGGAGGTTGAAAACTTGTTCCATGGTTGTTTTTTGCTATCCTTAATAACTTATCCACATTTGACACACGTCTTCTTATACTGTATGAGATTATTCTGCGTATGGCGCCACTAAAGACCCTGCGAGCACGAATGGCATTCCGGGATTCATCTCTCCACCAAAGAATCGGAATCCACGAAGACCGCAAGTCAATCGCGGAACAGACTGCTCAGCAGCAGAAAGATTGGTTACTGTGAAGTGGTCGACTAAAGATCCACCGAGTCGTGTTTGTTAAGTTAAAAACGGCCAGCTAGGTATAAAAATTCCAGTTAGCTCGATCTAAGTTCCATCTAGGAAAATTTGTGTAACATAATCAATTGCTTAGAGACTAATAAGAATATGAAAATTTTCATGAGACTGTAAATACGAGATTATATTGCATTGTAAGGAAATTGCCAACTGTGCAGAAGAAACAGCTATATCCAGGTGTGAAAAACTATTATAGGCATCAGAAAGAAATATACATTCTCCTGTGTTCAGGAGAAACAGGTTATTGTTGTCCAAGAAATAGGCAAGTACTTTATCTTTCGCAGAAGTCGGAGGTGAGCAGCAAAGTGAGTGGGTGGGTATTCACGCACACTACCAACAAAAATGGCGTTGTTAGCTGGGAAACGAGATCTTCTAAATCAGTGCGTGAGAAGTCATTAGATAGATGCAGATATATGCTACAGATGATAAATCTGGTAGGTGTCAGCTTACTCCTTACAGCGACTGACTGGATATCAGACTGTAAGGAGACGGATTCACTATAAATATCATCTCTGAAGAGCACCATATTGCCCCCTTGTGCTGAAACATATTCTGCCGGGGACAAATCAAATCGTACAGAAGAACAGTGCCTGAGTGTAGCCTGGATTTGTGGACGGAAGCTTGTAAGCAGACGACTACAGATAGATCCTGGTTGAGCAATAGTTCAAGCTCTGCTCGATGTGGTCGAATACCGCTTATATCCCTCTGTAGTATAACCAAAAGGCCCTTCCTCCAAAAAAAAAAAAAAAAAAAAAAAAATGGTTTGCCCAAAATTCAAACTTTTAAGAATATTTTATATATATATTGTGGTTTATGAGTATATTCTTCTAAGTGCAAACATTTATTGATAACTTTATTAAGATTAGAATTCATTGTTTTGACTTTATTTGTTATTTTATATATATATAATGGTAGAACTACTAAATAGAAAACCGTTTCTGCATATTAGGCTGTACTGGTCGGTTTAATCTATTCTTTTTGGACGTCAGAATAACACTTTTTTCAGGAGCACGGTTTAGGAGGAGTCCGCAGTGGCACAATATACTTACGATATTGGCCATAAGATCAATTTTTCACCAGAAAAATAATAGCAAAATCTGCCGGATATCCTGACAGATTGATAAAAGAAGCAATATACATAAAAACTAACAAGAATAATTTAAACCAAGGCGAAGGTCTGCAAATAGGTAAGCAAAGCATGACTACCTATAATTCATAAACCGCTTGCCTCATCCTCCTCAACCTTCATTGGCTAGTGCCGACTAATGACAGCGCTCGGAAGGCTCTTCAGCCCTCCCCTCCACGTATAAAATCCACCGCCAGAACAACTTGCCTCCTTCACGACACACTTCTGTTAGAGATATCGAAGAGAAAGCAACAGCGCAGACCAGCAGCTTCTGCAGCAGCCACTGCTTCTCCAGCATCTCCGCCGCCTGCCGCTTCACCGGCAGTGAGCGCTGCTCCTTCGCCACGCTCGCCAAAACCAACGCCGCCTGCCGCCGTTTCTTCACCGGCAGCCAACGCCACTTCTTCACCACCACGTTGAGCTCCACGCCGCCGCCCCGGTACAGTGCCGTGGTTCGGGGGGTCACTCGGGATCTCTCCACCCGGCACCTCCTCGCCACTGCTCAGTCTCGGTGACCTACATGTTTGAGGGCCACTAGGATTAACTGCGACCGGGGCCCAACACCATTGGTTAGAATGGAGCTACAGGACCGAGCAGATCTGGACGCTGCCTTGGCGTCAGGGTTGCCCTTATTAGGGCGACTTCGGCACTTTGAGGCTGGCAGACAGGAGCGACATCGGCACTATCATCGCTGCTGTGCCTACGGGCACAGCCAAGATGCGTGTTCTTCGCCGCCGAGATGCCACTACTGTTGCACCAACGCCTACACTTCGGAGTGCACTGAACACGACCTCCGCTGCAGTTGCCGATTCTGTGCCTCCTGTGGTAGCATGGGACACTTTACCGGGCAAGCCCAGTGCCCCAGCTACCCCAAGAGCAGGCAAACAGCCCGAACACCACCACCTACACAGCCAACGCAGACATCAGTACCATCACCACCAATCAACCTGCTGCTGGAAATCCAGGGCCTAAGTGAGCCATTTAAGATCTCCATACGGAGGTTTTGATGCTTACGGCCAAGCTGACGGCATTGGAGGAAAGGCTTCAGGACCAGAACACCACTTCGCTTCAAGATCATCAACTTCCCCAGGCAGTAGCATCAACAGTAAGAAGCCAGCTAGAAAAGAACATCCGGCTCATCTTCAAGGAGGAGGTGAGAGCCCTTCTGGAGAGGAAACCACAAACGCGAGTCACTTCATTTTTCGGACCAGGTCCTACGATTCAGAACATTGGGCCTTTAGACCTTCAGTACGAATGCCCGGATTGTTTAAGTATACTTAACCAGAACTAACTCCATCCTTCCTCACCCTGAATCCGCCGCGGTGACAGTCTATCTCCCGACCCTCACTCACTCCCCTGACTGAACTCCGCAGTCAGTTATTTATCACCTTGAATCCGCGGGTGCAGTCATGCGGTACCGCCTCTCCTTGTTTCCTTCTAATACCGGTGGAGGGTTTTGTTAGTTTGTATGCCCACATGGGAGACCCCGGCACTCCAGGCTTGCCCGGGTCAGTCCATAAGGTGGATTTTTCTCCATCGAAAAAAACAAAACAAAAAAAACTTGCCTCCATTTCCCTGATGATGGCGAAAGAGTGAGTCGTTAACAGCTTGGAAATTAATCCAACACTTATCTGGCTGACATCCCGAGAAGATGTCATTAATAACCAGCGCCGGGAAAGTTTCAAGTTCTTAATTTCTTGTTTTATTTCAGTAACAAATTAAAATATGTTACTTTCTACATTAAATACCTTGAATAAAAGTGGTAATTTCTTATGCTTACTTATGACTTTTTTAAAGGAAACTTACTTTACTTTCGTTTGCACTGAATGTGATGACTGTGATTTCGTTGTCAGTGAACACCTCTGCGGGACAGTTGAGGCTTTCTTCGGAGTCAGAGGATTGACAACTTAGTAACTCTGTTGATGATTGAGGCTCCTTAGGTGAACATAATGTTGACTCCATTTCATGGAACACACCTGTTAATGCTGGTTCTAATGCACTCAACCTGCATAAAGAGACGCAGTAATTATTATCTTAAAATATAATTGCATTCAAAAGAAAATTATTGTACTAATCTCTAGCTATTTTTGTGAGCGGTTTTACAGAGGTAAATAACACAGTTTAGGTAAGCGGATGAGATTAGTTTATATTGGGGTCTGTGAGATTTAATTGATCAGGTGTACGAAAGAAGACACAGAATAAGTACCTTTTTGTTGACTGATGGACGTATTTGTCAAGAGCATGTAGCCATTTAACAGAGGGGGTGCGTGCTTTCTAAGAATTTAGAAGAGTATCCCAAAGACAAGGATAGAACCAAATCGGACAAGTTTAATCTAATGAGAGTAAAGACTGCGTTCTATAGGTATATGATGGCCAAGCAGGCCTTCAACATAGAACATGTCAAAGCATACAAAATTACCTACACCAAAATATATACAACGTTTAAATCTCTGGCGTTCTTTTATTTACCAAATAAAATAAGTAGAATCAAGAAGTTATTTTTCAGCTCAAGAGCAAATACAGAATTCTTAGAAATTCATTCTAAACAGAATGCTACATTTATATAAAATTATTCACTATTTTGATGCACATATATTCAACATGTCTGAAACTCGGTTCAAAAATGTCATACTGAATAGTTACACTTACATACATTAGTAGAAGCGAAGTATTAAAATTAGAACTAATTGTGTACTTTATTCATCATGCCACCTTTTACATATTTATTTTTTGTAGCTTTGTTTTATAAATGTGCAACTTAGATTTAGAAATGATTTTAAGTAAATGTACTATATAGTGAACATTGTAATTGGGCTTATGCCTCTTATGTTCATAATAAATAAATAAATAGAATGAGATAAATTAATTCACAGTTAATAGTAAACATCAAAACTTCACTGCCGTGTGGTTAGCCGAAACAAAGAATAACAGTTTCTAAGTAAGCAATAATGAATAAAGGCATAGAGTTGCCTTAATAAAAATCTCAACCAGCAATAGAATAAATCAATAGAATAAACGTTACAGATTAAAACGCAACTAATAGTGGTTTAAATTAAAGGTATACATATTAAAGCTAAAAATCGCAACTGGAATGCCGTAAATAGAAAGAATATTTACTGAAATGCTATAACTAATAAAGTTACCTTAAGTAAAATTTAACAGAAATCTGTTAATTTCTGGATTTAAATTCACTATTGACACTAGCTGTAAGATCAAGGACATTGAAAACCCATCCTTCTCCCCTAGAAAGCAACTTTATTATTTGCCTGTTTCTTTTGAACTGTTCCTTTTTCTTACTTCTCTTAGTAAGCGAGCTTCATTTGGAATAATTACAAAATCTATCTTCTTCAGTAGAATTCGGAACATATTTTAATTCTATTCAAAGCTGAAAATGGACTTTCTACTGAAAATGTACTCCCAGGAAAATGTAGCGCGGAAAATTTCGTTTTAGCATTGAATTAGTGCATTAATTCAGTAGTTCAAGTGCATTGGTGGTTTTATTTCTAAACTCTTGTTCTGTATACTATAGTCAGCTCTTTTCCCAATCGAATGGCATTGAAGTATTTTCCATATAAGAAACTTTGAAAGTTGGTTTTGGGCAAGCCCCTACACACCTGGCTGCGAGATGACTACGAGTGTCGGGAATTAAACAACTTAGTGGAGGGCAAAATGCGTCCCAGGCCACACTCAATACATTGGTTGTAATGGGAAAACAATGAAATTTAAAACAGCTGTAATTACGCCATAAGAATACCTGAAAAGAATTATAATTGTCAGCTTTCATCCACAGCGATTAGACCTTGAATATCCCTCCATTGACCAGACGCAATTTCATCCCACAACTGAACAAAACTAAAGTAAATATTATAATTGAAGCTGAATATCGTATACTTGCATATGAAGTGTTAAAAAACGGGATATAAGCATCACAGAGCATAATTCAACTTAAATTCTGTTTTTCTCAGTTTCTTCTCAGTGAATCCATAATACATACTTTCTGCTTTGCACTTTCGCTACACGTACTATGGACATAGTCCATAGAGAATGTATTTACATTCCACCCAAAAATTCGATACCGAGATTTCACTGGAAGTACACGTTTCGGGTCCCCTGTATAAAAAAAATTAGAAAAAGGTCCGCATGTGTCCGCAAACACGATAACTAAAAAATTAAAAGTCGGTAAAAAACATACCTTGGTTATTTAAGATTGGTACATTCCAAGGACACGAAGACTTTGAGGAAAATTTCCCACCCCAAACTGCCCTTTTGAAAATTTAGATTTTCCCAAAATAGCTCTAACGATTTTGATTAAATGCCGCTTATTAAAGATATTTACATTACAAATAAAATGTATGTCTTGAACTTTCTATAAATGGCCTCTGAAGACGTCTTTATTCTGAAATCGGCTGTATTGGACGTGTTTCTATGCAGACCCGAGTCATTGTTTAGCGCATGTGAGGTTTTGCCAGGTATAAGTGACCACAGCTGTGTACAATTAGACATAAACTGGAAGGTGCGAAACCGGTTTGAAGGAGAGGAAGTTATTAGTTTTAACTTCTGCAGAGTAGACGTAGATGGAATTCAGACTTTTCTCAAAAAGCAATTTTGCCTGTTTGTAAAATCTACAGCAAATGTAGATGCAGCATGGGATAGTTTCAAAATACTTATTTCGGAATCAATAAAGAAATACGTTCCATACAAAGTTATCAAACAAAATAATGATCCAGAATATTATACAAGATCCATCAGAATACTTAAACGAAAGTCTAGGCGCGTGTTTCATAAACGGAAGAAGTCAGATTGGCATTTTAACAGATATAAAGAATTAGCTAAACAATTGAAAGACGAAACGTTGCAAGCCCAGGAGCGGTTCTTAGAACAAATTCTTAGCGGGACCAATAATAGTTGGAAATCTTTTTACAATTACGTAAGTAGACGCAGGGGAAATAAACTTGGCATACCAGAACTCAAGGAAAATGGAATTGCCATATTGAACGATAAGGAAAAAGCGAACGCATTAAATTCACATTTTGTGTCTGTTTTTAACAAAACGGATTATAATTATAAATTGGAAATTGAGGATAGTGGAAGTTCCGTTTTTCAAATAATGGCATCCAAATTGCGCAGAAGGATCAGAATGTTGCAAAATCGAAAGTCGAGGGGGCCTGATAATATACCGACCGAAATACTAAAAATTGGAGGGGAATCCATGATTCCGTACCTAATGCTGTTATTTAATATGTCAATAAATAACTGTGCCTTACCGGAAGACTGGAAAACCGCGATTGTAGTTCCAATTCATAAAGGGGGAAATAAAACAAAATTAAATAATTATCGACCAGTCAGCCTAACTTCAGTAGTGTGCAAATTGATGGAACATTTAATTGTGGAATTTATACGGGAGGAATTAGAAAACAAAAAGTGGTTCAATAAAGCGCAACATGGGTTTAGACCTGGATACTCGTGTGAAAGCCAGATAACGACATTATTTCAAGATTTAGCAGAGGAGGTGGATGCAGGGGGAAGAACAGATGCAGCGGTGATAGATTTTTCCAAAGCTTTTGATGTTGTATCATATAATTTACTTATCCAGAAGCTAACTGCTACAGGAATTGATAAACGCGTAGTTCTATGGGTTAAAAAAATTTTGGAAGGAAGATCGCAAAGGGTAAAAGTAGGCAAGGAGCTATCTGAAAGGGGTATGGTAAGCTCGGGCGTACCCCAAGGCTCAGTACTGGGCCGTTACTTTTTCTTATTTTTGTAAATGACATAAGTGTTAATATAAAATGCCAGACAAGGTTGTTTGCAGACGATTGTATTATGTACAATAAAATTAGAAATGTTGAAGATGAGGCTGCTCTTCAGGGTGATTTAAATGAAATTAGTGATTGGGCTGCTGCAAATAAAATGAAAATTAACGCTGGCAAAAGTAAGTCAATTGCATTTAATAGATCTAGGGAAAAAATTCTGCAAAACTATCACGTGGATGGGGAAAAAATTCCACAGGTGGACAGCTGCAAATACTTGGGAGTTTACTTGGCGAGTAACGCTGGATGGGACGAGCAGGTAAATTCGGTATCTAAGAAAGCGTGGAAAACACTGCACTTCCTAATGAGGATTTTAAAAAAGGGGAGTGCAAAGTCCAGGGAAATCGCGTACAAGTCCTTAGTGCGGCCGGTCATGGAATTTGGAGTAACTTGTTGGGACCCGTATAGAGTAAATCAAATTGATTCGTTAGAAAAGATCCAGAAAAGGGCTATAAAATTCATTAAAGGGGGTAAATATTTTGGGCCTACAAACGCTGAGGAGATAAAATGGGAGCCGTTGAAAGTTAGGCGTGAGAAACAGAGGTTGTGCGCTTTATTTAAAGCTTACGCTGGCTTAAACGCATGGGAGGACGTTACTGACAAACTGGAAAACCCAACTTACTATGCACGAAACGATCATCCGTTCAAAATTAAGGGTAGAAGATACAGAACTGACGTGGGAAAGTTCTCCTTTGTAAATAGAACCATAAAAGACTGGAATGAATTGCCTGGAGCAGCCTTTCGGGGTTGTCCCCTGTCTCTGAAGAAATTTAGGAAAAATCTTGATTTTAATGTTGGATAATTTTTATAAATATTCCTTAAATGAAATGCTTGTGATTTCATATTGTTGTAAATACAAATGTTAAATTGGTTGGTGATTCTAATTATGAAATTAATTAATCTGAATTGAGAGAAAAATTAATGTTTTCATATTTGTGTAAATAACTATTATATCTAGCTTACTAAACTGGCAGCTGTGATTTATTGTTTATATATCTTGTATACATATATAACTCTGCCACCGGGTGATACCCACTTGCAGAGAAATAAATACATACATAATTAGTAAACTGTAAGAGTAGGGTAGTAAGTAGTGTTTAAGGGCCCGTCGACAAAGTAAACTGTAAGAGATAGAAAAAAAGAAGACTTACTACCAAAAAAATGTAGATCTCACTATTTATTTCGTACACATTTTTTTCGTGGAGTTGATCATTTATGAGGTATTCCTTGTTACTGGTTTCAGTTTTAAAACATTCACTCATAAGGGAATTAATCAACTGTTGGTCATGCAAAGAAACAGGTTTCATACATTGGCAACCAGCTTTTAACTATCGTTTTATCATAGGGTACTGCCGTATTTCCCTTCTAGTTGCAAGGAAGCAAGTAATAGTTCCAATCGATTAGCATGAAGTAAATAAAAAATACGGTTTTTAACAATAATTTGTGACAGACATGCAGAGAAAGTCATGTGAATGTTTACTGTACAAAGTCGTCAACAAGAATTATAAACAGGAGTTGTTATGCGCGTCTCTGCAGGTAAGCGGCTCTAGGCTGATGAAGGAATTCTTATTTAATTATCATTATTGCCCACCCTCAAGAGCCCGCAAATATGAATGCGGTATTACTTAGCGACGGAAAAAGATCGCGGAATAGTTATGTACAACACAGGAATGCAACCTTGATACCTTTAAAACATGTATCTCACTTTTAAAGCCTTTTAAGCGTACTGGGCAACCGGCAAAAAGCACGTCCTGCCCTACAAAAGAATATGCGGCCTGTCTGGATAGTTAATTCCAAGGGAACTGCTACAGAATTTTCATGTGACGATAATCTTAAAATGTTACGTCCCAAACAGTTACAAACGTTTTCAAACACTTCAGAATAGAGATATCTTCCTCTTCGAACTCTTCTAATCAGACACGATTTATTAAAAAATCTTTTGTCAGGCTTTATGTAATGCGGTTATTGAGAGGTGTGTTTTTTTTTCTTCTTATTATTGACACTTGTTTTGGACTATATTACACAACACTTCGATGAAAATTAATATTTTGTCCAACATATTTAAGAGAAACCCCAATTTGAAAGCTTGACTGTCTTGAGGGTGTCTGACGTAGCACTAAACACGTCACAAACTTGAGTGGTGTTCCTACTCACAGTGTTTGCCAACCTTGACAAGTAATTTCATTGTGTTGAACAAAAGGAATATCCACTATGTCATGTTTTATAATTGGCAAAACCGTCGAAACTACGGCTTGTATTATTTCATTTTGAAATCAATTATAAATTCCTTTAAACACAGTAGAGCAGCCCGAAATGTGATTTCCTGGTGCCCTCCATGAGCCAAATTTTTATTTTTATAATTTTAAATCTAATTTCAGGACGAAATTAAATCCTTGCGAACATCTTCCTAGTATACTTCCATGACCATGAATTTGCTTTTTTGTACACTCAATCATTTTCCTCAACTGGAGACAGAGTCACTTTAGTACCATCAAAGCTTTATCGCAAGCAGTAAGCAACATTGCCTTTTGTAGTGATAGCGAGCGAAGGGGGTCGCTTATTTATATTTAATTTATTTAAATCAAAGTGCACTTGAATGAGTTATAGCTGTGTTATACGGATAGGGAACAAAGCAGTCGGACTTTTAAACAAACATTAAGTATCGTATAAATTGAGAGATTGTGGATGTAGATTCAGTTATGTGTCTTGTGTTGGATGTTCTGATTACAAAGAACCTACAGTGATTGGGAGGAATATTATTCTTTTCTTGAATTCAGAGGAAAATCCGTGTATTTATTATGTAATAGTAGTATGTCTGATCCCCAGAAAAGTATTTGTAATTTGCCATTTTTGACGAACCATACAAATTTTAATAGTGAATCCAGTAAAATGTAGAGGTTACCGGGTTTTTAGGCTATGGTTACCAGACGTTTCACCTGTGACTCTGCCGGGCATCTTCAAAAGATGACTCTTGCTGAATGAAACTGCATTTAACTCTACCGGATTAACGCCGGCCGTGAAAGCCTATGTATGTATATTTAATAGTGCATTTTCTGTTAATTCTGAATTACGAAAATCCAAATCTAGAGGCTTATAATGTAAAATAACATTACAGTAGAGTGTGTTTACAAAGGCAATTCAGCAAAATAGTAACGTGATAATGGCCTCTTACAAAGTTGGTTATGTTTCAGCAAATAGGAAAGAGCGTTTCAGTGACGAAGAAGCAATGATCAGTGCCGAGGAATCTCTGTTCGATGGTCACAAAGATAAATCTGCACATATGTCTTCTACCCAAATGACATGGTATGACATTAAAAGCATTCTAAACAACAGTGGTAACTATAAAACCACTAAAATCACCTTAAAATGCTGAAAAAATGCATATGAAAGCAGTACAAACCCTGAATAATAGTCCCAAAACGTACAAAAATATATGTAAAAGTGCAAAAAAAAAAAAAAAAAAAAAAAAAAAAAAAGCATTAGAAAACACTGAAAAATAATGTAAAATATGAGCACAAATGTCTGAGAAGCCTAAAATACCTGTTTTAGAGCCTTAAATGCACTCGAAATGGCCTGAAACGAGTTGAAAAAAAAAGATAAAGTACCTGATGCATGCCAAGGAAACTAGCTCTCCTAGAGACCTAAACATCCACCAAATGGTATGAAATGACATGAAAAGTATTCTAGAATAACTGTAATACAAAAATCACCTAAATGCATGCGAAAGCACTACAGTCGCTGAAAAATAGTCAAAAAATATGCTAAAATGTATAAAAATGATAATAATCACGAGAAAACACTGTAAAATAATGTAAAATATGGGCAAAAAGTCTGAAAAAGCCTAAAATACCTGTTTCAGAGCTCCAAATACGCTCAAAATGGCATGAAATGAGTTGAAAAAGAGCTAAAATGCCTGATGCATAGCTGAAACTAGCTGTCCCAGAGGCCCAAACAATATCCAAATGGCATGAAATGTCATTAAAAGCATTTAAAACAATTGTCCTATCATTAAAAAAGCTTCAAAAGTGTTACAAATGATCTGTAAGCACCCAAAAAGCGGAAAAAAGCACTGCAAAATAATATAAAGGTCCTCAAATATCACCAGCAATATATAGGAAAGTGCTAAAAAATCGATAAAACTTATCAAAATTCTGGGAAAACGATAAATATGAATGTAAAACAAAGCAGACGGGCTTAAAAGGACTCTAAAAGGCTGTAAAATACATCTAATTCTCTGAGCCTAGGTTAGAATCCCTCCTCCTAGCATGCCCCGTTGAATTCCCAATGTTCCTATGTATACACATTAGCCAATGGCCTACCTCTCTGGCTGTCTGTCTGTCTGACTGCCTGCCCGTCCGGTCGCCCGCCAGCCCGCCTGTCTGACTGCCTGCCTGCCTTCCTGTCTGTCTGTCTGTTTGACTGCCTGCCTGCCTGCCTTCCTGTCTGTCTGTCTACTGCTTGCCTGCCTTAACTACTCCTCCATTAATCGAATTGTAGAATAGAATAATCTCTGGCTTCTTTGTTGCTTCATCTATTTGCTTGCCGCTGTGCATTGTTGAAAGAAAAATTACACTTTTTTTTATTTTTTTTTGGCTTGATAGATATTAGGGTTTTATCACCTTGCAAAGCAAATTGGGAGGAAAGAGCATCCTTTTTCCTATTTGTAAGGAAGGGATTTGGAATTTCTTCCTTATTCTTCCTAAGTGTGCCTACAACAGTAAGTTTATACCCAATTAGAGGCACGGGTGTAAACCAGTTGACCATAGTAAGTCTTCTTTCTGTTCTATGAATTTGATTGCTGATTTCGCAAATGTACTGCAAAGGAAAAGAGGCTTGGTACTGCTCCTGTTTTCCATCCCTTTTATATGACAATGCATTTACCATATAAAATGTTTTGCTGTCCCACATGACAATAATTTTGGGCCATATTTATCTTATTTGGATGGTATATACACTCGGAATGGACAGTTTCCTCGAAAGGCAAGTAATTGTTCATCTATGGTGCAGTATTCAGATAAAGGGGATCCAGATCTAGCGCATAGGAGCAAATTTATCAGTCCTATCTCTTTCATCCGTAGCATCAAAACGTAAGCAGTTGAGCAGGAAACAGAAACGACTTTCTGCCATTTACTGACCACATTTCTCGGACATTTAGGCTTGCCTGCTTATAAGTTTCTGCAACATACAGAAGGCCAATATAGGCATGTTTGTTGGTAGAATTTTGAAGGATTTCAATAATTACATTTTTGGATGTGTATTTCCTTGTTTGTGTATTCAACAATTCTCGCAACAATTTCATTGCTAACAAGAAGCTTCGATGCTTCAAGTTCATTGGTTACATTCTTTGCCGCACCTTTATTTCCTGGAATTCGCAGGACAATGTTTCATGCTACTGTACGCCCTTGACACTTATATTCTGTATACCATTGGTATCCATTCTTGCCGGAAACTAATTTATCGGCTGTTTTTCAGGTTCCTCATCCCTGTTGTCTCTGGCACGCAATTAAATATCTTTATCGAATGTACAAGTATGCTATCCTCAGTTTCTGATGAAAACTCGAAATCACTGTCTTTACTATCACTATTATCTAATTAAACTGCTCGGATTTTTTTCACTGAATGTGGACCTGTTTAGGCTAAAATTCATTTTGGACCACAAATGTATCATTGTAAGAAGTAATCAATAATCCTACTGCAACGCAGAAACTCAAAACCTCTAGCTACCTGAAAATCCCACTCATTAACATGCACGGGGCACTAGCGCACTCCAGTGCTTTCGCCAAGGTTAGAGAACAATAGAAAAGTCATTAAATAAACGACGATGCTAATGATTAATGAAACTAATTTCCGGTTTTGAAGTTCCCAACGTTTCGCCAAGGGCTGCTTTTGGCATCTTCATAGGTGATCCGGTGGCTGGTCAGAGCTCGAATGAATTTTTCCGGCGGAGAACGCGCCTTTATATGGCCGGTGGGCGGAGCCCGCTACTTTATGCTGTGATTTGGCCGCGTGCATTGTGTTTTGCGTTTGTTTCTGCCATTTCGTTTGCTAACACTGGTATCCAGGCCTTGTTTAGGCGCATAGCTTCAATCTTTCGATTAAAGTTATTTTTATGTTTGTATATTTCTATTGCCTCCCTATATAACCGGGCATGGTAGTTAACGGAATAAGACAGAATTTCGGTGTCTTTATAACTGATGTCATATCTAAATAATAAAGAGTGCTCTGCTAGTGCAGATTTTCCCATTTGTCCTCATCTACGTGCTGTTCATGCCACAATGCGCATGGTAATGCCGATGTAAACCTGCCCACAACTACAAAGAATTTTGTAAACACCAGCGGATGAGTGATGATTACGTTTGTCTTAGCACATCTCAGCAAGTGTTCCATTTTTAGTGTGGATCTGTAGACGGTATCAATACTAAAGGATTGTAGAAGCTTGCCTATGCATTCAGTTATGTCCTTGATATAAGGCAGGAAGGCCTTGGTGTCTGGTAGTTTTTCTGTTTTTTCGCTGGCATGCCTGGGATGAAGCGCTCGCCGTATCTCCTTATTTGAGTAGCCGTTGGCTTGGAAGGCTGAATTTAAATGTTCCAGTTTCTTTTCCAAATGGTTATTGCTGCAGACAAGTGAGGCTCGGTCGTTGAGAGTTGTTACTATCCCTTGCTTCTGTTTAGGATTTAGATTTGAAGTTTTATGTAGATAGGGGTCGGTGTGTATCGATTTCTGTAGCCCATGTATTCTAGGCGGAGGTCTGCCGTTCTAATGACTAATACATATGTAGAAAGGCTAATTTATTATTTTCTTCTTTTTCTATGGTGAAGTCGATATTGGGGTTTAGATTGTTCGGGTGTGGCAAAATCTGCCGTAAAGTGTTTTCTCCATGGTCCCACATGACAAATGTGCCATCCACATATCGTAGCCAGACCTTGGGTTTAAGCGGGTACTTTCAAGCGCTGTCTGCTCAAACTTTTCCATTAAGAAGCTGGCTATGACGGGACTCAGCGGATTTCCAATGGCGACGCCGTCTATTTATTCATAGTCTCCATCCTATAGAAAGTAGTTGGCAGAGAGGCAGTAATGAAAGAGGTTCGCGATGTCCTCCGGAAATATCTCTTGGATCAGATTAACGCCTTCCTTTAACGGTGCCTTAGAGAAAAGAGAGACAACATCGAAACTTATTAGGCGGTCTTCGGACTCTAATTGTATATCCTTTATTTTTTCTATGAAATGGCTGGAATTTTTCACGTATGAACTGGTGGTGCCGATGTGCTCTTGTAAGAGTGCGGAGAGATGTTTGGCTATGTGGTAAGTAGGCAAGCCTATACTGCTCACTATAGGTCGCAATGGAATATTGTCTTTATGAATTTTCGGCAGACCATATTATAGAAGCGCGCTCTCCACCGCAAAAATTCATTCGACCTCTGACCAGCCACCGGATTACCTATGAAGATGCCAAACGCAGCCTTTGGCATAACGTCGGGAACTTCAAGACACACTGGACCACTGCCTACAATCCCGGAAAATAGTTTCATTAATCAAGATACCAGCCGTGAAAGCCCCAGTTTGTAGACAATGGTAATGTTTTTGTCGCATTAGGAAAGTACAGCTAAAAACAGCATTTAGTGAAACATATATGAAAATATATGAACAGTTGAATAAGCACCCCATAAGGTCTGCTGTCCGGCTTAATACTTCCCCCCACCCGTTTAGCTTGCAACTGTTTCTTGCCAGATACAATGTTATCAATCAATCGGCCAAATACCAAATTGTCAATCATCTAATACAATGAATGCCCAGCATCAATGTCATTACCTACACATCCACACTGAGAACCTCGAAGGCGAATGGATAGGTCAAATGCCAAATTAGCAATCGTCCAATACGATCAATACTCATTATCACATCGAGAGATTCGAGGGAGAGGGGCGAGGCACAAACTACATATACGTGCAGCTACGAGTCCTCATTTTCAGTTCCCACAAGTCTGGATGGGATAGGGGGGGGTGCAACACTTTTGCTCCAACTCCCACCATCATATCAAACAGTCACAATGCATAACAGGGGATATACACATCGAACCAACGATGCTTGGGCTAGACAAGGCTTCCACAAGGGACCGAACAGGACTCTGGAGCTAGAACGTACATCCTCATCGTTGGCTACAATGTTACCTCCCACCAAATATATCAACCAATCAGAATACAAAATCGCTGGATACACACTTCGAACCAACGATACTTGAGCTAGATATTGCACACAACAGGGTTGTAGAACGTACATCTCATTGCTACTCGCATGCTTAAGAACCTCGCTTACCACTTGTCCGTTGAATCAAATGAACAGTTATTGACACGAACAATGATATCAGAACACTCCTGGGATCTTTGACAGGTTGTGAGATTCATTTCTTTGTAAATGCAAATTCTGCAGGGAGATTGCAGGTCGTCACTTCGAACACTTCCTCCGGTGACCTGTTTTATTTTGTGCTTCGGATATTGTATTATTTATCAAAGTCTCTTTCTATTTGTCTTTCATGCAAATATGAAAAGGTAAAATGCACTTTCCTGGCTTATACAAGTTCTTAATTAGTTTTTAGTAAGTATTTGTTTTACTACAGGTACAGTTGTTCATTTTTATTTCATTTAAAGTTAAGTTGACGCAAGGAAAATATTGTTACGTAAGTTGTAATGTGTATACATACATAACACATCAATGTATGATGCAGTGGATTTTAGAAATTTCTTCGAGAGGCCCTTCAGGAGCTAAATGCAATCGTTACCGAAAGCTTTCCGTTGCACCTACATGCTAACCGTACGTTGCAAACAAAGGAGACGACCTAGATGTAAAGACACCTGCGGAGGCATGAACATTCAGTTCCCTCAACTTCTTAACCCGATTTGAACACGCTATAAATAATACAAGTATAGCTGCACTGCGTGCACTCCACAGTCCACTGTGGTTTGATCAGTGACGTGCTAATCCTTAAAACAGTTTAGAAACTGTTTATCTTGGACCCCGCTACAATGCTGCCAATTTGTGCGCTACAATTCTGGGGCACATGTCATAAAGGTTTAAAACAAATGCACTTGCAAAGCGGGTGTTACTTCATATGTGAGCAAAATCATCAAAATGTGTTTTACACATAAATAAGTTCATTCACCGTTTCGTTAACATTTTGAAAAAATTCTGGACCTTACATCGTTTAACATAAACTTAAATCCTTTTAATTTTTAAAGTGCACTTTAAGTCCGCTATGAGATTGTTATGGGGCAGTAGGAAATTAGACGTTATAAATGGGCCGCCGTGGCCGAGTGGTTAAACCACTCGCCTCTCACCTACACGGCCGGGGTTCGATCCCAAGCGACCGCATGTGAGATTTGTGGTGGACAAAGCCGTCATCGCCTTCCACCGGTGCTCCATCTTCATTCATGTATCATCAGTGTCACCGCCTGCGGTGCCATAAATAGCTAAAGCGGGCGTTAGACACTACAAAAAAAAAAAAAGACGTTATCTAGTTCATCCCTATGCACAACTATAAGCGTTACACATTGCAAATACTCCTTCGGCCAATTATATTTAGAGTTCAGTGAAAAGTCGGTGCTTAATACGCAGATAGGAATGAAGTGACTGTTATTTTCTTATCATCATTTGCCGATGACGCTATGTGTTCATTTGGCAGGATGTATCAATCTCATTGCATAACAGCGTGACTTAAAGATGGCGTTAACGCCCTTACTCCTGTGCTGGAAAATCGATGCTGCCAAGTTCTATCTTAGGAAATACAGAAAAGGTGCTAAACACTAACTGGTAATCGTGGGAAGGAAAACTATACCTATGTGCATCAAGAAAATGGAGGGATAAATTTAAGTTAAATAAATTCTATAGGTGGGTCGCATATTCTTTTGGAGTTGGATTGCTTTAATAAAACATAATATTATTTGCTCTACTAACTACTTACCCAGCAGTGGATAAGTCCGCTCCTTCCTCATTCTCTGCCTGGAAAAAGAAATAAACACTGTGATTCTTATGTTTTAATTTGTGCGGACAGAACAAATTGACTATTTCTCGCCTTGCACCTTCAGACAGACATCACAGGCGCAAATAATTTCAGAGCATCTTACGTATAGACCTACATCCTTGAGCAAACCCACGCTTTTCTGCAAGAAAAGTAATGAGAAAATGCTGAATGAGTTTCGGCATGCTAAACCGTAAAAAACTACTAGTAGAGCGATTATCAATACATTCTCTTTAACAAAGGTAGAATTTAAGGAAAACAGCTTTAACCAGACGGCAGGGAACAGTGAAAGCACTAACTGTACAAATAGAGCATTAACTAGAGGCAAACGACTGCTGGACGCTAAATCGCCAATGTCGAGGTTTCTATGGAAAATATAAGCCAAAGGGTCATTATACAGTTTTAAGCATAAGGAAAGGTTGGAAATGTAAGGTACTGGGTGATTATGCTGGTGATGTGCAAGATATGGGTTGTTATTCAGGTGTAAGAGGTCGCTACACAGGGATAAGTATCAGGTATGTGGTAGACTCAAGTATAAGCTTATACAGATGTAAGTGAAAGGTATGGGGTCGTAAACCGCGGTAAGTGTAAGATATGGTCTCTTTTCGGGTTGGAAGTGTTGGTATGGCGTCGTTATACAAGTGTTAAGTGAAAGATTTGCGGTTGATATACAGGTAGAAGTGTAAGGTATGAGGTCGCTGTACAGTTGTAAGTGTAAGGTATGAAGTCGTTAACAGACTTAAGTGTAAGGCATGACGTCGTTATACAGGTAGAAGTGCAAGTTATATGGTTTTTATGCAGGTGTAAAAGTAACATATTTATCGTTATTCAGGCTGTAAGTGTAAGGTATGGGGATTGTTCAGGTGTAAACGGAACGTATGGGCTCATTTTTCAGGTTGTAAATACAAGTTATGGGGTACTTATACAGGTATCAGTGTAAGGTATGGAGTCCTTATACAGGTATCAGTGTGGGGTCCTTATAAAGTATCAGGGTAAGGTCTAGAGTCCTTATACAGGTATCAGTATAAGGTATGGAGTCCTTATACAGGTATCAGTGTAACGTATGGGGTCCTTATAAAGGTATCAGTGTAAGGTATGGGGTCCTTATATAGGTATCAGTGTAAGATATGGGGCCCTTATAGAGGTATCAGTGTAAGGTATGTGGTGCTTATACAGGTATAAGTTTAAGGTATGGGGTCCTTATACACGTATCAGTGTAAGGTATGGGATCCTTACACAGGTATCAGTGCAAGGTATGGGGTGCTTATGCAGGTATCAGTGTAAGGTATGGAGTCCTTATACAGGCATCAGTGTAAGGTATGGGGTGCTTATACAGGTATCAGTGTAAGGTATGGGGTGCTTATACAGGTATCAGTGTAAGGTATGGGGTGCTTATACAGGTATCAGTGTAAGGTATGGGGTGCTTATACAGATATGAGTGTAAGGTATGGGGTGATTATACAAGTATCAGTGTAAGGTATGGGGTGCTTATACAGGTATCAGTGTAAGGTATGGAGTCCTTATACAGGTATCAGTGTAAGGTATGAAGCTCTTGTACAAGTACCAGTGTAAGGTATAGATTCCTTATACAGGTATCAGTGTAAGATATGGGATCCTTATACAGGTTTAAGTGTAAGGTATGTAGTCCTTATGCAGGTATCAGTGTAAGGTAAGAGGTCCTTATGCACGTGTAAGTGTAGGGTATAGAGTCCTTATACAAGAATCAGTGTAAGGTAAGTGGTCCTTATACAGGTGTAAGTGTAAGGTATGGGTTGCCATACAGGTGTAAGTGTAAGATATGGGTTGCCATACAGGTGTAAGTGTAAGGTATGAAGTTCTTGAAGAAGTGGAAGTAGAATCTATGAAGACGTTCATGTGAAGTGGAAGGTGCGGTCAAAAACAGGTGTAATTGCACGATATAGGGTTGTTATAAAGGTGTAACTGTGGTCACCTTATGGACGAAAGTTTAAGGCGTGGAGTCGTTTTTAGGCTTAGTGTAAGCTATGAGGTCGTTATTCAGTTGGAAGTATAAGATATAGGATCGCTATTCAGGGTGGAGATTGAAGATATAAGATCGTTATAGGGTTATACGTGTAGGTTACAGATAACTATACAGGCAAAGATGTGAGCTATGGAGTCACTTACGGTTTAACTGATAGGAATGGAGAATTTAACAGGCTGGAAGTAAAAGGTGTGACGTATTTTATACAGATGCAAGTGAAAGATGTAATGTGCTTACAGAAACGAAACAGAAAAGACACATAATCGTTATATTGGTGTCAGTATAAGGTGCACAGTCCTTATTCAGGGTGCAAGTGTAATATAACAGATCATTGTACAGGTGTACATGAAAGCTACGAGATTGTTATACACGGGTAGGTGTACGGAAACAGGTCATTATGTAGATGTAGGGTGCGATTATGTTATGCAGGAGTAGGTGTAAGATTAAAAAAAAAGTATACAGGTTTAGGAGTAAGGTGCAACGATGTTATACAGTTGCAGAAAAAAGGTACCAGGTTGTTATACAGGTGTTAGTGTAAGGTACCGGAATGTTATACAAGTGTAGGTGTAAGGTAGCAGGATGCTGTGTAGGTGTAAGGTATCGGGATGCAATACAGCTGTACGTGTAAGATACCGGGATATTATACAAGTGTAGGTGTAAGGTACCGGGATGTTATACAGGTGTAGGTGTAAGGTACCGGGATACTATACAGGTGTAGGTGTAAGGTATCGGGATACTATACAGGTGTAGGTGTAAGGTACCGGGATGTTATACAAGTGTAGGTGTAAGGTACCGGGATGTTATATAGGTGTAGGTGTAAGGTACCGGGCTGTTATACAGGTGTAGGTGTAAGGTACCAGGATGTTATACAGGTGTAGGTGTAAGGTACCAGGATGTTATACAGGTGTAGGTGTAAGGTACCAGGATGTTATACAGGTGTAGGTGTAAGGTACCGGGCTGTTATACAGGTGTAAGGTACCAGGATGTTAAACAGGTGTAGGTGTAAGGTACCGGGCTGTTATACAGGTGTAGGTGTAAGGTACCAGGATGTTATACAGGTGTAGGTGTAAGGTACCAGTATGTTATACAGGTGTAGGTGTAAGGTACCAGGATGTTATACAGGTGTAGGTGTAAGGTACCGGGCTGTTATACAGGTGTAGGTGTAAGGTACCGGTATGTTATTCAGGTGTAGGTGTAAGGTACCGGTATGTTATACAGGTGTAGGTGTAAGGTACCAGGATGTTATACAGGTGTAGGTGTAAGGTACCGGTATGTTATACAGGTGTAGGTGTAAGGTACCGGGATGTTATACAGGTGTAGGTGTAAGGTACCAGGATGCTATACAGGTGTAGGTGTAAGGTACCGGTATGTTATACAGGTGTAGGTGTAAGGTACCGGTATGTTATACAGGTGTAGGTGTAAGGTACCAGGATGTTATACAGGTGTAGGTGTAAGGTACCAGGATGCTATACAGGTGTAGGTGTAAGGTACCGGGATGTTATACAGGTGTAGGTGTAAAGTATCGGGATGTTATACAGGTGTAGGTGTAAGATACCGGTATGTTATACAGGTGTAGGTGTAAGGTACCGGTATGTTATACAGGTGTAGGTGTAAGGTACCGGTATGTTATACAGATGTAGGTGTAAGGTACCGGTATGTTATTCAGGTGTAGGTGTAAGGTACCGGGATGTTATACAGGTGTAGGTGTAAGGTACCGGGATGTTATACAGGTGTAGGTGTAAGGTACCGGGATGTTATACAGGTGTAGGTGTAAGGTACCGGGATGCTATACAGGTGTAGGTGTAAGGTACCGGTATGTTATACAGGTGTAGGTGTAAGGTACCAGGATGTTATACAGGTGTACGTGTAAGGTACCGGGATGCTATACAGGTGTAGGTGTAAGGTACCAGGATGTTATACAGGTGTAGGTGTAAGGTACCGGGATGTTATACAGGTGTAGGTGTAAGGTACCAGGATGTATTACAGGTGTAGGTGTAAGGTACCAGGATGCTCTACAGGTGTAGCTGTAAGGTACCAGGATGCTATACAGGTGTAGGTGTAAGGTACCAGGATGTTATACAGGTGTAGGTGTAAGGTACCAGGATGCTATACAGGTGTAGGTGTAAGGTACCAGGATGTAATACAGGTGTAGGTGTAAGGTACCAGGATGCTATACAGGTGTAGCTGTAAGGTACCAGGATGCTATACAGGTGTAGGTGTAAGGTACCAGGATGTTATACAGGTGAAGGTGTAAGGTACCAGGATGCTGTACAGGTGTAGGTGTAAGGTACCAGGATGCTATACAGGTGTAGGTGTAAAGTACCGGGATGTTATACAGGTGTAGGTGTAAGGTACCAGGATGCTGTACAGGTGTAGGTGTAAGGTACCAGGATGCTATACAGGTGTAGGTGTAAAGTACCGGGATGTTATACAGGTGTAGGTGTAAGGTACCAGGATGTTATACAGGTGAAGGTGTAAGGTACCGGTATGTTATACAGGTGTAGGTGTAAGGTACCAGGATGTTATACAGGTGTAGGTGTAAAGTATCGGGGTGTTATACAGGTGTAGGTGTAAGGTACCGGGATGTTATACAGGTGTAGGTGTAAGGTACCAGGATGCTATACAGGTGTAGGTGTAAGATACCGGGATGTTATACAAGTGTAGGTGTAAGGTACCAGGATGCTATACAGGTGTAGGTGTAAGGTACCGGGATGTTATACAAGTGTAGGTGTAAGGTACCAGGATGTTATACAGGTGTAGGTGTAAGGTACCGGGCTGTTATACAGGTGTAGGTGTAAGGTACCAGGATGCTATACAGGTGTAGGTGTAAGGTACCGGGATGTTATACAAGTGTAGGTGTAAGGTACCAGGTTGCTATACAGGTGTAAGTGTAAAGTACCGGGATGTTATACAGGTGTAGGTGTAAGGTACCAGGATGTTATACAAGTGTAGGTGTAAGGTACCAGGATGCTATACAGGTGTAGGTGTAAAGTACCGGGATGTTATACAGGTGTAGGTGTAAGGTACCAGGATGCTATACAGGTGTAGGTGTAAAGTACCGGGATGTTATACAGGTGTAGGTGTAAAGTACCGGGATGTTATACAGGTGTAGGTGTAAGGTACCAGGATGTTATACAGGTGTAGGTGTAAGGGACCGGGATGTTATACAAGTGTAGGTGTAAGGTACCAGGATGCTATACAGGTGAAGGTGTAAAGTACCGGGATGCTACACTAGTGTAGGTGTAAGGTACCGGGATTTTATACAGGTGTAGGTGTAAGATACCGGGATGCTATACAGGTGTAGGTGTAAGGTACTGGGATGCTATACAGGTGCAGGTGTAAGGTGCCAGGTTGTTATACAAGTGTAGGTGTAAGGTTCCCGGATGATATACAGGTGTTGGTGTACGGTACCAGTTTGTTATACAGGTATAGCTGTAAGGCACCTGGATGCTATACAGGTGTAGGTGTAAGGTACCGGAATGCTATACAGGTGTAGGTGCAAGGTACCAAGATGTTATACTGGTGTAGGAGTAAGGTACCTGGATGCTATACAGGTGTAGGTGTAAGGTAGCGGGATGCTATACTGGTGTAGGTGTAAGGTACTAGGATGTTATATAGGTGTAGGTGTAAGGTACCTGGATGCTATACAGGTGTAGGTGTAAGGTATCGGGATGCTATTCAGGTGTAGGTGTAAGGTACCGGGCTGTTATACAGGTGTAGGTGTAAGGTACCTGGATGCTATACAGGTGTAGGTGTAAGGTACCAGGATGTTATATAGGTGTAGGTGTAAGGTATCGGGATGCTATTCAGGTGTAGGTGTAAGGTACCAGGATGTTATACAGGTGTAGGTGTAAGGTACCGGGATGTTATACAGGTGAAGGTGTAAGGTATCGGGATGCTATTCAGGTATAGGTGTAAGGTACCGGGATGCTATACAGGTGTAGGTGTAAGGTATCGGGATGTTATACAGGTGAAGGTGTAAGGTACCGGGATGTTATACAGGTGTAGGTGTAAGGTACCTGGATGCTATACAGGTGTAGGTGTAAGGTACCGGGATGTTATACAGGTGAAGGTGTAAGGTACCGGGATGCAACACTAGTGTAGGTGTAAGGTACCGGGATGCTATACACGTGTAGGTGTAAGGTACCGGGTTGCTTTACAGGTGTAGGTGGAAGATACCGTTGTGCTATACAGGTGTTTTTGTAAGGTACCTGGATGCTATACAGGTGTAGGTGTAACGTACCAGGATGTTATACAAGTGTAGGTGTAAGGTACCAGGATGCTATACAGGTGTAGGTGTAAGGTACCAGGATGCTATACAGGTGTAGGTGTAAGGTACCAGGATGTTATACAGGTGTAGGTGTAAGGTACCGGGATGTTATACAGGTGTAGGTGTAAGGTACCAGGATGCTATACAGGTGTAGGTGTAAGGTACCAGGATGTTATACAGGTGTAGGTGTAAGGTACCGGGATGTTATACAGGTGTAGGTGTAAGGTACCGGTATGTTATTCAGGTGTAGGTGTAAGGTACCAGGATGTTATACTGGTGTAGGTGTAAGGTACCAGGATGCTATACAGGTGTAGGTGTAAGGTACCAGGATGCTATACAGGTGTAGGTGTAAGGTACCAGGATGTTATACAGGTGTAGGTGTAAGGTACCAGGATGTTATACAGGTGTAGGTGTAAGGTACCGGTATGTTATTCAGGTGTAGGTGTAAGGTACCAGGATATTATACTGGTGTAGGTGTAAGGTACCAGGATGCTATACAGGTGTAGGTGTAAGGTACCAGGATGCTATACAGGTGTAGGTGTAAGGTACCAGGATGTTATACAGGTGTAGGTGTAAGGTACCGGTATGTTATTCAGGTGTAGGTGTAAGGTACCAGGATGCTATACAGGTGTAGGTGTAAGGTACCAGGATGTTATACAGGTGTAGGTGTAAGGTACCAGGATGTTATACAGGTGTAGGTGTAACGTACCAGGATGTTATACAGGTGTAGGTGTAAGGTACCTGGATGTTATACAGGTGTAGGTGTAAGGTACCAGGATGTTATACAGGTGTAGGTGTAAGGTACCTGGATGTTATACAGGTGTATGTGTAAGGTACCAGGATGTTATACAGGTGTAGGTGTAAGGTACCGGGCTGTTATACAGGTGTAGGTGTAAGGTACCAGGATGCTATACAGGTGTACGTGTAAGGTACCGGGATGTTATACAAGTGTAGGTGTAAGGTACCAGGATGCTATACAGGTGAAGGTGTAAAGTACCGGGATGCTACACTAGTGTAGGTGTAAGGTACCCGGATGATATACAGGTGTTGGTGTACGGTACCAGGTTGTTATACAGGTATAGCTGTAAGGCACCTGGATGCTATACAGGTGTAGGTGTAAGGTACCGGAATGCTATACAGGTGTAGGTGCAAGGTACCAGGATGTTATACTGGTGTAGGAGTAAGGTACCTGGATGCTATACAGGTGTAGGTGTAAGGTAGCGGGATGCTATACTGGTGTAGGTGTAAGGTACTAGGATGTTATATAGGTGTAGGTGTAAGGTACCTGGATGCTATACAGGTGTAGGTGTAAGGTATTGGGATGCTATTCAGGTGTAGGTGTAAGGTACCGGGCTGTTATACAGGTGTAGGTGTAAGGTACCTGGATGCTATACAGGTGTAGGTGTAAGGTACCAGGATGTTATACAGGTGTAGGTGTAAGGTATCGGGATGCTATTCAGGTGTAGGTGTAAGGTTCCAGGATGTTATACAGGTGTAGGTGTAAGGTACCGGGATGTTATACAGGTGAAGGTGTAAGGTATCGGGATGCTATTCAGGTGTAGGTGTAAGGTACCGGGATGCTATACAGGTGTAGGTGTAAGGTATCGGGATGTTATACAGGTGAAGGTGTAAAGTACCGGGATGTTATACAGGTGTAGGTGTAAGGTACCGGGATGCTATACAAGTGTAGGTGTAAGGTACCGGGATGTTATACAGGTGAAGGTGTAAGGTACCGGGATGTTATACAGGTGAAGGTGTAAGGTACCGGGATGCTATACAGGTGTAGGTGTAAGGTACCGGGATGTTATACAGGCGAAGGTGTAAGGTATCGGGATGCTATTCAGGTGTAGGTGTAAGGTACCGGGATGTTATACAGGTGTAGGTGTAAGGTATCGGGATGCTATTCAGGTGTAGGTGTAAGGTACCAGGATGTTATACAGGTGAAGGTGTAAGGTACCGGGATGCTACACTAGTGTAGGTGTAAGGTACCGGGATGCTATACACGTGTAGGTGTAAGGTACCGGGTTGCTTTACAGGTGTAGGTGGAAGATACCGTTGTGCTATACAGGTGTTTTTGTAAGGTACCTGGATGCTATACAGGTGTAGGTGTAAGGCACTGGGATGCTATACAGGTGTAGGTGTAAGGTACCGGGATGCTACACAGATGTAGGTGTATATGTAAGGTACCAGGATGTTGTACAGGTTTAGGTGTAAGGTATCGGGATGCTATTCAGGTGTAAGTGTAAGGTACCAGGATGTTGTACAGGTGTAGGTGTAAGGTACCAGGATGTTATACAGGTGTAGGTGTAAGGTACCGGTATGTTATTCAGGTGTAGGTGTAAGGTACCAGGATGTTATACTGGTGTAGGTGTAAGGTACCAGGATGCTATACAGGTGTAGGTGTAAGGTACCAGGATGCTATACAGGTGTAGGTGTAAGGTACCAGGATGTTATACAGGTGTAGGTGTAAGGTACCGGTATGTTATTCAGGTGTAGGTGTAAGGTACCAGGATGCTATACAGGTGTAGGTGTAAGGTACCAGGATGTTATACAGGTGTAGGTGTAAGGTACCAGGATGTTATACAGTTGTAGGTGTAACGTACCAGGATGTTATACAGGTGTAGGTGTAAGGTACCTGGATGTTATACAGGTGTAGGTGTAAGGTACCAGGATGTTATACAGGTGTAGGTGTAAGGTACCTGGATGTTATACAGGTGTATGTGTAAGGTACCAGGATGTTATACAGGTGTAGGTGTAAGGTACCGGGCTGTTATACAGGTGTAGGTGTAAGGTACCAGGATGCTATACAGGTGTAGGTGTAAGGTACCGGGATGTTATACAAGTGTAGGTGTAAGGTACCAGGATGCTATACAGGTGAAGGTGTAAAGTACCGGGATGCTACACTAGTGTAGGTGTAAGGTACCCGGATGATATACAGGTGTTGGTGTACGGTACCAGGTTGTTATACAGGTATAGCTGTAAGGCACCTGGATGCTATACAGGTGTAGGTGTAAGGTACCGGAATGCTATACAGGTGTAGGTGCAAGGTACCAGGATGTTATACTGGTGTAGGAGTAAGGTACCTGGATGCTATACAGGTGTAGGTGTAAGGTAGCGGGATGCTATACTGGTGTAGGTGTAAGGTACTAGGATGTTATATAGGTGTAGGTGTAAGGTACCTGGATGCTATACAGGTGTAGGTGTAAGGTATTGGGATGCTATTCAGGTGTAGGTGTAAGGTACCGGGCTGTTATACAGGTGTAGGTGTAAGGTACCTGGATGCTATACAGGTGTAGGTGTAAGGTACCAGGATGTTATACAGGTGTAGGTGTAAGGTATCGGGATGCTATTCAGGTGTAGGTGTAAGGTTCCAGGATGTTATACAGGTGTAGGTGTAAGGTACCGGGATGTTATACAGGTGAAGGTGTAAGGTATCGGGATGCTATTCAGGTGTAGGTGTAAGGTACCGGGATGCTATACAGGTGTAGGTGTAAGGTATCGGGATGTTATACAGGTGAAGGTGTAAGGTACCGGGATGTTATACAGGTGTAGGTGTAAGGTACCGGGATGCTATACAGGTGTAGGTGTAAGGTACCGGGATGTTATACAGGTGAAGGTGTAAGGTACCGGGATGTTATACAGGTGAAGGTGTAAGGTACCGGGATGCTATACAGGTGTAGGTGTAAGGTACCGGGATGTTATACAGGCGAAGGTGTAAGGTATCGGGATGCTATTCAGGTGTAGGTGTAAGGTACCGGGATGTTATACAGGTGTAGGTGTAAGGTATCGGGATGCTATTCAGGTGTAGGTGTAAGGTACCAGGATGTTATACAGGTGTAGGTGTAAGGTACCAGGATGTTATACAGGTGAAGGTGTAAGGTACCGGGATGCTACACTAGTGTAGGTGTAAGGTACCGGGATGCTATACACGTGTAGGTGTAAGGTACCGGGTTGCTTTACAGGTGTAGGTGGAAGATACCGTTGTGCTATACAGGTGTTTTTGTAAGGTACCTGGATGCTATACAGGTGTAGGTGTAAGGCACTGGGATGCTATACAGGTGTAGGTGTAAGGTACCGGGATGCTACACAGATGTAGGTGTATATGTAAGGTACCAGGATGTTGTACAGGTTTAGGTGTAAGGTATCGGGATGCTATTCAGTTGTAAGTGTAAGGTACCAGGATGTTGTACAGGTGTAGGTGTAAGGTACCAGGATAATATACAGGAGTAGGTGTAAGGTACCAGGATAATATACAGGAGTAGGTGTAAGGTACCAGGATAATATACAGGAGGAGGTGTAAAGTACCAGGATAATATACAGGTGTAAGTGTAAGGTACCAGCATAATATACAGGTGTGGTTGTAAGGTACAAGGATAATATACAGGTGTAAGTGTAAGGTACCAGGATAATATACAGGTGTAAGTGTAAGGTACCAGGATGTTGTACAGGTGTAGGTGTAAGGTACCAGCATAATATACAGTTGTAGTTGTAAGGTACAAGGATAATATACAGGTGTAAGTGTAAGGTACAAGGATAATATACAGGTGTAAGTGTAAGGTACCAGGATATTGTACAGGTGTAGGTGTAAGGTACCAGGATAATATACAGGTGTAGGAGGAAGGTACCAGGATAATATACAGGTGTAGGTGTAAGGTACCAGGATAATATACAGGTGTAGGTGTAAGGTACCAGGTTGTTGTACAGGTGTAGGTGTAAGGTACCAGGATAATATACAGGTGTAGGTGTAAGGTACCAGGATAATATACAGGTGTAGGTGTAAGGTAGCAGGATGTTATACAGGTGTAGGTGTAAGGTACCAGGATAATATACAGGTGTAGGTGTAAGGTACCAGGATGTTATACAAGTGTAGGTGTAAGGTACCAGGATAATATACAGGTGTAGGTGTAAGGTACCAGGTTGTTGTACAGGTGTAGGAGGAAGGTACCAGGATAATATACAGTGTAGGTGTAAGGTACCAGGATAATATACAGGTGTAGGTGTAAGGTACCAGGTTGTTATACAGGTGTAGGAGGAAGGTACCAGGATAATATACAGTGTAGGTGTAAGGTACCAGGATAATATACAGGTGTAGGTGTAAGGTACCAGGTTGTTTTACAGGGGTAGGAGGAAGGTACCAGGATATTATACAGTGTAGGTGTAAGGTACCAGGATAATATACAGGTGTAGGTGTAAGGTACCAGGTTGTTGTACAGGTGTAGGAGGAAGGTACCAGGATAATATACAGTGTAGGTGTAAGGTACCAGGATGTTATACAGGTGTAGGTGTAATGTACCAGGATAATATACAGGTGTAAGTGTAAGGAACCAGGATAATATACAGGTGTAGGTGTAAATTACCACGATAAATTTACAGGTGTAAGTGTAAGGTATCAGGATGTTATACAGGTGTAAATGTGAGGTACCAGTATCTTATACAGGTGTAGGTGTAAGGTACCAGGATGTTATACAGGTGTAGGTGTAAGTTACCAGGAATTTTACTGGTTTAGGGGCAAGGTAACAGGATGTTAAACAAGTGTCAGAGTAAGATACCAGGATGTTATACAGTTGTAGGTGTAATGTCCAGGATGGTATTCATGTGTAGGAGAAGCGTACCAGCGTGTTATACTGATTGGCTGTATGGTACCAGGATGTTTTACAGGTGTAGGATTAAGATACCAGTATGTTAAACAGGGGTAGGTTTAAGGTACCAGGATTTTATACAGGTGTACGTGTAATGTACCAGGATGTTATACAGGTGTAAGTGTGAGGTATGAGACGGTTTATCGCCCAGGTGAATAAGCGCATAATCAATCTTTGTAATTAATTACAATATTTAGGTTAATTAGTAAGATATCATGTATTTATTCTATATTGGATTTTCAGAGAGATTGTTCTTGGAGGGAGTTTCTAACTGCAGCTCGAGAGTTCTCAAGCGACGAATTCATTTGTTTAAGCAGTTTCTTTTTCTATTGTAAGAGGGGAAAACGCTTTTGTATGCTCACGTCTCCGCAAGAGAATATGAAGGTGATTTGAACCTGGGAGCCGCAAGGAAATTTAGGCCAACAATCACGTGAAAGAAGCATTGACCCATATAAAGTTAATCACGTGCCGGCAGAAGCGCAGCACAACCCACTTTTAGCGCCAAAATTGGACCAATAACATTATGAGTTGAGGGTTTTGCGCGTGGGTAGAATTTGTTATAAATGTAGAGTATTCGCCGCAATTTTCCGCAGTGGAGATGTAACTCCAATGGGAAACCTGCGACGCTCAAGGCCAAAATATACGCGAATTAGTCGAGTTATTTTAGTGAGTGTTGTGGTTAAGATGTAACTCCAACGGAAGATCTGTGACGCCCAAAACAAGAAGTATGCGTGAATTAGTATAGTTTTTACAGTGATTGAGGCAGTTGAGATGTAACTCCAAGGGGAAACCTGCTACGCACAAAGCCAGATTATGCGCGAAATACTAGAGTTAATATAGTGAGTGAGGCAGTAGGAATGTAACTACACGTAGACTCTGTGATGCCCGAAACAAGAATCCTCGTAAACATAGTAAAGTTATTTCAGTGATTCACACACATGAAATAAATGTCACGCCTGAGGAAGGCATGGCGAAAATTTAAAGTGTCTACCATAATTCTTCACGTAGCCGTTGCACTCGTCGCCGCGTAAAGTTTAGTTACCTTTATGCGCTTTACGCTCTTGTTCGAAGGAAAATATCGAAACTCAAACGCGCTAGGAACATTCTCGGGAACAAAATAAAAAAGAAAAATAAACCTTGATATAACGAAAAGTTCCAACTTTGTTTCAGTTAATTCCCGTACCACTCCCTAGAGATCACCGTAGCTAAATAACAAAGGTAGGTGTAGATAGGTTTCAATTGCTCGTCGCTGAGCCCACTAATAGCCGAGGAGCGTCGAGATTCGACTTTAGCAGCAGCACCGCCGGAGAAAGGACCAGCCTCGCTGCGCAGCCCAGCCCCACCAGGTACGTCCACCAACCCCATATGCTCTCCGGTACCAGCATGTTATACAGGTGTAGGTGTAAGGTACCAGGATGTTATACATGTGTAGGTGTAAGGTACCAGGATGTTATATAGGTGTAAGTGTGAGGTACCAGGATGTTCTACATGTGTAGGAGCAAGGTACCAGATTGTTATACAGGCGAAGGAGTAAGGTACAAGGATATTCTACAGCTGTAGGAGCAAGGTACCAAGATTTTATACAGGTATAGGTTATAAGGTACCAGGATGTTACACAGGTGTATGTGTAAGGTCCAGGATGTTATACAGGTATAGGTGTAAGGTTTCAAGATGTTACACAGGTGTAGGAGTAAGGCACCAGGATGTTATACAGGTGTAGTTGTAAGGTACCAGGATGTTATACGGGTGTAAGTGTATGGTACCTGGATGCCATAAAGGTGTAAGTGTAAGGTACCAGGATTTTATACAGGTGTAAGTGTAAGGTACCTGGATGTTATGCAGGTGTAAGTGTGAGTTACCAAGATATTATACAGGTGTAAGAGTGAGGTACCAGGATGTTATACAGGTGTAAGTGTGAGTTAACAGTATGTCATACAGGTGTAAGTGTGAGGTACCAAGATTTGATACAGGTGTAAGTGTGAGTTACCAGGATGTGATACAGGCGTAAGTGTGAGGTACCAGGATGTTATACAGGTGTAAGTGTGAGGTACCAGGATGTTATACAGGTGTAAGTGTGAGGTACCAGGATGTGATACAGGTGTAAGTGTGAGTTACCAGGATGTTATACAGGTGTAAGTGTGAGGTACCAGGATGTGATACAGGTGTCAGTGTGAGGTATCCGGATGCTATACAAGTGTAAGTGTGAGGTACCAGGATGTTATACAGGTGTAAGTGTGAGGTACCAGGATGTTATACAGGTGTAAGTGTGAGGTACCAGGATGTGATACAGGTGTCAGTGTGAGGTATCCGGATGCTATACAAGTGTAAGTGTGAGGTACCAGGAATTTATACAGGTGAAAGTGTGAGGTGCAACGATGTTATACAGTTGTAGAAAAAAGGTACCAGGATGTTATACAGGTTTAGGTGTGATGTACCAGGATGTTATACAAGTGTAGGTGTAAGGTAGCAGGATGTTATACAGGTGTAGGTGTAAGGTACCGGGATATTATACAGATGTAGGTGTAAGGTACCAGAATGTTATACAGCTGTAAGTGTAAGGTACCGGGATGTTATACAGGTGTAGGTGTAAGGTACCGGGATGCTATACAGGTGTAGGTGTAAGGTACCGGGATGCTATACAGGTGTAGGTGTAAGGTACCGGGCTGTTATACAGGTGTAGGTGTAAGGTACCAGGATGTTATACAGGTGTAGGTGTAAGGTACCGGGCTGTTATACAGGTGTAGGTGTAAGGTACCGGGCTGTTATACAGGTGTTGGTGTAAGGTACCGGGCTGTTATACAGGTGTAGGTGTAAGGTACCGGGCTGTTATACAGGTGTAGGTGTAAGGTACCGGGCTGTTATACAGGTGTAGGTGTAAGGTACCGGGCTGTTATACAGGTGTAGGTGTAAGGTACCAGGATGCTATACAGGTGTAGGTGTAAGGTACCGGGATGCTATACAGGTGTAGGTGTAAGGTACCGGGATGTTATACAGGTGTAGGTGTAAGGTACCGGGATGCTATACAGGTGTAGGTGTAAGGTACCGGGCTGTTATACAGGTGTAGGTGTAAGGTACCAGGATGTTATACAGGTGTAGGTGTAAGGTACCAGGATGTTATACAGGTGTAGGTTTAAGTAACAAGTATATTATACAGGTGGTAGGAACAAGAATGTTATGTAGGTTTAGGTGTACGGAGCAAGGATGTTATGTAAATATAGGTTTAAGGCACATGGATATTATACAGCTGTAAGTGTAAGGCGCATGGATGTTTTACAGGTGTAAGTGTAAGGCACATGGATGTTTTACAGGTGTATGAGTAAGGTGCGGTGATGATATACAGGTTTAGGTGTAAGGGACGAGGATGTTATACAGGTGTAGGTGTAAGGCACATGGATGTTATTAAGGTAGAAGTGTAAGGTATACGGGCGATGCACAGGTGGAGGCCTGTAATTTTTGGGACGGTTTTAACTGCTTGTGTTCTCAGCAGTTCTCCCATTTGAAATCGGGCAAGAAAGACTACTTAATTTTGCTCAGAGGCCTCTCTATCAGGTTTGAGGTTCATTAGGGTGCCGTATATCTACAACTCGAGAACAACGGCTTTACTTCCTTTCCGACGTTAGCCATGGTAAGGATTTTTACCCCCGAAAAAATCCATCTTCCTCCGCTGTGTTTGAACCCGCGACCTTAGGTATACGAAGCTGGCATGGTAACCAGTACACCACGGAGGGTGACATGCAGGTGTAAGTGTAAGGTAAAACTACGTTATACGGGTGTCGGTGTAAAATATACGAAAGTTATACTGGTGAAGTTGTAAGACCGAAGGATGTTATATAAGTGTAGGTGTCAGGTACAAGGATATTATACACGAGTAGGTGTACTATTCAAGGATTTTATAAAGTAAAGGTGTAAGGTACAAGAGCCTTAAAAAGTGTAGGCGTAAGGTATCAAGATGTTGTACAGACGTAGGTGTAGTTTACCAGGCATAGGCGTAAGGTAAAAGCGTTATACATGTGTAGGTGTGAGATATAAGGGCGTTATACAGGTAAAGGTGTTTTCTGCAAGGGCCTTTCACAGGTTTAGATGAAATGTTCAAAGGCGTTTTACAGCTTCTTGTGTAATGTTACACGGCGTTTTAAAGGTATAAATGTAAGGTGCAAGAGCGTTATACAGGTTTAGGTGTAAGGTAGAACGACGTTATACAGGTATAAATGTAAGGTGCAAGAGCGTTATACAAATTTAGGTGAAACGTACGAGAATGTTATATAGGTGTAGATATAAGGTACAAGGACGTTATAGAGGTTTATTTATAAGGAACAAGGGCGTTATACATTTTTAGGTGTAAGTTTCGAGGATGCTATACAAGTTTACCTGGTAGGTACAGGATGTTATACAGGTTTACGTGTCAGGTACAACGTAGCTATATAAATTTAACTGTCATGTACAAGGATGCTATACAAATTTAACTGTCAGGTACAAGGATGTTATACAGGTTTACGTGTCAGGTACAATGATGCTATACAGGTTTAGGTGTAAAATACGAAGTTGTTTATAGAATTAGGTGTAAGTTACAAAGGCGTTATATACGTTTGGGCGAACGGTACAAGGACGATATAGAGATTTAGATGTATGAGGATGTTATACATGGGTATGTGTAAGGTATAAGCATGTTATACACGTTTAGTTGCAAAATACCAGGATAACAAACAGGTGTAGTTTCAAAGTACAGGGATGCTATAAAGGCGTAGATGTAAGGTACAAAGATGTTATACAGGTGTAAGCTTAAGTTATAAGGACGATATACAAGCGTCGTTGCAACATATAAGGACGTATTACAGATGTGGGTGTAAGATATAAGGACGTTATACAGGCTGGGTGTAAGATTTAAGGACATTAATAGTAATAGCAGTACTACAGGGATAATCGCTTCTAATTGGCTGACGGGCGTCACGTGACCTGTGAGGCCGCGCCGTGGCCGAGTGGTTAGACCACTCGCCTCTGACCTCTACGGACTGGGTTCGATCCCAGGCGACCGCAGGTGAGATTTGTGGTGGACAAAGCAGCACTGGGGCGGGTTTCCTCCGGGTACTCCGGTTTCCCCCGCCATCTTATTCCACCGGTGCTCCATCATCATTCATGTATCATCAGTGTCACCGCCTGCGGTGCCATAAGTAGTTAAAGCGGGCGTTAAACACTACCAAAAAAACGTAACCTGTGACGTCATCAACAAGGTGTCCAAGGCAATTCGTTTTCTACTAAAGCGATCCTCCATCTCTTTTCGTAGGATATTTGTTTTAATATTATATGCTACTCTGATTGTCCCGAGGTGGGCTATGGCCGCACCCGGACGAAATTTTGGATGTCTCATGGAATAGGATAAGGATGTATGAGTAGGTAAAATAAAAGAACATAATAGCCTGATGTGAATATTTATTCACCTTTATAGCATACAAGTGTAGAGTTTATTTCGTCACAAATAACATTGCATAGATCAAAAGGTGAAGCAGCGTCTTTTGGCATTACAGAAGCATTACTGTGTGAAGCGTTCTTAACATCGTTTGTGGCTAAAATCAATTTTGCAAGTTGATGTTGCAATATATTTGCATTGCACAATAGAAAATTTATGTCGTCTAGACAAAGAACGACATGTGAGTTTTCACTTTGTATTCTTGCTCGACGACCACTGATGCTGCGTGGGCAAAACTGTTCCTCGATGTACCTGTACGACTGGCCTTGACAGAGATGTTCGGCAAGTTTAGGTAGATGATTGAGCAGGGTTGTGAAGTAGTAAGATGAGAGGATCACTCTACCCTGTCTTACTCCACCAATTTCCACGTGAGCCTCGTAATTTCTCCTCTTGTAGAAACCCAAGCTGATGTATCTGGAGTAATGCTTGTATAGGAAGTACGTTCTGCGATGCAGCACGGGCTCCGAAGTCGCAGATTGCGTTTGGTGCAACATCTTGATTTGCTTACCTCTGTAAGTCATAGGGACGGCGCGTAATAGGATGTCTGGATACCTCTGCTTACAAATGAAACATCGTGCCAATTAGAGTTATCAGAAGGACATCTGGTGTTAAGTTTTTGAAGGTGATGATACTTTAACAAATTAAACATGGCGTGAGCGTGTTTGCAAGCACAGTGGGTGTTGCTGAATTTGCGACAAGGAAATCCACAGCGCATCTGATGATAGAGGTTTTCTGGATTTGGATGCTTAAATTCTTTGCTTAGATTAATAAACGTGCTGTCGCATAGTGCGGAAAGAACTTCACATTTATTCTCATTAAAAGCAAAGAGAGAGATATGCCCAGCCACTGCTTCTTCTAGTAGTTTTTAGCATGTGATAAGGAATGTAGCCATCACTAAAATGCATTCCAGTTTTATTTTCTTTATTAAAATCGTCCAATGTTTTATTCCAAGGGTAGGGGCTTGAGAAATGAAAGGTTTAAACAATTCCTTTCTCTGCGATGGCTAATTCTTTTATGATTAATTCTTTTCCATTTCCTTTAAGCGCTGTATAAACCACGACAGACCTCATTCGATCTTGAACAAAGACTGACAGGAATATGTGAGTAATACTTACTTTTATACCTGACAGACATCCTTGTCCACCGTTGCATCTCCAGAATGGAAACTCGCAGCGGAACATCTCTCTCGCCTGACGATCTGGATCGGCAGAGTTGAAGACAGCCACAAACTCTTTCATGGTATATCCTCTCTCTGGTACATATGTAGAGAGCACACAGGCATGCGTATTGGCCGCAGATGTCGGAGTAGAGGCTTTGCAGCTGGCGGTTGTTAAAGGTGAAATTAAATGACATAGTCTTTCAAGGCTTTTATAAAAGGGGACAGGCCGTAGGAATCGAAATACCATGCAAAATAAATAGAATTTTGAGTTACAGCTATCCAGTGTGAACCAGGTAGGTTCATGAGGATCTAAATTAATTGTGAATGTAGATGGTTGTATTAAATTCTTTAGGCAACATCTCTAAAGCAAAAACGCCTGCAAAATTTGAAATGCTGTACAAAGTTTGTTTTATCTGTAAGGTGTTCATATTTAATAATCTGTGTGCACTCTTAGATCTTTATCTATCTGAATAACATTTTCGTATTCGCAATGCATGAGACACGTGATAGCTTGTTTTAATTTCTCTTTAAATTGGAGCTCTATTCTTGTATTCCCATTATTTAATAGAGAAACGTGACCTTCTGAAGTGGTACTGTCAGGCGTTAAATCGTAAAGCATTATAAAATAACCCGTTACATACATGTCATGTGTGATTTGGATTCCACTGTTGTTATGATGAATGCCACAACCAGAAAAGAGTGTTTGTTAAGCCATTGTTGTACCTTTTTCATGAGAAGAGTCAATAGAAACACCCTCTGTCGGAATTTGTTGTCCGTTAAGATATATTGCAAAGTATTCCTAACCAAAATGCTTAAAATTGAAAGGATTGGTGGTATGAGTTCCCGAAAAGTTTGTATTATTAGTCATACCTATGAGTATTCTTTTTCGTAGTGGTCCTAGCACAGCGTTATGCACAGAGATTGTACTTTGTCCTGCTGCGAAAGTGAAGGACCTGAGATCGACTCGTGTTATATCGTATCTTGCACTTACTTTTTCTAAAGCTTTCATATATGACATCAAGAGTTAGGAGCTGGTTTTACTTTTTTTTACGTAAAGAGTAGTATCAAGAAATTAAAATCTTGCATATGGATCTGCGCTTTCACTCATCATACAAAATGAATCTTTTGCTTTAGTTAATTTGATTTGAAGAGTAAGTCCCGGTAGTAGTAACGTGGGTACATTGAAAATATCTCAATGTAATCTATCGAACATGATTACTTCTTTAGACGTATTGCTTTTACCAAATCGTTGCTTCCATCTACGATTGGAATCCCCGGCTTCCAAAGTTCCGTTTTTCGAAACATCGTCTCCGGAGAGACTATGGAGAGCCTTGTCTATGTACCAGAAAGCATTAGTAAGATGACTGCTGCATCGTGTCCGAATGCTAATAGGGTTTCTAAATAACTAGATAGTGATAAAGGTCCTCAGAAAGAGTTATAGATGTTCCGTTTATGGAAACACTCAGTTGCCTGAACAAGGAGTGCAATAAATTGTTAACACCTGTCACTTTATCTGTTGGTGCTAAGTTTGAACCATCTGATTTCACAAATTTTCCTTTCACCATCAAATAAACATTTAAGTCTGTGTAATGTTCCTTATCTCCAGGAATAACAAATTCTAATGCACTTTGATCTACTGGGGCGATGGGTTTGATTAGTGCAGTAACATTTCCTAATACTGCCAATTGAATTGTTTTTTTTTTTTTTAGCAAAGATGTCAAATTTGGATTTTGTACAGGTGATCATGGTGTTATCTCTCTATTGCCCTGAGTACATGTGCTGGTGACAACACGGCGCAGGAGGTATTTGACCGAAAACGTCTCTAGCTGTTTTAGAAGCTCTTTTTGAAGCTGATCTCCTTGTCTTGCCCTTTCCTTGCTGCAACTTACTTGCCAATTTTTTGTGCCTTCTGTGACTCGTCTTGCCACGATATCTATGACTTTTGTACCTCCCTGTTTTGCAGCAATATCGGTTCTGATATTTGCACCCGTGGTGAGGGCTTCCCTGCCCAATGATTTTGCACGGATAGGAGGATGGGCTTAACAATTCTGAATAGACTTCCCAAAAAGTTACCTAAACCCCTACCTTGTTGAACGAATGGGCTTCCAACATACAGTGGTCCGATGTAATCATCCAGAGGCTCTCCACTCTGATTTACATAGTATGCTGTAAGCCTGTGCATTGCCAAATGCATGGTATTTTAATTTAGGATTCCAATTTATAATAATGCCCGCGCAAAAAAAAAATGGGTGAAACTTTAATAAATCTCAGCGCTCCATTGTATATTGGGCGCTTAATATCCCTCATTAGGCTCTTTTATGATACGGCCTTATTTCCCTTCTAAGGGGAACCTGCTAAGACTTTTTACACCCGCTATTATCATCTCGGGTTTGAAACACAGACTAGGATGTACTCCTAGACCGCGAAAGACGACGAAAAATGGTTGGGACTATATATTAAATTCCCAACGATTTTCATTCACCCATCGCGCTACTTCTAGCGCCTTGACTTTTCACAACGAACCGATTAAAGTTATGCCACCAGCAAGAATGAGCCGTGACTAAAAAGTCACATTGTACCTCGAGTTTTCAATATTCCATAGGGAATAATCATCATTTCCGCTTGGTTGCAACATTCTTTCAACGATGTTTCCCTTGACAAATAATTTTCCAGGAGGAATTCTGAAGGTGTTTGAGCCATAGTCTATATAGCCCGGACACCTTGGAATTCCGTGGAAATTATTGGTCAACCATCTATTTGTTTGCCAATGCTTCATAGCCCAAACGTTGCGGGGAACATCGGGATCTCGAAACAGATGGTCTATCACTCTCTGTTCTCTTTCGTTCTCCACTGCGGCTAACTCTTTTGTAATAATTTTCCCTTGAGGGTTATAAAACCCTTGACATGCAGCTGCAAACTCAGGTTGTGCCATCTGAAACAAAAAATTACAATACTTTCTTAAAATGCAGTACAGCAATGGTGGGTATAACACTACTACTAAACCGAGTTAAATCGCCAAACTTGTTCACTAATTCAATTGCTACGGTTTAAAAATGATTAAGTTCTACCGGAACGTAGAATATATTTTCGAACTTGTGATAACTAGTGTAAGAGGGAAATTGAATTATTCATAAACAGCGAGCGTAAGAGTTGCCGAGCAGTTGTAGTTCAATGAGATTGTAGTAAACAATAACGGGCTCCATTCCATAAATAAACTGAAAAGAGATTTTCCTGTGCGATCTCAGAAACAGAGATTTCATGTCGTTAGTTACATCTGAAAGCATGCTTTGATTCGCAACTTTGAAGGCATCGAGGTTAGGAAGTGAATTTTTTATCGTGTCTACGAGATACCCTATACCGTAATAGTGGGAAAGAAGATTTTTCCGGTAAAGATCGTTTCCGACTTACCTCCTACCTTTTTAACTATTTTTTAAACTGATGCTATTAGGTTTTTCCTTTAAATTTTCTGGAATGGAATGTGACGGAACCCATACTTTCTTCGCGTTTTCTAATTCTTTTATTTCTCTCTGATGTGAAAGGAGATAACCCTAAAGCTCCGAAAGAAGTAATTCCTGATGTTCTTCGTCCTTTACCTGATTCTTTATAGAGGTGTACAGGTCTCTGGAATTCTTAAAATCAGTTTTATCAAACACTATTCTACCAGCTCTGGTTACAACGACACATTTGGTCAATTCTCCGGCTTCGTTAAGTATATTTTCACCTATGGTTTCGTAACCGTAGGAGTAGGAAAGCTCTGCTAGACCTACCACCCATTTATCTCTCTGAAGATTAACAGGTTGTGGTAAGTTGTTGCGAAAAGTAGCGTGTGAATTTTCGGAATATAAATCCGTGCTAGAATCGCTCAAAACGGTTATGTAAAACTAATCCATGGTGCATCGATCCAGCTGTCAAAGTTAGGACCGTATCCTTTCCAATGGACGAGATGTTGTGTTCTGCCGTTCCTCACCTTTGTTTTTAATATTCTATCTATTTTATACAAAGTAGATTTGTTAATTTTTACAGGAGTAAGTTCGTAACTTTAAAACTGTCCCTCAATAGGAGTTCCGTTAAGATATTTTAGTTCGTATACAGTTTGAGGCGAATGTTTTATTGCCTTTGCTATTTTGAAAATCTCTGTTGAGATTTTTTTCCCTACCCTTTGGCAAATTTAATCTTTTCTTTATTTATCCTTGCTGTTTGTCCTTCACTAAATTTGATGGGTCTAGGTTTAATATTAGCACGTTTTCTCTCTAAGATTCTCCATATTTTTAATAAGTTTTTCTCATTTACTTTGATTGGGGCAACACCTATTGACGAGTGGACGGTGCGGTTATATGCGCTAACAAATTTATCATGATCATCTATCTATCTATATGAATTTTTTTAAGTGAAATACTTATAGATTTTAGACTTGGTGGTACGATTAAATCTCTCAACCATAGCACACTTTACATGGGGGTTTCTGCAAACTTGATGCTCCATACTCTTCTCTTTTAAAAGTTTTTGAAATACAAATCCTAAAGATTTTCCCACTATCAGATCTCACTACGAGGGGAAAGGAGAAATCTAAAATACCTTCAAAAGCCTTGTCAGCTTCTGTACTAGTTTTGGACCTTAAGGATTTTACACGCGCGAATCTGAAAAAAACAATCCACACAGGTTAGCAGATATTGAACTCCGTCGTTATATTTTTTGACTTTTAAAATCTGCCAAGTCGATCTTCCAGACATCATTTGTTATTTAGCGTGTACTGCTTCTTCTGAAATCTTTTCCGCGCAGGCTTGTGCAAAGTATACGCATCTTGTTGAAGAAGCCACTCCTCTGCTTTTCGTTTATTCTTTCCCGCAGCAGATGCAAGATTCTGTAAAGTGGAAAAAGCGGAAGGTTGTTCGGAATCGTAGAAATGCTTCTTATTCATTGTTAATAAGATGTTGAAGTCTCAACAGCCTTAGATGGAAACAAATCGGCAATTATTTCTTTATATTTGCTACCTCCATTTGATTTTATTTGATTAAAGGCTTCATTATTCTGCAAGTGCCCGTTGGTTAAAAGAAGAATTTGCTATATTTATTCTTGTCGGAGGGCATGACTGTTGAGAGATCTACCTTTTTCCTAGTTAACAATTCCCAGAGCCCGAGAGATCCCTTAAAATATCTATTCTTTACGTATAAATCGTTGTCCTCTATACGAATAACGGAATCTCCAATCTTAAAGTTGCCATCTCTATCCTTGTAAATACCGAATACGGTACCTGTTGCCCTATGGGTGTGTAAATAAGGAGCCAAGTAAGGACCTGCTAGATACCCAAAGTTTCTATTGGTAAACTCCTCTAATTCTTTCTTCTCGTGGGCCGGTAAAGGTACAGCTCTTCATTGTTCTTCGTCAAGCTGTTTCTCTTCCTTTTCTTCTTCTTCTTTCTCGTAGCTTGTTTCCGGAGAGGAGAAGACGAGCCTCTTTTTGACCTTAAAGATGTGGCGTGAAACTTGATCTGTCTGTTACTTGGGCTGCGGCCGTGGCTGCAGTAGATACATACGTCGGCGGTCGCTCGATTTTAACTTAACGAGTTCCTCGTACGCGTCTCTTTTTCTTCTCCTTCGCTTTTGTGTCTTCTTTTTAGTACAGTAGGTATCAATATACTGTTGAGATACCAAAAATGATTTTTATAGCATTTAGCGATTTATTAAGGCTGAAAACCAGTCAATACTACAGACAACAAAGGAATTAAAAATCCTCCTTTTTGTATTATAAAGCTTCTCTTGTTGATGTTTTGAGATGTATCCACTGCTTTCCTCAGATTGATTTATACCTTCTTAAATTGCGTAGGGTAAATTTGCTTCGATTACAGTTTCCGTTTAGAACATTTAGAGTATATTCAGCAATAGCCAACACTAACTCTTTGTCAGCCTTCTCCAAAATGGCTTTCCTCAGCTTTGGTTTGGAAAAATTGTTGGTTCTAAAATGCAGGCGGTTGACGGTTTCCTGGCATAGATCAAATAGCACATATCCGTGTGACTTATCCGTAGCATCCAAATATGCTTCAAACAGCGATTTCCAATTTTCGGGGTATATTTGTCTGACTAGATGCGCCACTTGGTTCTTATCCCTAACGTTTTGGAAAACCACTATATATTTAGCATTTAGTGAGATGTCTCTACAATATTTAACTTGATGAAATAGATTCTGAGTAATTAATATGGCGCTTAAATTTCTGTGGTGACTGCCCTTTGTAAACAAGTCGTATACCTCTTTCAAATAAACAGAGTAACAAATCGTCAAGTATTATCAGTTTAGGTTTCCTTTTTTGATTTTCAAATTGGGGAACACCTACGTGAAATAGGACATTATTTAACTTAGGCACAGCGGATTCTTCGCTATAACACCGCAATATTTCTTTAAATTTGCAGACAGTGCACAAGTGCCTCAGGTTTTTAATTAAATGTATGCAAAATACAATTTTGCCAGACCCTGAGCTGCCGCTAATAATTAGAGTGAAGGAATGATGGAATTTAATTACTGGAAGCTTTATAGGCATGGCATCTAAACATCATGAGTGGTGGCCCGTCAATGTGTGTTCTACCTTTATTCCAATGATCAGTGCATCTTCGAAATTTAATCAATATGAGTTGTTGTGGTAATTTTTTCCACACTTCATCTATATCTAAGGGAGGATAACTGTCTAAAACTTCGGAGGGAAGCAGTAACAGCTCTAGATCCGTTAGAACGCTAAGTTGTCTTTGGTTTGCGAGATATTTTAACACTATTTTCCACACTTCAGGTTCCATACTGAGCGCAGATTCGTCCTAACCACTCCTGTTTATATTCACCCATAGCCGAAGGGCAAGGAGTCGTATGAACCCTCCAATTGACGTCTCTTGTGAAAGGATATTCCATATATTTTGTCTTCTGGTTCGGAGACAATATACATGCCATTTGATCCTTTACCCTTTATTTTTTCCCCCGTTCTAACTACAATGTTTTGTTCTGCATTTTCACCGATAGTTAAATGTTTTATAGAATCAAATTAACCAGCTGTAAAGAGGCATTATTAAGTGTTATTCCTCTGACGTTGCAAACAGTTTTGAAATCTCCATTCGGCAAACAAATATTGTACGCGTAATTTTTTGGCCCTCCAGATACGAATACTGAAATGTAAGCTTCCGAACCGTAGTCAGCGGGCTCATCCGTCATGTCCCCTAAGTTATCGCCACATTCGATTGGGCACTGCTCTCCTTCCCTTAACACGAAAATTATAGAATCTGTATCTGTATACAAAATATCCCTATCCAGTGCCTCCAGATATGTATATAGCTTGAGTCATGCACCTGCAGTGACATAGGCGCCTAATGTTTCATTAGTATGTGTTAAAGAAGGGGCTTCGACGTCTTTTTCGTACTTTCATGATAGCCACACCACTTGGTCTCTCGCAAACATCAAATTTTGCACCTCGATTCCGGGTGTGCACAGAAATTGAAATAATTCTCGAGATTCCTTAATCATTTTCGTACACGATCTATTGCTCTGTTCTGTAAGTTTCCCCCAGAAGGTATTAAGGCACAGTTTTGCTAACGATCTTGCACCAGCAGTTTTTCCAATGGCCGTCTTATCTAAAAGAATTCCTTCACTCTGAAAAACATTTCGAACGTATTTTACTTTATCCCCTGCACTCTGAACCCAAGAAGGATATCCACTTGTCTCGGCCTTTAATTTCAAAAAACTATTAATATATTCTACAAATAATCCCCCTTATTTTCATTTTTGTCATACTGTTCCATTTTATATTCGTAAACTTAAAAAATTTCTCTTACTTCATAATCCATTTCGACAGCTTTTCGGACCTCGTCTACTATCCAAGTACCCGTTAGTTCACGTCCGCTTTCGCTGTGCTTACATTCGCTACCATTTTCTTGCTTCGCGCAGGTGGAACAAAGAGCAAATATTAATTTTTGACATCTAAAAGTAGGACAGGATGATAAAAGCTCCTATTTTTTTTTGCTAAAATTCTACATTTTATCATACTTTCTTTTTAAGCATTTCCGAAATATTAGTAAAATCTTGACCAACATAAACTTTAGGATGACCAACGGGAAATTTGAAATATTTGCATATATAAGGATATAAAGACATCACATCATAATATTTAATGCGTGAATTTGCATTTGTTTTCCAATACGTTTTAATTGCTTCCGTCCTAACTCCATAGAGCGAATCTCTAAGAATAAGGGGAGCATTTTTCACAAGGATCGTTTATAAAGCTGGATGCTCTATTAAAATTTCCTCAAATTGACATTCCCACATAATATGAATCACGTAACCTGTGTATACAATTTTATCTAAGCAGCTTATTGTATACTCGTATCTATCTGCAAGAGCGTCTGCTTGGGTGTATACGACAGGAATATCTCTATTATCTTGGCATTCGTGACCGTGGTAATAACAGCCTAAAAGTTCAAATACCTCTGTCGTTTCTTCACAAAAACCATCAACTTTCAGATATGGAAATTCGGGCAGTCTTAATTCCTTTCCGTTACCCGCGTGCTTAATGCAGATATATCTTTTAATTTCTTCATATCTAAGCCACATTAAACCTTTCATACTTTGTTTATCGCCCTTCCTATAACCTTCGAAAGGAATAAGCCCTATAGTCTTTGGTTGCAAATATTTTTTTTTCTAAATACTTTGCTGCACGCTGAAGCTATTGTAATAGATTCCTGAAACACATGAATACTGCCAATTTCTAAGATTGTATTTCTAAACGTAGAACACGCCTCTCGTAGCACTGCAACATCTGCCAAACAATATATTTCAAGTGATTTTCTGAAATCGAATATTCCATCTTTCACTGTCCTGTACCATTCAAAAATTCTTTGCGCTCATCCGGCATTAATTGATCAACGCCATAATAGTGAGGTTCTGGATAGCTGCCTACATAGTTCATGTTTGCAGGACTATTAAAAAACGAGGAAAGTGACCTTTTGTCACGTCCTGTATTCCAAAAACCTTTGGCAAACTTCTCAATTTCATTGGTAAGAAATTTAAGCTATCCAAAAATGTTAAACGTTCCACTTTCATGCACAATATTTGAGGTCCATTCATCACCAAATCTGGTAACCAACCCTGTTTTACACAATAATCTAATATAAACATAAGACCATAGGCTCTGGAATTATGCGCAACAACAAAAATTTTCTCACAAAATGCTCTGTCTCTCTGCAGATACACCATAAATTTGTCAATGCAGTTACTACTCCAAAATAAATGCCTCCGTGCTCCACAATGACTGCACTCCTTGCTCAGGTTTTTGTTTTCTTCGCAAATAAAACAAAATTGTTCGAAGCAGAGTAGGTTGGGAACGTGGAGGTAGGTATTGCCTCCTATTCGTGTGCTCTGGTTACATTCTGTGTCACAGAATACGTATAATACCTTTTCAGAAAATGGTACACTTGCTCTAAGCGTTGGCATGCAGCATAAGTGACTTGGCATCTCATTATTTTTAAAACTTTTACAATATGACATGTAACACACATGATTCGGATTTAACTGCTTACTGCAAATTGAACAATTTCTCTTCCCTTCACATATAGTTTTATTACCAAATCTATTCTGTACATGATTATTTAGACAATTTGGACATCTAAAGTATCTTTGACATGTGCTGCAAAATATATAATTTCCTTCAAAAATGCAAGCTGGAACTGAAAAGCACCCTGAACATTTATGTTTGCATTTATGCGTTTCTGCTCCGTTATAAAACATTCCTTTATTGCAACCTTCACATACATAGTCTTTAGCCATGGCACCTATTAGGCTCAGAATCACGCTAAAATATTTTTCCTGAGCAGCATACAGAAGATTCAAATGCTTTCGCGAATTTGAATTGCTATTATAGATTATATTCATTCAATATAATCCTTCATAAAGTCTAATTCTCTATTCTGAAATATAATTTTGAAACCTTTGCAACTCTGTGATACCTCCCCCATTAGTAAGATCAACATTTGCAGCTCTTAGAAGTTTATTTACCTTAGAATGGAGTAGCCAACCTCTTTTATAGCTATCATAATCAGGATATTTTTGATACATGTGCAGTAGCAATCACAAGGGCATGAGCTAAACAATTTGTCTTTGATTTAACCTTTACTATGCTTCTTTTTAAATGAGCTAATGAGGATAGAGATAAACCTATTGTTTTCTTTCTGTCTTGTCCTAACGGCATATTAATATGATCTACTTTTACAGATAAGGTATCCGTGGCGTAAAAATTGGCGTTAGATTGGCACACTTTTTCCATCATAGCCAATAATACATCCAAAAATACCTGATCTCTTCTGTGAAAACTACGTCCTATTGATTTATCTTGTAAATTGACAGAGTTAGTTATGGTTAAACCCAGCATATCATTTAGTTTCACACCTTGTAATACGTATCTAATAGTTGCTGCATGGCATTTCTAAAATATAAAATAGGACTTTCATTTTCTGGAGGTGAGTTAATTAGAATATCATAATGTCTACCGTGAGCTCTGAGTCGTGGAAACTGTCTTTCCATCATGTTTAGGATGTTAATATGATGCATGCTGAAAAGAATAATATCGTATAAACTTAAGGTTATCTCTAAACATAGAATGTATTACTTGATATGTATAAAAAATACTCACTTTTTACTAAAACGGATGGTGAAGCGTAGTTCTGTGTGCAAAGAAAAGACTTGTCAGGTTCTGTTACTGTTGCTGACTGTGGTTATCCTCATATATTTTATCGGTTTATATACCTTGTTGAGCATTGATTAGAAAGTGCCTTTTGAGGTAACATTCGTGTATATAAAGAGAGCCTGTGCAACCTTCAGCTACACAGAATCAGCAACAAGGCACCGTACAACACACTTCGTCTCCACAAATCAACGGCAAGGTAAGCGAATAATTTATAATTTTACTTCCATTTAACTTCTCATAAAAGCAAGACATAAACTATTATACATTCTTCTTTGCAATATGGATTTCCTTACGAGATTCAAAATTTTAAAACACTACAAATCAGAGATTTAGAAATTCATACTTTATATAATGTAGTACTCACATCAAGAGTCGATACGGAGTATGGACCGTCGATTTGTATTAAACTCCAAAAGAGTAGTGATGACGATCGTGTGGAAGTATTTTTACCAGCAAAATACACGATCGCCTTAAAAAAAGGACACTAATAACGGGAAACTTACTTTAAAGCTATTTTTTCAATGGTTTAATTAAAAACTGGGTATATTGTATCATTAAAAAAGTGTAATAACGTTTAGAGCCTGAAAAAACTACATTTATTTTCTAGTTTTATATATATTTTATTAATAGGTGATTATTCCATATAATTTAACACAAAAACTTTAACATACATAATATGAATAAATGTTTTCATCACGAAGTTTCAAATAGGAAATAACAAAAACAGCAGTATTTATCCGAAGAGATAGAGAGTTATTTTATAAGCTTTAATTAAAATGGGCATGCTGTATTATTTAATCGTATTACATAAAGTTTTCGAAAATTATCAAGGTAAACCGTATAGTAAAAGTCTCTGTATCTTTTTCAGATGACACTCCAAATTAAGATTCGTAATGGTAATATCATAAGATCAAAAAGATTTAGTAATGAAGCTACAGGTTGGATATTTATTCTCCTCATGCTTATGATATAAAACCTCAGCAAACTATACTTATCCCAAAGGGAATATCTGCACATCCTCCAAGAGGTACATACATACGTATAGCTGAGCGTTCAAGCTTAGCTGTTTTAGGTTTATCAATCAGAGGAGGCTGTGTAGATAGAGATTTTACAGGGGAAATCTGTGTAATAATGTTATACAATTCAAACAAATAACATTTTAAAAAATCAAAAAGTTGCTCAGTTAATATGTGAGAAGAGCTATATACCTAAGGTAAAATATGTCGATAAACTAAAACAAACTAAAAGAGGAAACAATGCGTTTGGCAGTAGTGGTAAATTTTAGAAGGTTTTTGAAAAAAAAAATTGTATGCTCTTTATGCCTCTCTAGTTAATGGGCCCTTTTACGTTTCGCTGTAGCAATGCACTGACAAGAAGATATAATTTGCTGCAAGTAAGAACTGGTTTCAATATTTTTTTTTGAAGAATTTCCACAAATACGTTTCCCTGAACATTGGTCTACTTTTACATGGATAATGTACTCATTATCTAGCGATAAAATTTGTTGTCTTTTAGGTAATGCATTTCCTTGCTATGTTGCAGGAATATATGAAATTGAACCTACTTTCATTAATTTATATGTTACCATCAAACAACAAATTAGAGAAGCACAAATGTTAGAATTCTTATTTTCTCCAAGTAACTATGTGTTTGTAATTGAACATAACTTAGCAATTAACTTTAAATATGGTCATTCAAAAGAAAGTCAGGTATTCCATTTACCAACGGTATCTTATTATTAGAAAGTGGAATATAAAACATGTGAATTTAATATTAAGGTAACTCATATTCAGGTTAAACGCCGGGTTACTTTGTAGGAAAATTGGGTGGACTTTATGTATTTCCTTTACAGAAGTTTTAGATATAATTTTCAGAGACACGTAATTATAGGATGTTTTCACAACAAATAATTTTCTTTAAAATACCTTTGACATCCTTCAGTGAAGTTAAATGGTTAGTGGTCTAAACAAAACAGAAATGTACAAAAATACAACAATTTGTTTCAATGCAAAAACTTAGAAACGTTTACTGCAAAATTTGTGTAAAAAATCTTCCAACATTAAAAGGTTTAGCGTCAACCATTTTATTTGACAAAGCGAAATTAAATTTTTACACACAGAAACAGAGTATAACAATTGCGTACACATTCTTACAAATAGTCAGGAATTTGATATTTCTATAGAACAAATAATCCTCATCGAATTTCCTGCAAAGCTCATAATTTACTACTATATGATTAATGGTAATAAGGTTGTCATTTTTTATGACAGAGACAAGAAAATTGTATACCAATGAAACATACAAAACTAATAAAATGTGATGAATCATTTATGAATGAAATGTATAATGCTAAAGACAATTGGTGGTGTTTATTTGTAATAAACCTTTATTTTTATGTATGATGTATAAACCTATATCTGTTTAAGATCAACATTTGTAATTACCAACTCAGGGATATTAAACACTGTAAAACAAGGTTTTGCTTCCTTAGTGACCTTTTGGCTTCCTTAAAAAACTTTCTTTCCTACTATCAAGTGCTTTAAAAGACAAAACTCGAATTCATTGTTACAATACATAACAAATCATACCTCTAACCTCTGAGTTGCAGTAAGTACTGCAGATGTTTTCGCTTAAAATCGCTTGGCTGACATATACTCCAAGTGCATCTGCTCTAGCACAACTTTCGCCTTCACTTGGCAATTTGCTGCAGGAAATGCACTTGCCAACTCTATTGAGATCAGCAGACTGAAACGAACTAACAACGCCTACTTCGTAGATATTAGTCAGTATATATCGTGTACAATTAATAAAGCGTTATTTAGAAATGTATATACTCTGTTTTTTATTCATTACATTTTATTCCCTATCCATTGTTTAAAAAAAAGAAAAAAAAAACGTTCTTCTTAAATCCAAAATTTCGTCCGGGGAGCGGCCAAGGCCCACCTCGGGCCAATCAGAGTAGCATATAAAATTAAAACAAAATATCCTATGAAAAGTGATGGAGATTCGCTTTCGTAGAAAGCGAATTATCTTGGATGTAGAGAAGTAACACAGGTGTGGTTGTAAGATATAAGGACGTTTTACAGGTGTGGTTGTATGATATAAGGATGTTACACTGGTGAATGTAAGTTATTAGGACGATATGCAGGTGAGGGTTTAATATATAAGGAAGTTATACAGTTGTTGTTGAAAGATATAGGGACGATATACAGGTGTGGGTCTAAGATATAAGGAAGTTATTACGGTGTGGGTGTAAGATATAGGGATGTTATACAGGTTTCGGTGTAAGATATAAGAAATGAAATGGCGTGTTATTTATGGACGCTCTTTAACTTCTGTGGTTCTCAGCGTCCCATTTTAAATTGGGCGTGAAAGGCCGCTTAATTTTGCTCAGAGGCCTCTCCTATCAGGCTTGAGGTTCTTTTACGTGCCGTAAATCTACGACACGGAACCCACGGCTTTACTTCCCTTCCGAAGGAAGCCATGCTCTGGATCTTTACACCCCAAAAAATCCATCGTCCTCCACCGGGTTTGAACCCGCGACCTTGGGTATATGAAGTTAGCATGGTAACCATTACACCACGGAGGGCGATGTAAGATATAAGGACGTTATACAGGTGTGGTCGTAAGATATAAGGACGTTATAAAGGTGTGTGGAAGACATAAGGACGTTATACAGGTGCGTTTAAGATATAAGGACGTTATACAGGTGTATGTGTGTGCAAAGTTATAAGCGTAATGCAGGTATGGGTGTAAGGCACAAAGGCGTTATAGATGTTTTTCTATAAGGTACAAAGATGTTATACAGGTGCAAGTGTAACGTACAATAATGCTATACAGGTATAGGTGTAACGTGACCAGGATTCCACGGACACTCCACATTAACCCCCAAGGTATGTGAAATGTGGAGGGTGTTTTGAATGCATTCAAATTGAAAGTAGTTGTACAACGCAGGAATGCTCTGAAGAGCGCAAAGCGAATCACTCATAAGACAATCAGCCAAATTTCGCCAGCGAATATATAGAAAGGCTGGGCGTATGGCATACCGCTCTGTGGTATAAATGAATGTGCTACTAGGCAAAACCAACACGGTCCGTCAACTTATTTACATAGGTATATATAAAAATGGGTCACTGTAACGGTATAAAAAGTCAAAAAATCAAATACAGATATTAGACGTTGACAAAGCAGATATCTCGTAAACCATCATCCCGAGATCCGCGTGGAATGTAGCACGTAATCAAGGTGGGTACACCCTCCCCTCCCCCCTTGGGTAACATGCGAGGCATTACAATATGGTATTTCCGAAGAAACTCTAGGGACCTGCAGACCTTGGACTAAGTGAAAGAGCTGCGATAACGTTCGTCAAGCTCGGTGTAGAAATAAGGGATAAATGTTAAGTCCACAGCCATAATTTCCTAGCGGAACATCACGCCGACACGCAGAAGGAGTTCCGCCGATTCGTTGAAGAGGCTCATAGCCGAGCTGGTTGTAAAGGCTCCAATAGCCAAACTGCTGCGCTGATTATGGACTGTGTTTAAGTTTCTCTAAACAGATGGCCGTGCTGAAGAATAAAAATGCATCCTAGTCTAACTTGGATCGGATCAATGTGTCCTATCCGCTCTCCAAGACTTGTTGTATAATATCCGTAAAATATCCATGGAAAGGTCACATCATCGAACTTTCAGCTCTGCCATATGTAGCGACCTACAAAGTTTCTGATCGAATATCAACCCAAGGAATCTTGCTTTATCTGTGAATGGAAGTAATTCTGACCCAAGTCGAAAGAAATAAGGCAATTCTCTCCTACAGCGTCAGAAGTTAACGCAGAGTGACTACTCAATGGAGAAACGAAATCCTTTTGCGACCCAAGTCGAAAGAAATAAGGCAATTCTCTCCTACAGCGTCAGAAGTTAACGCAGAGTGACTACTCAATGGAGAAACGAAATCCTTTTGCGAGCTCCAATCAGAAACATTGTCTAAACACTAATGGAGACGGCGTTTCAAAAACGGCGTACTCTGAGAAGTGCAAAAGATGGCAAATTCGTTTATGAATAAGCAGGAATGGGAATGCATTGGAATATGAAATGAATCACTTGAGCTAACATCACCAAGCTTAGTATTGATCTCTGTGGCACACAATTCACTTGAGAAAAAAAAAAAAAAAAAAAAAAAAAAAAAAAAAAAAAACGGAAGTCTTCGAAAACCACACTGGGTGCTCGATTGCGGGATACCAGCCACTACATCAACCGTCCATTAATCTTGCGTTCCATCACCTTGCAGATGCAACTGGTAAGCGAATAGGACAGTAGCTGGACGGAAGTTGACGGTCCTTTCCAGGTTTTAAAATAGGTACGATGGGTGTCTCCAGCCAGTTTGCTGGAAAGCTGCCGTCAACCCAGACATGATTATATGCCTCGAGCAAGAAGTCTTTACATTCAGGAGAGGGATGTAGCAATATTTGGACGTGAGTTCCTTCTGGGCCAGGAATAGAGTTTCGTGAAGATGAAAGCGCATAGTCTAACTCCGCTTTGATGAAAGGACGATTGTAGTCTTCAAGGTTTCCAGAACGAAAGGGGAAGCTTGAGATGCCACGTGAGCCTCAACTGGTAGAAGCTCAGGCGAATAATTGTTTGAGCCAGACACTTGAGCGAAGCACTGATAAGAGCGTTAACCTCGTCAAAGTTATCAACCGCAGCGCCTACAGCGGTTTTTAGACCGGCGATTGTAATTTGGGCCGAGTTTCCGCTAATATGTCTGAACTTATCCCATACGACAAAGTAATGTGTGTCGATTAAAATATGCTCTAAAATTGTTTCACGATATCCTTTTGCTAACATTAATTATTTGCCTAGATTTGGCACGCCGTTTTTTTTTACATTTTATCAGATTATCCAATGTAGAGTGATGCTGGAAAACCCTGAGAGCCCGCCTACGAGCACGTATAACATTCCAGCATTCATCTGTCAGCCATTGGACAGAAAATCGACGGAGCTGTCCAGTCGACCGCGGAATAGAAAGCACAGCAGTAGAAAGATTTCTCTCAGTAATGTGGTTGACTTAAAAATCTCATAGATTCACATTAAAACGCGACTAAATACGGCTTGATCTAAGCGCTATCTAGGAAGATGTGTGGAACATATATATTGTGTAAAGAGGCTAATAAGACAGGCGAAATGTTCAGTAGAATATAAACCAGATACGATATTCCATTGTAAAGAAGCTGCCAACCGTGTAGAACAAATTGCTATATCCAGTCCTGAAAAGCTATTGAAAGCGTCAGTAAGAAATTTGGGCTCTCCGGTGTTCAGGAGAGCTAGGATATATCTGTCCAAGAATTCGGCAATAAGCTTACTACTCACACAAGCCCGAGGTGAACCCCAAAGTGGATGCTGCGCATTCAGGTAGGCTACCAACAAGAAAGGATTTGGTGGGAGAGAAACTAGGTCTTCAAACTGAGAGAGCGAGAGTTCATTAGGTGGAGACAGATATATACTGCAAGTTGTAAAGCCAATTGATGGTAGTTTAATCCCTACAACATCTGACTGAATGCCAAATATAATATCATCATTATATCATCTCTGATAAATATCACGGTACCCGCATCTGCAGTACCACCCTTCATCAATGATAAATTACACGGTACAGAAAAGTACTGCCTGATTGTAATGTCTTGAGGACGGAGCTTTGTCTTTTGTAAGCATACGACCAAAGGCTGATTCTGGTGCAGTAACAATTACAGATGTGGTCGATGTGGTGTAACTCCGCGTTTGCTCCCTGTAGGATAGTCATTGTCTATATTATGGAATAAATTATAAATAGAAAGATGTTTCTGCATATTAGGCTGTGCTGGTCGGTTTAGTTTGTACTTTTGGACCGTCGCACTAGCATTGTTTTCCTATCGCTTACGTATTGTGCGTCGGCAGAGGGGCAGAATCCTTCTGTTCCATCTCTTCCACGTAGGACACATTTCTAATAGAGAATATCGAGAACCTCGAACCGATTAGATGTACGGATCGGCAAAGATGGTGGTCTCCGATCTGCGCTCCAACCAGAAGATTCCTCCAAATAGAACTATGTGGAGAGTTGCATGGATTGTTTGTTCCCTAATATTTTTGGAAGGTGACTTTACATTTCCTTAAGGAAGCCGGTACTGACATAACTGGTCTTAGATGCCTTCGCTGGTGCAGAATACGCAACTGATAGGCCGATCCTATTGCCAGAGTTCGAAAATTTGGGTGACACTTTATCTGGACTTCTGTTCACATTAGCGGATTTAGCAGATGTTGAAGCAAACGTAGACGTAGATGATAGGGCCTAGGTAATTGCCTGGCTACGAGAATATTTTCTGTAATTGTAGCCCCGTTGATATCGAAGATCTGAATTGTGATTTCCCGCCTCGGTACCGGCTTAGCTGTGACTGAGCTATGTGTACCAGAGCGGGGACAGAGGTTTCGCGGATTCGCAAGAGCTTCCGGGCTTCTGAGAAGGAGACCTCTCCCACTCGTATCTCCTGAATCGCCCTTTCCTCCGCTTAAAGGGGACAGTCGCGGGAACTAGATGGTTAACTACCCTGCGTGACATCTCTACAGAAAATCTAGACTGGCTAGTACAAAATTCACTTGTATGTGCTAACACTTGTAGCAACTGAGTGGGCTCGAGATATAGGGTCTAACTTCTATGGCTTCATACCCTGCCTTAATACTTTGAGGAAGATCCACCCGATCAAATATAATGAACAGGATACCGGTAGACACGAATTCATCATGTACCTTCTGTTGAACCTTATAACAAATGTGACGCCTTGCTCCGCCAGATTCTCCTGAATCTCCTCAGCCGACAAACCGCCCAATGCACGGGTGGTTACAACGACGCGCGAGGAGCTCCAAACCTTATGAACAACGATCTTAGCCGGTTAGCTGCCTAACGTAGTTGCCTTCCCTTGAGTAGCTGCCTGGGATATTCATATGCTTCTACTAAGGCGAACCGTGCTGTAATGAAAGTTTGGACTTGACTTGACCGGCGACCCTTTTGGATCGCAAAAATGCTAGCCGACGTAAAGATTAAGCCTTTCTCTGTTCTAGATACTGCTTAGTAGCGAGGACTTAAAGACCCAATTACTTATTTTCCATTAAATGAGTTTTTGTTTCCTTTTTTACCACAGAAAAAACTAATAAGTTAATCTCTTCCAATCTCCACGGAGCCCAACAAGGGATGATGATGATGATGGTTGTCTTTTTGGGCGCTCAAGTAATACTGTCATTAGCGTCCTTAGAACAACAAAGACGATTAAATCTCCAGAGCTAAAACACTATATCAAAATAAAACAACGAAGAAATAACAAAGTAAGCTATATAAAACTACTGGTGGCGAAAGACTTAATGAGTCTAAAACATACTAAAAAATGGAGCCAAAAAGGACACAGAAACAACTAAAATAAAGTTTTTACGTTAAAAGCCACCGGTTATAAAAATGTTAACACCCAATAACCACAGTGGCATTAAAAACCGTCGGGATAAAATAACTACAAACTACAGTAACTTTCAAATGGGATGAGGTTTGTACATGAGAGCCACAGGCCGGCAGCCAACCGGAGTCCTGCAGTGTTGCCATATTGCATTCCCGCTTACTGGAAATGAAATGACGTTTTATTTACCGCCGCTCTTTAACTGCTGTGGTTCTCAGCGTCCCATTCTACACTGGGCGTGAAGGGTCACTTAATTTTGCTCAGGGGCCTCTCTATCAGGCTTGAGGTTCTTCTAGGTGCCGTAAATCTACGGCACAAGACCAACGACTTTACTTCCCTTTGGAAGGAAGCCATGCTAAGGATTTCGCTCGAAAAAAATTCATCGTCCTCCGCCGGGTTTGAGCCCGCGATCTTGGGTATATGATGTTAGCATGGTATCTATTACACCACGGAGGGCAATCCGCTTTACTGCAGAGTAACGCACTAAGTGATTCCGTCTCTCATAAATAGTACCTCCTTGCGCTAAGACAGAATATCCAAATTTTGCAAAAAATAATTCACGAGGACAATAGGGAGCAATGTTTGTAGTAGAACTGTAAACACCACAGATTTTTAGCTCAAATAGTTTTCATAATACACATAAATAAACATACCCACGTAAGTATCTTAATCAGAATCATATTATCACTGTAATGACCATTATTATTTATATGCATGTGATTATGCATGTATGTGCGTATTTATGTATGTGTGTATGTATGTATGCATATATGTGCGTATGCATGCATGTATGTATGTATGTATGTATGTATGTATGTATGTATGTATGTATGTATGTATGTATGTATGTATGTATGTATGTATGTATGTATGTATGTATGTATGTATGTATGTATGTATGTATGTATGTATGTATGTATGTATGTATGTATGTATGTATGTATGTATGTATGTATGTATGTATGTATGTATGTATGTATGTATGTATGTATGTATGTATGTATGTATGTATGTATGTATGTATGTATGTATGTATGTATGTATGTATGTATGTATGTATGTATGTATGTATGTATGTATGTATGTATGTATGTATGTATGTATGTATGTATGTATGTATGTATGTATGTATGTATGTATGTATGTATGTATGTATGTATGTATGTATGTATGTATGTATGTATGTATGTATGTATGTATGTATGTATGTATGTATGTATGTATGTATGTATGTATGTATGTATGTATGTATGTATGTATGTATGTATGTATGTATGTATGTATGTATGTATGTATGTATGTATGTATGTATGTATGTATGTATGTATGTATGTATGTATGTATGTATGTATGTATGTATGTATGTATGTATGTATGTATGTATGTATGTATGTATGTATGTATGTATGTATGTATGTATGTATGTATGTATGTATGTATGTATGTATGTATGTATGTATGTATGTATGTATGTATGTATGTATGTATGTATGTATGTATGTATGTATGTATGTATGTATGTATGTTGTACTATGTGTAATTACACTGAAATGGAATGCAAACTATCGGCATGACGGTACTAAGAGACTTGGTATATTTATGGCACTTAGCAAGCTGTTAAAGTCGAGAGACACAGAGCGAACACACTTTTGTTAGCTGTAGAAAGCTACGTCAACTGTCGCATGTTTATATCTCGAAATCAGACCTCTGTTTATTAACCCTAGTCCCTACGAAGTTCAAGCAGTTTCCAGTTGCTGTTTAGTCAAAAATAGAGCAAGTGCAATGGCTTGTAGTGGTGAATTTAACGGTGAATCTAAGAGGCAGGTATTGTGTAGCCAGGCTCCAAGTGTTCTTTTTAGGATGCACAGGTTTTTATTTTTTTTTAACAAAATGCAGCAATGACGAATTATTGTCTCTTGTCGTAACTGATGCCAGCGATTCGGAGGAGTCACTGGCAGTTTCATTGGATTAAAAGAACAGGTAATTCATAAACTATAATGATATAGCATTTAAAAACGTGTGGCTAATAGGCACATATGCATGTTCAAGCTTTAAATTTAAAAACTGCAAATTTATAGAAATTTAGAAAATTTTGTTACGGTTTCCTTACGTTGGGCATTATGTTGCCAGGCACATTTGCATGCTCAGTGTGCGAGTGAGAGAGAAATATGAAAAGAATGGTGGTAGCGATCTGGCAACGCAGAGTACGATAACGCATCTCATTCTCTGCAGAGTAGAGCCTTCCCATTTGAAAAGCATTATTAAATCCTGATTGGAAGTGTCACTTTGAATATTAAAACCTCTTCTATCAGCTGTAAAGATGAACAAAGAGATGCTTGAGTAGGCACTTTAGCAGCACATGCCGTATCGAATTTGCTGTTTCACAGAGTGGATAGATAGGAGCAGGCTTCGTCATAAAACGCTGACTATATGCAAATATACAGTGACCGATCCGCAAGCGAGTCAATGCTATGCCTTTCCTGATGAGATATACGAGAGGAGGTTACTTAGTTTACAGGGAGGTCCTTCATCTTCCGAAGCTTGTTACCGCGGAGAAACAGCAGCTCTTCAAGCCAACACGAAAGTACGCTCTCCGCACAGCAAGCTTGAAGTCCATAGAGGTTACAAAAGGAATTACAGTGCTGGGCTGCGTTGCTGCCGTCTTAGATGCCACATCCACCAGCACATTCCCCAGCAGGTAGACGTGACCAGGAATGCATGCCACTCCACATTAAAACCGGAAGTGTAACATACATGGAGGGTATACTAAGTGCGCTGCACGATAGGGTACAACTCACGAACGTTCTGAAGGGCACAAAGGGAACCATTTATAATAAGGCAGTAACCCAAATTTCTACGACGAGCATAGAGAATGACTCGGTATAAAGCATACAGCTCAATAGTGCAAATGGAAGTGCTACTATGCAAACCGAAAGCATATGGTTCGGTCCCAGTAACAAGCACAAACTATGCCATCGGTGCACTTACTTCCGTTGGTCTATATACAAATGCGGTCACTGAAATGGGATAAAAATTCTAAGACACAAGTGCGGACACTAGATACAGGCATAACAGATTTCTCATAAACAGTCTTCCCGAGATATACGCGAGTTATAGCATGTAGCCGATTTGGCTAATCCCCTTGGGAAACATCCGAGGCAGTGCAATATCAAGTATCCTCAGAAGCCTGCAGGCGTGGGACTAAGTGACAAATTTCTATAACGTTCGTCCAGCTTGGTAGAGAAAAAGGGGTATATGTTGGATAAAATTACATGAAATGGCGTTTTATTTATGGACGCACTTTAACTGCTGTGTTCTTGGCGTCCCATTCTATATTGGGCGGGAAAGATCGCTTACTTTTGCTCAGAGGCCTCTCTATCAGGCTTAATGTTCTTTTAGGCGCCGTAAATCTAAGACACGGGACCAACGGCTTTAACTTCCTTCCTTCATATTGTGTCCAAAATAGACCCCAAGATACTGTAAGTGATATTGCAACTGCATAGTCATGCTGCTAATACGGACGTTGCTTTCTCTAGGACTTCTTCTGCCTTCTAGTATCACAATTTCTGTTTACTGTGGTGCTAATTGTGGGCTCTTTTCAACATCCAGGCTTCAGCGCAAAATCTTGTCCATTCAGTTTTGTCCTCCATTTCTTCTCTGAAGACATCTGATACGAGGAGAGCCAGGTCATCAGCATAATCAAAAGTGGCTATAACTATCGACAGCCCCATTCTAGAGATGACATAATAACAATTCCACAGGGTAAGACACAGAACTGCTTCCTGAGGTACAACAAAATATCATATCCAATTTTTCTGCATCACCAATCAGGATAATCCTACTTTCTAGATAACTGGACATTAATTTGATTAAGTAGAATGCAATCTGATACCGCCGAAGATCGTCGATAATACCTTTCTAGGAGGTCGAATTAAAGGAATTTTTGCATCGAGAATTACCAATGACACACATACTTTAGAGTCCGCCTTAGCCGCTGGTACAAAATATCGCATGATCTAATACAGTGACGGCTAACAGTGCTCGTCGGAAATTAAACTAGTTTGATGATAAGCCTTCTCCTGTCTCATATATTATTCTTTTGTTAGTTATATGTTCCAGTAATTTGTGTAATATGTGCAGCAGACAGATAAGTCTATAGGATTGTATGTCAATAAATTTACTAGACTTTTCACCCAGGATTAAATTCGCTATCTTTCAGATTTTCAGCAACATACCAATGCGAAAAATGGAACTTATAAATTTTGTATGGGGGCCCGGTATATGCATGACAAGAACCTTAATGTACCCTGGGGAATCCCATCCGGACCCGCATATTGGGGGCCGTATAAATAGGGTTATTCGCTCTATCAATGTTTTTCTGCGGCAATGTGTGCCGTTTAACTACAGCGAACAGTTTCATCAATATCTGTATCTGTTCATGGTGATTAAGTGTCTCGCTTACAGTGCCACAAGTAGTAAAATCGGGAATTAAACACTATTTAAAAAAAAATAAATGAGTAAGCGTCAGTGGCAATCGCAGTCCAAAGTTGCTGGTAACAATTCTGTAACCCCTGTCTTCATCTACTTCGGTACACAAGGTGTTCCATATTCTTGTACTATCGTGCGTTTAATGCCGCTGCCACAGTGGCGAAGGTCGTGTAGGGCACACTAAGCATCTAGTTTCAGTACATTTCTTCCTCAGACTCCGCAATTTCTGCATTCCAGCAATACCCATGCTTGCGTTCGGCACATAAATATCTTAGTGTTAAAACGGAGTTACAGGTATTCTGTATTGCGCGATAAATATCCTGGTGAACGAAACCATTTATTCTGCTCCTCAAAATTCACACGTAGTTCATCCTGCTTATCCTTCCTATAAAACCAACCATGTTGTCTGTTGTTGGGCCGTGTGCATATAATATATACATATTCATGTGATGTCCTGCGGTCTTAAAGTATTGCTCGAACAACAGCAATATTTCCATCAGTAGCAGCAGCATCAGCAGCTCATGGGCGTGCGTTACGAAGTTGATCACTAAGCAAAAACCGACTTATTTTGAATTCGCTGTACCAATTATAAATTGTCTTACGTGGGACTTCTTTGAGAAGTGCAATTTTTAAGACGATCCATACTTTTAAACTCGTAAAAAGGTCATAACGCAGAAATGTGCTGTGGGAAAGTTCTTTTTGGTGGACACAGAATGTGTAAATGATAATTAAACTATTAGAAAAAGAATGGAATATACCGCACGACAACTAAGTTGCAAAACACTAGAAGGTAACCGTCATATACAAGAATATTTAATTTGATTTTAGAAACATGACATTATGAAAATGTTCAGTGTTGCCAACGCTTAAACTTTCCAACATGATCAAAGCTAATCAGTTTCAGTGCAGTAAGTAATTGAAACACAGTTTAAAACACAAACACGTCGGTTAAAATTCATTAACCTTGAGTGGTGGCGGTGTGTTTGGAGTTTAGTGTATTATAGTAATTGAAACACAGTTTAAAACACAAACACGTCGGTTAAAATTCATTACCCTTGAGTGGTGGCGGTGTGTTTGGAGTTTAGTGTATTATTTTAGGTCTTATTTGTGTTGTGTACAAAAAGTCAGTGAACTAAGAATAATGTGGCCCGAAGCAGTGAAATACGAACACGGCAATATAGAGTAGTCCAAATAACTTGTTTCAAATGTTCGTACTTGTTTAAAAAGAACATCACTCTCACTTCGTTTATCAAGATAGTGTATTTTCATATTTCAAAGTTAAACTTGAAAATTAAAATGACAGATGATATATATACATATATATGTAATGTCTGCATCTAAAATTTATGTTCAAGCAATGCAGCGCTGCAACGGAAAGCCATTTGTATATTTTTCAGGATTCCTCATGATCTGGCATAACCAAAAAACAAAAAAACAAAAAAAAAAACAAAAAAAACAAAAAACAAAAAACGCAATTTAAACAGGAAAAGTTCTAGAGCTGAAAATGTTATTCGTATGTGTATGGACCAGAATTCGTGTGTTATTATTTTCACAAAGTTGTTTTAATTCTTCAAACTGGGGAACCTTCTCATAATAGCAGTTAGAGGAGTTTCTTTATTAATGATTCGATAACGTTGTATAAGTAAGAATTTTTATTACATAAAAGAAGTTTCTTTTTCTCGATTCCAATTGCGTACTACTTTTTTTATACGTACTAAGTACATACTGTATAGAGAAGGTGTTGTAATGCACCCAAAAATTCGATACCAAGATTTCACTGGAAATACATGTTTTAAGACCCTGAATACAAAAAAAAGCATTTTTAGTAAAATGTCCGCGTGTGTGTGTCTGTCTGTCTGTGCGTATGTGTGTGTGTCTGTGGGCAGCATAGCTCAAAAACGGAGACTATTAAACACCAAACTTGGTATTTAAGTTTGGTATCTTCCAAGGATGCGACACGAAGATTTTCAGACAGTAACTCTTTATATCCGCTTAAACCATTGAACTTATGTAACTAACAATAATATGTAAAAATAAGATGTATTGCGCAATGAACCGATAGTGATAATTATACTTAATTAAACAGATAGCATTTGTAAACAGTAATGTCTTATTAATCATAGTAAGGGGAATGAGTTTTGCTTTAACTATTATTTTATATGTCAATAATTGTATTTTGTTAGTATTTTACACACTAAGTCGACAAGGCTTGAAACGTGGTTTTAACTGTAAATGCACAGATTTCCGTTAGCAAGACCTTGAAGTATTGTTAGTGGAACTCTCAAAAGGAAACATTCTAAAAAGGTTATTGCTCTGTCATTTGTCTGTTGTTGAGTGGCTTTAGAGAATAGAGGCATAAGTACATGCAGCCAATAGCAAGAAGGGACGCTATGCATACAGAAGAATGTTTAACGTTGAGTGGCTTTAGGGAATAGAGGCATAAGTACATGCAGCCAATAGCAATAAGGGACGCTATGTATACAGAAGGATGTTTAACGTTGAGTGGCTTTAGGGAATAGAGGCATAAGTACATGCAGCCAATAGCAATAAGGGACGCTATGTATACAGAAGGATGTTTAACGTTGAGTGGCTTTATGGAATAGAGGCACAAGTACATGAGCCAATAGCAAGAAGGGACGCTATGCATACAGAAGGATGTCTAACGTTGAGTGGCTTTAGGGAATAGAGGCACAAGTACATGCAACCAATAGCAAGAAGGGACGCTATGCATACAGAAGAATGTTTAAGTTTAAAATCAGAACCGTTTTGGGCAGTTCTTCTCCAGATTCCATGGGCGACACTATGTCGGTCGCTGAAACAAAATCGCGCCACTTTGCTCACCGCAGTTGAAACCAAGAACTCATGGTTTTGCGTTCCCCAGATTTATAATCATGTTTGCAGGTGTCACTTGGTTGTCAACGGTTAGGGTTTATACAGTGTAATATTATTCCATGCAATTTTCTTCAATAATATTTACGAACCAGTGATTATTGTTATTTTCTTACTACCTCTTGTATTTCCTTCTGTACCACGCCCTGTACCGAGGAATTCATGTTCGCCGATGAAGAAGAAAAACCTGAGCCAACACCGGAGCAGCAAACACATCAAAAGGTAGGGAAATGTCACTAGGTTCCACCCTAACCGGACCAACTGACCCACACAATAACGCCGACGCTACCTTGTCTTACCATTTAAATAATATTCAGGACAAAGTAACCCCACATAACTGTTGCAATTTTCAAGAAAATTCCCCCACTCCAAACTACCCTTCACATGCAAACATTTTCGAAAATTTTGATTTTCGAAAAAATGGCCTTAACGATTTTGATTAAAGTACTGCATATTAAAGATATAAATCTGACAAATAATATGTGTATCTTGAATTTTCTGAAGACTGCTTTATTCTGGATGGATTTTACGGAATTGTGTATAACTGGTAAACCGTAAGAGCTAGACAAAAGCTTAGCACTCAAAAATTGTAGAGCACATTAAAAGACACAATTTATGTCCGGTATATTTTTCCCCTGGAGTTGATCGTTTTTAAATATTCCTATTTTTTGTTTTAGCTATGAAAAACTTCCTTTTCTCATACAGGAATTTGTGAACTCCTGTCCATACAAACAAAGGAACTTCAGTCACATAGCAACCAGCTTTTGACTATCACTTTAACCTATGGTACTTCCTTATTTTGCTTCTATTTACAAGGAAGCAAGTAATAAGACTATTTCTGCTAATTTTTTCTCGATTATCATGAAGTAAATAGAAGCATAAGCTTTTTAACAATAATTTGCTGCAGAGATGTGGAGAAAGTCATGTGAGTGGAACACATAAGATTTTTTTATGTTACGAAAGGATGTTAGAAATCGGCAATCCAGTTTAGAAAACCAAATAAATCCACTGAGCATCAGTCATTACTTTGCGGAGATATAACCATTATTGGTACATTACTTGGCTAACAAGGTGAGTGAATAATTTTTTTTTTTTTTTTTTTTCGTGAGCATGATGGAATACTGGTTCTAGGGAAAACGTTTCAACAAAATAATGGCCTAAGGGAGGAGGTTTAATACCGGGAAAAAAAAGTGAAGCGCGTGTCTGTCTAGCTCAGCCTAAAATGATTCTATGGTAAATGTAAATGGCGTGGTATTTATGGATGCTCTTTAGCTACCGTGGTTCTCAGCATCCCATTCTAAACTGCGTGTGAAATACCGCTAAATTTTGTTCAGATGCCTCTCTATCAGGCTTGAGGTTCTTTTACGTGCCGTAAATCTATGACACTGGACCAACGGCTTTACTTCCCTCCTGAAGGAAGCCAAGCTAAGGATTTTTACACCCGAAAAAATCCATCGTCCTCCGCCAGGTATGAATCCGTGACCTTGGGTATATGAATTTAGCATCGTAACCATTACACCACTATCGTGGGAGAGGGTGTTGTGGTTTGTTAAATAATAACTGATGTTAGCTAGTGGAGATGATTATTTAGCAGCATTTCTAAAAAGGAGCACAAGAAGAATTAAGCCAGGGGAAAAACAACAGAGAATATAGCAGTGTTGGTCCTTCGCATGTACCTCACCCTGTTTGACGAGCTGTATGGGTCTGAAGTGCACAGCCTGGCGGTCCACGTTTTGTGTCTTCTCCAGGTCTGGTTTCCAGATGGAAGCCCTCTATCGGAATGCAATTATATATCGTCCTCTACAAGGCATTCAGCAGAAGATACTTTTGAATGCTTTACATACTTGAACAAAGCTTTGGAGTTCCACAAGATACTCCTACCCACTGTTTAGGGAGTCTTTCTGAATGTTGTTTCAATGTGTAGCTTCTTTTCTTAGGTCGTTAGAAAAGGTAGACTCTGGTTAATTGAGTCAAGTCGTGAGAGGTTCGCTAATTATAGAGTACTCTGGGGTCAGTACCACCGACTCGGAATTTATTTAGGCTTCCATTTTGATCCAGAATGTTCCATGCGACTCTTGGCCCATTCGGCATCTCTCCATCACTTTTCTTAACTAGCATTTTACCGTGCCCATCATACGCTAGCACTAAGCCGGCCATGGAGCGATGTAATTCCATTAGGGGCTAGTTATTGCTGGTTGTTTGGTCATTTCAGAAGCTAATTATTTCTGGATGTCCCCTATCAGCTGCATGAAACGTCTTAGCGTTGTCGGAATGTATGTTTATGTGAAGTCCCTCTTCTTACTGAAAATCTAATTACCACTTGTAAGGAAAACGTTGTTCCTTGTATTCCAATGATACGCTTATCATACTTGCATGGAAATATTTTGTTTCGCAATATTCCACGCATGGTATATTTTCTTGAACCAGAAAAGCTTCAAGCACTGTAATGCTGTTTGACATTTTGTCCCAGTCTAGTTTTATAAATAATTACAAATGAATCATGACTTTCCCTCTATATTGGAAGGAAATAATATATTCAGGTCAAAAATTTTCCAGTTTCTTTATACGCTGACATCATGAAACATGAAGACGTCATATACCTCCGGCATTAATCACTGATGGCTGTTGGAGAAGTTCGTTGAAGGAGACTAGTGCATGGCTGCTGTTCTCTTGGATCCCATATTATGCTTTTTCAACACCGACTTCTTCTTGTTTTTATTTTAATGCCTCCTCTCATCTCTGCAACAGAAAATTAAGGCAATGTTAGAAGGAGACAAGAAAAATCAAACATAAATTTGAAAGAGAACGACATTTTAGTCATGTCCCACTTCACCCCCAATATTCTTTAGTTTGAAATCAAGATTTAAAAAGCAGTTTTTATTACGTGAATGTTGTGCTTCCATACTTTACAACCTTGTGGACATACCCTCACCGCATGCTCGGATGTCTTCTGGTTTAGATCCACATCAGTTTTCCGAGCACTTCTTCACAGTTTTCTTCTCAAACACAACCGCGTCTACTGTCAGAACGATACCCTCGTCTATACTTTGACTATCCCGTTTCACCATGGACACCTCTACGTCATGTCCATGACACCTTCTAAGACCAAAGTTATCTATAGATACAGATATAGCAGGTATTGTCAACGATTTTTTAAAAATACTTTTAATGTTAGAAAATTGTCAACTACCTTAAAAAACAACAGTGCATACAATACTTCAGTATTATTACTTACGCTAGCTGATATTTCCTTAACAGGTAGGCAGTGTAATTCGCGTTCCATAAAAAGAACAGCATTGGAATTTGCATGATTTATCATACGTATGCTACACATATATAAATTTCATCAACATCTTTAAGATATTACTCTTCTACAATAGGATTGAATTATGTTATTTTGTGCACTTGTACAGCTCTTAATTTTTCGGGTGCTTTGCAAACATGGATTTTTGCAATCACTACCTGTAATAAATAAGGAATGTCAGGTATGTATGAGAAATTACAGGGCCATATTCAGTTGATAACGAATTTGCAACTGCAGAACCCATTTATATGCTATTATGATCGGTCAGGCGTGCAAGTCCTTAGCATGGCTTCTTTCGGAAGAGAAGTGGAGCAGTGAATCGCGATTCGTAGATTTATGGCACAAAAAGAACCTCAAGCTTGATAAAGATGTCTCTGAACAAAATTAAATACTTTGTTACGCCCAGTGTAGAATGCGATGCTAAGAACCGCAGCAGTTAGGGATCGCCCAAATACAAAACTCGAATAAATGTAATCTAAACCCGTGCTACAATCGGCTAAGCCATTGCTGAAAGTTTGAGTTGAGCAGATTTAGTAAAACAACCACGTATGCTACATCGGCCAAACTTTGGGATAGACTTTGAGCGTCTACTCTTCATTTGCATTCTGGCAAATTCTTGAACACGCATCAATGTGGTGTCTCTCTAGCAATAGGGAGCCACAAAAAGACGGCAGAAAAATCATGTGAGGTACGTAGTTACGAGCAAGTTGAGCAATTTGCAAGTCACAGCTGCAAGGCGGTGCTTGTAATGCATTTTGCGTAATAAATGCAGTTTTTTGCGAGTTAGCTGGTAAGTTATTTGTCAGAGCATAGTCTCCTGTACGGTAAGGGCTGTGACACCATCTCGTTAAAGTACTATTTTGATGTTCATCATGGGCCTCTTCTAAAAGTTGTTCGTAAAATGTGCAACCTGTTGATATCAGCATTTGCATTAACTTAATATAATATTGGATCTATTATAATTCTCCTGAATATCCCAGCCCGATTTTTGCCCGCAGAGAGGTCTTTAACAGTTTCGTGCTCATCATCAGCGCTTCTGAGCTTATTTCTAGCTATTTACATAACTAGACAAATGAAACCAGGTGTCGTCAGGATCTAAGGGATCTAAGGGTTCCATCCGTTACATTTTGCTGAAATCGATACTAAAAAGTGATATTTCTTGCTGAGGTACAATGGCTAAGTTCATGAATAACAGAAGTCATTAGGGAAACGATTTTATGGTTTCTCTTACAACTTTGTGTGCTGTTCCATGGGACACTCCTGTTTAACGGTGACCTCCTAAGACATTTATTTGTACATTGGTTTAGCTCATAGGCTGTGTTTTTGTCCTTCCTGTCTACAATATAAACGCGCTCACCGAAGTCGAACAAGTATATGCGTCCAGTATTATTGTCAACAATTTGGATACTTTCTACCTAAAGTGACAGAGGTGGCGTAGCTCTAATCACAAATATCGCTGGCATAAAACGTGGAAGGAAACGTATTGAATCACACAATATATGTCTTCCTGAAAGAAAAAAAATTATCACATTAGATATTTTACCAATAATTCACGAAATAATACAGGGTAAAAAAAAGTATGTTACTTACAAGTTTTCTCTTCATACATCTCGCACTTCTCCGTCCATACACTAATGAATGACGCCGGTTTGGGTGCAGGACACTTTTACAGCACTTGTAATGCATTGATATCTCAGACGTAGTACCAAAAGTCATGCTACGTTTTCGTTAGCCTGTCCAATCTCAGTGCAGAGACTCGTCTCAATAAACATATTGGACACATAATGCTCTGTTTTCATGTTTGAGCCTGCTAGTAATCCCATGCGCGAGTGAAGAGGATATCTTGGGAGTTTGAACATTTAAATGACGTCAGAGGCATCCTGATAACGTTATTCCGAATTGAATGGCCTGCTAGGCGAGCTACAACATGCACATGAGCATCCATCGCTTTAACACGCAAATTGAATAGGCAGGTAAGCTTGAACATGTACAAAGCCATTCATCATTCTGACATGCAGGTGTTCCAATCTCGTTAGGAGAGTGGCGTGGATCAACTGCAGATGCTTATGAGGATGGCTCCCTATCATCAAATTAAATCGGATTGCTTATTGCCCGGAGAGAAACTGGAATGCACAATGTTGTATAAGGGGCCTACTCTACTGCGCATTGTCTTCCTTCTGAGAAAGAGATGCTACTCATCACAAGATATACATTTTGTTTCTTCCGTCATTTCTCAGTTATCCCTAGTTACGCCTCTACTGCTATATTTTCATATGGAAGCTATATCTACAAGCTCAATGGGCAACTGCAAATGATTTTAGCTCATTTAATAAACGATACCTTATTACCCTTCAAAAGTCAGTAAATTCAATTCCGCACCTTCAGTGTAATTTGAAGAGGTTCAAAGAGAAATGAAAAACCCTCCTGCACAACCCGCTTCTCCTTTTGATAGAATATGATTATGGAAATTCACTCTCGAGAAAACTATACCTTAAAATATGTCGCCTGCCGTTCTTTACTCTTCCTTAAGATTTCTTTTGATGCATAAACTCTTTATAGGCTCAAGCTAATTTCGAGAGTGTAAATTCGGATAAACAGATGCATTCCCTGAGAATATTATCGTGAAATGATGTGCCGCATTTCGTCATTATTTGCAGCCTTTTAGAAACAGTTTGCTGTGCAAGTTTAGTTTCAACCGGATTGAGACTTCCTTTTAACACAGGGCCATAGCTGATCTCTCTCTTTTTTTTTTTTTTTTTTTTTAATATACAAGGGGATATCACTGGTTGTGTGTTGCTAACTTGTAGTTTGTGAGTTTTACAAAGGGAGACCATCCGCTGTGAAGAAGGGAGCCGGGTTTTAGAAAGGGAGACTAACTACAAGGGAAAACAGAACCAACAGGGGTGATTAAGGATGATTCGACAGGTAATTGGCAATCCTATTGTGGCCAAACTACTGTTTTCCGTCTAATTACACATGTTCTTCATTTTTCAAAACAAGTTTATACATATTAATGTGTCATACCTGCTTTCGAATTTTCTTCGATGTAACTTCTTGTACTTCTTGAATTGGCCTGAAAGGATAAAAACGTTAAGTTTATTTATTAATGTGCATAGAGGTTCATTACGAACTATTTGGAGATGTTTGTACAAACGTATATAACTAATCATTTGATGAACATGAACCTTAAGAATGCGATTTAGTACAAAAAATGTAAGCTACATATTAGGGGACTTTATTAACAAGATATTTCCAGTTCATATTTTAACTATGAATAAGTGAGTAAACTAACTTTTACTTGCGGAACTTCACTTCTATACACTGGGAAAGTAAAGCCATATTTTTGGTAAGGGTGTGTGCTTCATAGACAGCAATTAATATCAAGCACTTATGCCGGATTTGACCAATGCCATTGTATTCCGCGGATCTCATATTAGCCTTTAAAGAAGCGAAGGCTTGCTCAGTAACCTATCCTTGTTGACCACATTAGACCTGCCTTGATCCCCAGTGATAAGCACTTCCAATTATAAACTTCTCTTAATAAGTCGGTCTTCTTTTATACAGAGTGCGGCACTTTAACGTTCCCCGTTTGCCGGTGGTAATATTGTGTACGTGGTTGGTGGGGCGATTTCTCAACACCATGATTGCGTCTAGCATATTCTTGGTTTCAGCTTCCCATGCAACGTTGGACTGTAGAGTAGCGGTTTTTTTCCCCTCTTCCGTTGATCAGCTTATTACAAGCACGGCAATTGTGGCTGTCCAGCGCGAGCTTATGATAATCAGCTTCACGGAGTTGCACTGTCAGTATGTGAGTGCTTCGCGACTAAGGCGGGAGTACAGTTGTGTTAGCATAACCATGATGTGCTCTCCCTGCGCTAGTAAGGCTGTCCCACACGGCAGCACCTCTTCTGGTCAGGAATCGCTAGATAGTCCCTATATGTACAGAGCCACATCAACACACTATTCTGCAAAACACTTGTGATTTAGGAACTTTCCCAATGCGGTCAGGGACAGCTTTGATGTACGGAATAAAGGACGCAATCTTATTTTTATCACCAGTTAGATTTGCTGTAGAGAGAGGTTTCCTTTTGGGATGTATGGTCTTTCAATTTTCTGCCTGTAATACGTTGTTAATGTGTGAGAGTTCCAGAGAAAGAGCAGTTTTGGCTGATGAATGCGGTTAGCCCGATCAACTAGGGTTTTAATGATGGCTCGCTTCTGACGCTACGAGTGCGTCCAGAAAGTTAAGCTGTACGTTTTTTCCACTGCTGGTGAGCAGTGACGGGAAGTGAGTTAAAAGTCAATCTAACGAGTGTCGCATGCCAAGACGTAAACGCAGTAACTCAGTTATTTGTGTACAAAATGTGTAAAATGCTGTACTATGTGTTGTCCCCAGTGACCAATAAAGTGGATTTGACAGAAACTGGTGTTCTTATTTATTACATTGCTCTCAGGAGTGAGACAAAAAAGCCAAAATGGAAGAAATGCTTTAGAGGTCCTTGGCTAAGATGGAGAAGGTAGAGGCAAACGTGGATTCCGACATGGAAGAAATGAGCAGCGAAATGAAGAACTTAAACTCCGAAATGGAAAAATTGGGAAATGAAATAATGACTATGAATTCCTCAGTAGAGAAGGTGCAGACAAAATTAAGAGAGAGATATCCAAGATGATGTCAGAGGTGTCGACCAAAATAGACGAACTACTGGCCGGCGTGGAGAAAGACATACAGGAGCTCGTCGGAAAGGTAGAAGACCATGGCCAGCGGCTTAACGCACTGTAACGAAGAGTTGACAGAAGTACCAAGGAAGTGAACGCCATGATAGAACAAATGCTAAACGGAAGACTAAGGACATTAAGCTCGAGAAATCTGGACGTGACACATCTGCGTGACCGAACATTCGTGAACATTCGAAGTCCTTCGGCCAAAGTTCGCTGCTGTTGCTACCCACAAACGTTGGTCGGCAGGAGAGGAAGCAGCGCAGCTGTTAGCGAGACTTCAAGGGTGGGCGACGGGAGCCTTGAATACGATCCCGATGTCGTGGAGGCATCTGGTAGGTCCTAGAGAACCGCTTCGGGAATCATTGCTTGGCCACAGCTTATTATAGTCACCTCAAGTAGTGGGAACAGTTACCAGGAGAGACGCTGCAGGAGTTATTATTGGTCATCGAATAATTAGCGACCGAAGCTCTGATAGACCTCCCGTCCAGTTATGTCGCCCGAGAAGCCACCTTCTCTTTTGTTGACGGGATACGAGATGCCAAAATACGAGAGCATCTGATGCTCGGCGAGTACAAGACCATCCATAAGGCGCTAACAGCCGTGCTGAGAATGGAGGCTGTCAAAATAACAAATGTCCCTAACCGAAATATTACGGGTATTCGGTACTATAGCAGGGACAGAGACTCAACCCAGGGACGTCGGCGAAAGCCTTTCGGCAGCTATGTGGGGGTTGTGGCAGGCCTGGACACCTAGCGAGGGACTGCACACATCAGAACGATGAAGACCGGGCGGCGTCTGTGCACAGACAGGTAAGCGTGGGCCTGTGGAGGAGACCGGCGACGCCCGGGGGAACAGCTGCTCCAACCGAGAAGATCGGGAGTACTCTGAGCCACGGTGACATTGGATTATTACAAGAACGTCAGCAACATGCTTCTAGTGGTAAATACTGGGGATGTGACGGATCCGGAACCCTTGTTAAGAACTATACGCAACTGAGACGACGAGCATGAACAGCGTATGTTCAGTGTACAGCCGTTCAGGGCACCAAGTGAAACGCTGTCCGCAACCTAGTCGACCGGCAGGCGGGACAGGAAAAAGACCCTATGTGGCGAGGGGCACACCGGAGCCGTGTGACACTGTATGTCTTATGCACAGGGATGGAGGGCGACCTCATGGACAGCTGGGTACGGGGGAAACTGTACCGGATACTACTACCGGTACAGCCGTGATCGTAATCCGAACCTACGTGGCTGAGGGCTTGTCGGCCAGGGAATCGAATCAGGCCTACGAGATAGTGACGGCTTCGGGCGAAACCTTGCCAGTGGAGAAAGAGGTCTGGCTGGAGTTAACCCTGCGACGCAGCGCCATAAGTCGGTGAGTGTTCGCGAGCGTGATTCAAGAGGTGATATTGGGAATATGTGCTCTCAGGAGCGTCGATACGACAGTCGACATCGGCAGGAGGGTTCTACGGCTCGGCAAAGACGAAGTGGTGCTCCGGAGTACCAACGAACATCTTCGAGTTCGCAGGCTTATTCTGAAGTTCACGTACCAAGAGGCGCAGCGACTGCGAGGGCGCGTCCAGTGGACCAGGTGCCAAAGGAACTCTCAAACAGCTCGGTTCCTTAATATACCAAGGTGGCGAGTGACGAGGTGGGGAATACTTACGACCGATAGGTCAGTAGGGAAGGTTCCCGGCTTGGAGTTTAGGTGTTGTCGTGTTGCCGAACCCGTGTAGGCCCAGGTTTCAACAACCATGGCTAGGACCGTATCATGTGGTGGAAAGGATCAACAAAGTAGTCGACTGCACCCGGAGGGAAGATGCTGGTAGTGTGCCAAGATCGTCTAGTCCGCTAGAATAATGCTGGTTGGGACCACCAGCTGTGAAAACGTCTGTGACTGAGCGACCGCCGAAGGGATCGGGGTTGACCTATTTTAACAATAGAGCCAACGTGCACAATAGCCGGGCAACAAGACATTGGTCTGTTTCCCTGCAAGACTTCTCGGCCATTTTTGATCTATATCTCCAGTGTTTTCCTACTTTTCGACCACGGCCTGCAAGCCCAGAAGAAATTTCACTTAAAAAACGAACAGCTTTTGTTTACTGAAAAGGACGGATCCTCGCAGTGCCTTGTATGTAAAAAGGTGTTCAATTTGACGAGGAAATGGAAGGTACAGAGTTTTTATTGAGTCGGGACGACAACTTGCACCAGTGCCGTGAATAATCCACTTCTCAATGGTGTAACAGTCTCATCTAGAGAATTGGGTGGTGAACATGTATAAGATCAGTAGTATTCATCATACTGCGTTGGGTTAGTTGTGAATTCAAACCAGACTAACCTCTTGTCAGTAGTACAGGCTTGTAATTAGAAGACTATTTCTATAAGTACTAAACGCTATAGTGATTTCTATCGCTTAATTTTGTGGCACTCGCGACCTTCAGATGAAAAATGTGTGTTAAACTGCCACAGAGTACAAGGCACAAGGAACTGTTTCCGCGTCTGCAAGTTCACCTGGTAATATCTGTATTAATATTCTTGCTTTCTCTTCACAAGTCAAAGTATTGCCAAAGAGTCGCCTGTGTATTTTGTATTATTACTTCAATAAATATAATTAATTGTAAGAATGATAACAATGGTTTCTGCTGTCGAAAAAGACCACGGTATATGTTTCAAACATATTTAAATGCCGTTATCTTCAATTGTCACTCGTTCCGGCTTAACTTTGATGGTATATTTAGAAGACAGTGCTCGTATATGCGTTCACACTACGATATTGGCACAACAGCAAGCTTCATGGACACTTGATTGGAGTTTCTTCGTATTACAAGCAGAGTCTTTAGATCGACAAAGGTACCGGCAATTCGAGACTCGGATATAAATTAACTAACCAAAGAACAAAGGTCAGATATACAGTTACATTTTTACAATGTGGTGTGCAGGAAATCGGTGTATGTTGAATAAACAAGAGAGACTTGACAATGTGTAACGCTTTGTTACGGCTTAACAAATTGTAAAAGCCGCTAAACATTTATTGCGCACTATTAGGCATTCTGTAACTTCCTAACAAAACAACATTTTGTTAATAATAAAGATTTGCTTGTTGAACGCAACCCTGTTGCGCAGGCATTTGTTGCGCATAGACATCGTGATAGAGGAAATCTGTGATCAAATTTAACATTTTAACTATTAAATTTTGTTTATGTGTTAGTAAGTAGCATTCTGTGCTAAATGATTCTCCAACTAGATTTTAGCAGACGAATGTTATTAGAAAAATAAATGTTACGTAATCTCGCATCGTAATCTAAGGTAACATTTATTCGTTTAATAATTTTAGGTCAAATAGTTATTAGTTTTGAGTTGATTTGCATCATTCGCGAACATATTTGCTTCTCTTTATGCTAAGACTTATGAAGGTCTAAGGTACTACAGGGTTACGCTTTCGCTTCCCAAATCATTTTAAGAGACTGTTTGCTGAAACAAGCGGCACAAGCTTTACATAACCGTTGAAATGCCGAAAATGGAATGTGCTGGGAGTTACGGGGCCAAAGGCTGTCATTTTGTTTTTACTGCCAATTAAAAGATTTTAATTAACACTTGATAACTTTGCATATGAAAAATAATCAGAAAATACTATGGGAGCAACATTCCCACTTCCACTACCATCTTCCACTTAGTGAATACCTAAAATAATATGGATAATTATCAGTTATGAATTACGACATTCAGTTCTTGATTAAGATGCAAGACCATTTAACACAAAAGTGAACTGTAGCTAAACAACGAATACAAAAGTAACTACGCTTCAAGGTATGCGTTAAAACTGCAGAAAAACTTGCATGACAACCGGTAGGTCTATTCCAAAAGTATTACTAAAAGCAAAAGCCTTAAAGAAAATGAAGCAGCATTTTGGATTGGTATAATGAGTGAGCTCCGTGCCGGTCTAGTCCAATTCAAAATGGGCCACTGCCACAGCTGTTCACTTTTTCCATAATTCTTTCAAATCACTTCCTCTTCTAAGTAATCGTGTGCATTTAAAAATTCCGCCAAATTGTAATTTTCATGGCAAATCTTCACATTACGCTTACTCTCTTTCTCGACAAAGATAAGTGGCATACATACTTGGTATAGGTATCCCAGCGCTGTTGACGTGAGAAAAGACATGTGGTAGAGCGCACGAATTTTCGAATAGTCACTCCAGTTGAGTAACAAACGAGTTTACAGAATTGCAAGCGGAGCAACCTTTGTTGCTAACAGTTCTTTAAGTTTCTTAAGGAATTGTAGCCGCTATCTTCCTAACACCGAGGTTGTAGACCAGCCCTCAACATTCTGCAGGGATATTTTGTAACTTTCTGGTTAACAAGATTGTTACGGGTGCCTTAACAACTTTGACATTCCGCTTACTAGGTGCTGGGCGCGGAAGGATGTGTTACACATTCAATACTGTAGCAACTCTCCTTCAGAGAAAACGAAAAGGCTTCTCCGGCTGGTGCAGAACATGTTGCAAACATTACATTTAATTAAAATACATCTCCATAATAATAATAATAATACCACGTGGTACACAATCTGCATATTTCAAAAATTGCGTGGCATATTGCGCTTCCCCATTAATTGAAAGCGTGCCTGATTTAATTCGAAAGAAAAAAACACAGAAAACTAGTCGTGAATACTGCATTACTAATTAGTAGAACATCATATATTAGTGTAATAATTGCCAACCATACCAAACTAGGTAAGCTCAGGTGCATCCTATAATATGCCTTTCCCTCTACAACTTAACTCGAAGGAAAGCCGTGTGTACATTTCCACTTTCATTACTACTCCTATGTCAATGTAGTATTTTTCCGTTATCTAAACAAAATATCTAGAAAATAATTGAATCGGAAAACTGTTAATATATTTATCATGGAAGAATAATTCAGGGTCGTTATTTGCAAACTTGAAACACTTAAGATAATATTTTGAAAACCTAATGTCAAAAATAGTTATCAGGTTTGACATTTTTCTCACGAGCGAGCTTGTCTGTATGAGGGTACGAACATGTTAGCTTGTATACGTATGAGCTTGTCTGTATGAGGGTACGAACATGTTAGCTTGTATACGTATGAGCTTGTCTGTATGAGGGTACGAACATGTTAGCTTGTATACGTATGAGCTTGTCTGTATGAGGGTACGAACATGTTAGCTTATGTACGTGCGAGCTTGTCTGTATGAGGGTACGAACATGCTAGCTTATGTACGTGCGAGCTTGTCTGTATGAGGGTACGAACATGTTAGCTTATGTACGTGCGAGCTTGTCTGTATGAGGGTACGAACATGCTAGCTTGTGTACGTATGAGCTTGTCTGTATGAGGGTACGAACATGCTAGCTTATGTAGTGCAAGCTTGTCTGTATGAGGGTACGAACATGTTAGCTTGTGTACGTATGAGCTTGTCTGTATGAGCGTACGAACATGTTAGCTTTTGTACGTACAAGCTTGTCTGTATGAGGGTACGAACATGATAGATTGTGTATGTGTGAGCTTGTCTGTATGAGGGAACGAAAATGTTAGCTTGTGTACGTACAAGCTTGTCTATAAGAGGGTACGAAAATGATAGCTTATGTACGTATGACCTTGTCTATAAGAGGTTACAAACATGTTAGCTTATATACGTACAAGCTTGTCTATAAGAGGGTACGAACATGTTAGCTTATCTGCGTGCGAGCGTTGTCATTGTGAAGGTCCGAACGGTTTAGCTTGTGTACGAGTGAGCGTGTCTCTGTGAATAGACGTACGTGTCTATGCACATGTGAAAGTGTCTGTGTGAAGGTAGGAATGTGTATAAGTGTACATGCCTAGGATTTTAGATACGTGTGAGCATGACCATGTGAATGTACGTACGTGTCTAAGTACGTGCGGGTATTGCGTAGGAATATTCGTAGGTGTCTGTGTACGTGGGAGCGCTGTCTGTATGAATATACGTACGTTTCTAATTACGTGGTGCTCTATGTGAGCGCATATACGTACGTTTCTAATTACGTGGAGCTACGTGTGAGTGAATATACGTACGTTTCTAAGTAAGTGTAATCGTTGTGTGTGTAAATAAAGATGCGTGTCTAAGTACCTGCGGGTATTGTGTGTTAATATGCGTACAGATCTAAGTAAGTGCGTGCGTTTTGTGTGTGTGTGTGTGAGATTATGCGTACGTATCTAAGTACATTGTGAGCGTGCCCGAGTGGATAGACTACTCACCTTTCATCTAGATGGCTCGGGTTCGATCCCAAGCAACCTCATGTGAGATTTGTGGTAGACAAAGCGGCGCACAGGTGGGTTTTCTCCGGGTTCTCAGGCACCCCCCTCCCATCGCATTCCACCGGTGCTCGGTCCTCATTTCATGTAACACCAGTGTCAAGTAGTAAAAGCGCGCGAAAAATATTACAAAAAAAAAGTACTTGCGTTGCGTATATGAATATATGTATTTGACTATATCCGTGCGAGGGTTGTCCGTGTTATTAAATGCACGTGTCTAACTTGGTGCAAGCGTTGTCTGTGTGACTATATCTACGTGTCTAACTGGGTGCATGCGTTGTCTGTGTGATTATATCTACGTGTCTAACTAGGTGCAAGCTTTGTCTGTGTGATTATATCTACGTGTCTAACTAGGTGCAAGCTTTGTCTGTGTGATTATATCTACGTGTCTAACTGGGTGCATGCGTTGTCTGTGTGACTATATCTACGTGTCTAACTAGGTGCATGCGTTGTCTGTGTGACTATATCTACGTGTCTAACTAGGTGCAAGCGTTGTCTGTGTGATTATACGTACCTGTCTAACTAGGTGCAAGCGTTGTCTGTGTGATTATACGTACCTGTCTAACTAGGTGCAAGCTTTGTCTGTGTGATTATATCTACGTGTCTAACTAGGTGCAAGCTTTGTCTGTGTGATTATATCTACGTGTCTAACTAGGTGCAAGCTTTGTCTGTGTGATTATATCTACGTGTCTAACTGGGTGCATGCGTTTTCTGTGTGATTATATCTACGTGTCTAACTAGGTGAAAGCGTTGTCTGTGTAATTATATGTACGTGTCTAACTAGGAGCAAGCGTTGTCTGTGTAATTATATCTACGTGTCTAACTGGGTGCATGCGTTGTCTGTGTGATTATATATACGTGTCTAACTAGGTGAAAGCGTTATCTGTGTGATTACATGTACGTGTCTAACTAGGAGCAAGCGTTGTCTGTGTAATTATATGTACGTGTCTAACTAGGAGCAAGCGTTGTCTGTGTAATTATATCTACGTGTCTAACTAGGAGCAAGCGTTGTCTGTGTAATTATATCTACGTGTCTAACTGGGTGCATGCGTTGTCTGTGTGATTATATCTACGTGTCTAACTAGGTGAAAGCGTTGTCTGTGTGATTATATGTACGTCTAGCCGGAAGCAAGCGTTATCTGTGTGATTACATGTACGTGTCTAACTAGGAGCAAGCGTTGTCTGTGTAATTATATGTACGTGTCTAACTAGGAGCAAGCGTTGTCTGTGTGATTATATCTACGTGTCTAACTGGGTGCATGCGTTGTCTGTGTGATTATATGTACGTGTCTAACTAGGAGCAAGCGTTGTCTGTGTAATTATATGTACGTGTTTTGATAGGTGAAGCGTTGCGTGTGTGATTATATATACGTGTCTAACTAGATGCAAGCGTTGTCTGTGTGATTATATATACGTGTCTAGCTAGATGCAAGCGTTGTCTTTGTGATTATATATACGTGTCTAACTAGGTGCAAGCGTTGTCTGTGTGATTATATATACGTGTCTAACTAGGTGCAAGCGTTGTCTGTGTGATTATATATACGTGTCTAACTAGGTGCAAGCGTTGTCTGTGTGATTATATATACGTGTCTAACTAGCTGCAAGCGTTGTTTGTGCGATTATATGTACGTGTTTTGCTAGGTGAAGCGTTGCGTGTGTGATTATATATACGTGTCTAACTAGATGCAAGCGTTGTCTGTGTGATTATATATACGTGTCTAGCTAGGTGCAAGCGTTGTCTGTGTGATTATATATACGTGTCTAACTAGATGCAAGCGTTGTCTGTGTGATTATATATACGTGTCTAGCTAGATGCAAGCGTTGTCTGTGTGATTATATATACGTGTCTAACTAGATGCAAGCGTTGTCTGTGTGATTATATATACGTGTCTAGCTAGGTGCAAGCGTTGTCTTTGTGATTATATATACGTGTCTAACTAGCTGCAAGCGTTGTTTGTGCGATTATATGTACGTGTTTTGCTAGGTGAAGCGTTGCGTGTGTGATTATATATACGTGTCTAACCAGGTGCAAGCGTTGTCTGTGTGATTATATATACGTGTCTAGCTAGATGCAAGCGTTGTTTGTGCGATTATATGTACGTGTTTTGCTAGGTGAAGCGTTGCGTGTGTGATTATATATACGTGTCTAACCAGGTGCAAGCGTTGTCTTTGTGATTATATATACGTGTCTAACTAGCTGCAAGCGTTGTTTGTGCGATTATATGTACGTGTTTTGCTAGGTGAAGCGTTGCGTGTGTGATTATATATACGTGTCTAACCAGGTGCAAGCGTTGTCTGTGTGATTATAAATACGTGTCTAACTAGGTGCAAGTGATGTCTGTGTGATTGTATGTACGTATCTAACTAGGTGCAAGCGTTTTCTGTGTGATTATATATACATGTCTAACTGGGTGCAAGCATTGTGTGTGTGATTATGCAGGGTGTTTCAAAAATACGGGGCAAAGTTTCAGGTATGTATTTCCCACATGAAGACAATCAAAATAGTTCACTATAACATATGTCCGGAAATGCTTCAATTCCGAGTTATGGCCTTTAAAACATTGAAGGTCTCACCTGTAGACAATCAGAATAGTTCATGTCCGGAAATGCTTCATTTCCGAGTTATGGCCTTCACAGCATTGGAATTCACTGGAACGTTTTTCTTTCCGTAGGTCTTTGCCGTCAAAGGAGACATTAGGAGGGCGCTCTGATTGTTCATTCTGAGGAAGGTTACATTCAGTGTTGTTTCGGCGTTAAGACTGTGCGACATGTATTCAAATCGAGAGCTGGCAGAGATACACTTCATGTACGGTAAGGCGGACAGGGATGCTGCGCTGGCTCGTCTTTTGTACCAGGGGAGATACCCACAGCGACAATGTCCAGATCGGAAGACATTTGTACATCTCCATTCGCGTCTCTGCGAGTATGGAACATTCACGTCTCCTGGTTTGGGAAGAGGACAGGTAAAGCAGCATTGGGCATGGCCAACACTTGGATGGGTGACCACTAAGTCCATGAGAAACCAATGATGTCTCTGCTAAATGACAACGCCCTCTCTAGTTAGAGGGTTAAACACAACTAATAACTAATGACTTCGCCAGACAGGGCAGCAGTAGTTGTAAAAATATAACTAGCTTAGAATTTATACCAAATTGAAATATCTAAATGACTATGTCCTTATGTTACAGGGCTGCAGACATACGAAATGTACCAACGACTTTTCCCGACAGGGCAGAAAATGTTATACTTACTACGTCCTTTTGTTACAGGGCTACAGATATATGCACACACAATATGTACTCATTCCTCACCACAAATCTTCCAAGGGCGCAATCAGGGCTCCGGCCATGTTTGCGTCCTGGCCCTCACTCTCTCCTGGCTATGGCCTTTGGCTAGCCATAACACCCGCTCCTTGAATCCGCAGGTGCAACAAGCGGTACTGCAGCATTCCTACACCCGAATTCTCTCCGGTGGAGTGGTTTTTTAGTGGGTATTGCCAGTTTAGGGCGACCCCCACACTTGGCAGAGCTATCCCCTCTGTCGCCTGTAGATTGGGTTTTTCCACTCCACTCGAAAAAAAAAAAAAAAAAAAAAGAAGAGGACAACCAAGATCTACAACTCCAGAAGTGCAGGAGGAGATTCTGGAGCCTGTGGACAGGACTCCTTCTATCAGCCCACGACGGTTAGCGTTGCAAGTCAATGTTCCTCATACGAATGTCTGGAGACTGTTGAACGAGTATCAACTGTATCCTTATCAATTGCAACGTGTACAGGCCCTGTCACCAGCAGATTACTCTGCACGAGTTAGGTTCTGTCAGTGGTTCTTGCAGCAGTGTGGTGTAAAGCCGAACTTTTCTGCCGTCGTATTATTTACAGATGAAGCACAGTTCACAAGAGATGGCATAACAAATTTCCACAATCAGCATGTATGGTCGCATGAAAACCCACGTGCAACTGTTGTATCTCATCACCAGGTGCGGTTCTCCCTCAACATGTGGACCGGTATCATTGGTGATCGATTAGTTGGACCTCATGTACTTGTAAACAGACTTACGGGGCAGGCGTACACAAACTTCCTGGAAAACACCATACCTGACGTTTTCGAAGACACTCCACTGAACAATCATCAACACATTCACCTCTTGCATGATGGCGCTCCTGCACACTTCAGTCTTACGGCTCACCGGTACTTGGATCGAAGGTTTCCTGATCGATGGATAGGTAGAGGTGGCCCAATTGCTTGGCCTCCACGCTCACCTGATTTGAACCCTCTCCATTTCTACTTGTGGGGCCATTTAAAATCATTGGTTTATTCGTCTCCGGTGCAGGATTTGGAAGCGCTTCGGAATCGAATTGTGGCAAGTTGTGAGGACATACGCGATACTCCTGGAGTTTGGGATCGTGTTCGCAGGTCAAAGAGACATCAATGTGAGGTCTGTATTCAAGCAGGAGGTTGACATTTTGAACATCTTCTTTAATGACAACAACCTGCGGAAAGAAAAACGTTCCAGTGAATTTCAATGTTGTGAAGGCAATAACTTGGAAACGAAGCATTTCCGGACACATGTTATAATGAACTAATTTGATTGTCTACATGTGGGAAACACATACCTGAAATTATGCCCTGTATTTTTGAAACACCTGTATATACGTTTCGAACTAAGTGCAAGCGTTGTCTGTGTGATTATATATACGTGTCTATAACTGCGTGCAAGCGTTGTGTGTGTGACTATATACGAGTCTAACTAGGTGCAAGCGTTGTCTGTGTGACTACATGTACGTATCTAACTAGTTGCAAGCCTTGTTTGTGTGATTATATGTACGTGTCTAACTAGGTGCAAGCGTTGTGTGTGTGATTATATATACGTGTCTAACTAGGAGCAAGCATTATCTGAGTGATTATATCTACGTGTCTAACTTGGTGCATGCGTTGTCTGTGTGATTATATATACGTGTCCAACTAGGTGCATGCGTTGTCTGTGTGATTATATATACGTGTCCAACTAGATGCAAGCGTTGTCTGTGTGATTATATCTACGTGTCCAACTAGGTGCAAGCGTTGTCTGTGTGATTATATATACGTGTCTAACTAGGTGCAAGCGTTGTCTGTGTGATTATATGTACGTGTCCAACTAGCTACAAGCGTAGTCTGTGTGATTATATCTACGTGTCTAACTAGGTGCAAGCGTTGTCTGTGTGATTATATCTACGTGTCTAACTAGGTGCAAGCGTTGTCTGTGTGATTATATATACGTGTCCAACTAGGTGCATGCGTTGTCTGTGTGATTATATCTACGTGTCCAACTAGGTGCAAGCGTTGTCTGTGTGATTATATCTACGTGTCTAACTAGGTGCAAGCGTTGTCTGTGTGATTATATCTACGTGTCTAACTAGGTGCAAGCGTTGTCTGTGTGATTATATATACGTGTCTAACTAGGTGCAAGCGTTGTCTGTGTGATTATATATACGTGTCTAACTAGATGCAAGCGTTGTCTGTGTGATTATATCTACGTGTCTAACTAGGTGCAAGCGTTGTCTGTGTGATTATATATACGTGTCTAACTAGATGCAAGCGTTGTCTGTGTGATTATATATACGTGTCTAACTAGATGCAAGCGTTGTCTGTGTGATTATATATACGTGTCTAACTAGGTGCAAGCGTTGTCTGTGTGATTATATATACGTGTCTAACTAGATGCAAGCGTTGTCTGTGTGATTATATCTACGTGTCTAACTAGGTGCAAGCGTTGTCTGTGTGATTATATATACGTGTCTAACTAGATGCAAGCGTTGTCTGTGTGATTATATATACGTGTCTAACTAGATGCAAGCGTTGTCTGTGTGATTATATATACGTGTCTAACTAGATGCAAGCGTTGTCTGTGTGATTATATGTACGTGTCTAACTAGGTGCAAGCGTTGTCTGTGTGATTATATATACGTGTCTAACTAGATGCAAGCGTTGTCTGTGTGATTATATATACGTGTCTAACTAGATGCAAGCGTTGTCTGTGTGATTATATCTACGTGTCTAGCTAGGTGCAAGCGTTGTCTGTGTGATTATATCTACGTGTCTAACTAGGTGCAAGCGTTGTCTGTGTGATTATATATACGTGTCTAACTAGATGCAAGCGTTGTCTGTGTGATTATATATACGTGTCTAACTAGATGCAAGCGTTGTCTGTGTGATTATATATACGTGTCTAACTAGATGCAAGCGTTGTCTGTGTGATTATATATACGTGTCTAACTAGATGCAAGCGTTGTCTGTGTGATTATATATACGTGTCTAACTAGATGCAAGCGTTGTCTGTGTGATTATATATACGTGTCTAAATAGATGCAAGCGTTGTCTGTGTGATTATATGTACGTGTCTAACTAGGTGCAAGCGTTGTCTGTGTGACTATAATTACGTGTCTGTGTACGAATGAGCGTTGTGTGTGAATATGCCCAAGTGTCTGTGTACGTTTAAGCGTGTCCGTGTAAATATGCGTACGTGTCCAAGAACCTGGAAGCATGTGTGTAAGTTTACGTTCTTAACCGCGTTGTATGTGTGAATTTACTTACGTGTATGAATATGTGCGGGCATGCTATGCATTAATACGTGTCTAAGTACGTGCGAGCGTTGATATGTATGGATAAATGTATGTGTATGTGCAAGCATGTCTTTGAGAATATACGTACGTGTGCGTGTACGTGCGACCGTTGTGTGCCTGATTATGCGTAGTTGTCTGTGTGCGTGCGAATGTTGTGTGTGAGTGAATGTACGTACATGCCTAAGTACGTGCGAGAGCTGTGTGTGTGTGTAAATGCGAGCGTTATATGGGTATGAATATATGTACGTGAGCGTGTGTGCAGGGTTGTGTGCGTATGAACATATGTCCGTGAGCGTGTACGTGCGAACGTTGTATATGAATGAACATATTTACCTGAGTGTGTCCGTGCGAGCGTTGTGTGTGCGTATGAACATATGAGCGTGAGTGTGTACGTGCGAGCGTTGTTAGTGTATGAATATATGTACTTGATTGTGTACATGCCAGCGGTCTGTGCGTATGAATACATGTACGTGAGTGTGTACGTGCAAGGTTGTGTGTGTATGAGCAAATGTACATGAGTGTGTACGTGCGAGCGTTGTTTGTGTATGAACATATGAGCGTAGGTGTGTACGTGCGAGCGTTGTTTGTTGTGTATGGATATATGTAGGTAGGCGTGTACGTGCCAGCGATCTGTGCGTATAAATATATGTACGTGAGTATTTACGTCCAGGGTTTTGTGTGTATGAATATATGTACGTGAGCGTTTACGTGCCAGGGTTCTGTGCGTATAAATATATGTACGTGAGTATTTACGTGCAGGGTTTTTTCTGTATGAACATATGTACGTGAGCGTGTATGTGCAGGCGTTGTGTGTGTATGAACATGTGCATGTGAGCGTATACGTGTGAACGTTGTGTGTGTGTGTGTGTGTGTGTGTGTGTGTGTGTGTGTGTGTGTGTGTGTATGAACATATTTACCTAAGTGTGTACGTGCGAACGTTGTGTGTGTATGAACATATGTACGTGAGTGTGTACGTGCGAGCGTTGTGTATATGTATGCATATATGTACGTGAGTGTGTACGTGCGCGCGTTGTGTGTGTATGAATATATGTACGTGAGTGTGTACGTGCGAGCAATGTGTGTGTATGAATTTATGTACGTGTATGTGGAAGCATGTCCGTGTGAATATACGTACCTGAACATGTACGTGCGAGCGTTTTGTATGTATGAATATATGTATGTGAGTGTGTGTGCATGAATATATGTATGGGTATATGCAAGCGTGTTTCTGTAAATAGACGTACGTGTCCAACTACGTACGAGCCTCTCTGTGAAGGTGCAAAGGTGTTAGCTTGTATGCGTGCGAGTGTGTCTCTGTGAAGGTGTGAACGTTTTGACTTTTGTGCCTACGAGCGTGGCTGTGTGAACGTGCGAACGTGTTAGCTTGTGTAGTTACGAGCATGTCTGTGTGAGTATGCGAACATGTTAGCTTGTGTACGTGAGAGCCTGTCTGTGTCATGTTGTGTGAAGGTGTGAACGTGTTAGCTTGTGTACATGCGAGCAGGTCGGTGTGAAGGTACGAGCGTGTTAGGTTGTGTACTTGCGAGAATGCCTGTGTGATGTTGCGAACGTGTTAGCTTGTGTACGTGCGAGCATGTGTGTTCGAGGGTACGAATGTGTTAGCTTGTGTAGGTGAGAGCCTGTCTGTGTGAAGGTGCGAACATGGCAGCTTGTGTGCGTGAGAGCGTGTCTGTGTGAAAGTGGGAAGATGTTAGCTTATGTAAGCGCGAGCGTGTCTGTGTGAAGGTGCGAACATGGCAGTTTGTGTGCGTGCGAACATGTCTGTGTGAAAGTGCGAACATGGCAGCTTGTGTGCCTGCGAGTGTGAAAGTGCAAAAATGGCATCTTGTGTGCGAGCGAGCATGTATGTGTGAAAGAACGAACATGGCAGCTTGTATGCGTGCGAGCATGTCTGTGTGAAAGTGCGAACATGGCAGCTCTTGTGCTTGTGAGCGTGTCTGTTTGAAGGTGCGAACATGGCAGCTTGTGTGCGTGCGAACGTGTCTGTGTGAAGGTGCGAACATGGAAGCCTGTGTGCGTGGGAGCATGTCTGTGTGAAAGTGCGAACATGGCAGCTTGTGTGCGTGCGATCATGTCTGTGTGAAAGTGCGAACATGGCAGCTTGTGTGCCTGCGAGCCTGTCTGTGTGAAAGTGCAAACATGTCAGCTTGTGTGCGTGGGAGCATGTCTGTGTGAAAGTGCGAATATGGGAGCTTGTGTGCGTGCGAGCATGTCTGTGTGAAGGTGCGAACGTGGAAGCCTGTGTGCGTGGGAGCATGTCTGTGTGAAAGTGCGAATATGGGAGCTTGTGTGCGTGCGAGCATGTCTGTGTGAAAGTGCGAACATGACAGCTTGTGTGCGTGCGAGCGTGACTGTGTGAAGGTGCGAACATGGCAGCTTGAGTGCGTGCGAGCGTGTTTGTGTGAAGGTGCGAACATTGCAGCTTGTGTGCGTGGGAGCATGTCTGTGTGAAAGTGCGAATATGGGAGCATGTGTGCGTGCGAGCATGTCTGTGTGAAAGTGCGAACATGACAGCTTGTGTGCGTGCGAGCTTGTCTGTGTGAAGGTGCGAACATGGCAGCTTGTGTGCGTGCGAGCGTGTCTGTGCGAAAGTGCGAACATGGCAGCTTTTGTGCGTGCGAGCCTCTCTGTGTGAAAGTGCGAACATGGCAGCTTGTGTGCTTGCGAGCACGTCTGTTTGAAAGTGCGAACATGGCAGCTTGTGTGCGTGCGAGCATGTCTGTGTGAAGTTGCGAACATGTTTCTTGTGTAGGTGCGAGCGTGTCTGTGTAAAGGTGTGAACATGGCAGCTTGTGTATAAGAGAGCATGTCTGTGTGAAGGTGCGAACATGTTGCTGGTGTAGGTGCGAGCGTGTCTGTGTGAAAGTGCAAACATGGCAGCTTGTGTACAAGAGAGCGTGTCTGTGTGAAAGTGCGAACATGGCAGCTTGTGTAGTTGTGAGCATGGCTGTGTGAAGGTGCCAACATGTTGTTTGTGTGGGTGCGAGTGTGTCTGTTTGAAGGTGCGAAAGAGATAGCTTGTGTACGTGCGAGCCTGTCTATGTGAAGTTGCGACCAGCTAGCGTGTCTATATGAATATATGTACGTGTCTGTGCAGGTGCGAGCATGCCTTTGTGAAGGTGGCAACGTGTTGTCTTGTGTATGTGACATCGTGTGTGTGTGTGTATGAATATACGTACGGATGTATGTGTTTTTCCGTGTTTGAGAGAGGGAAAGACTGAAAGCTACATGCCATAAACTGCATTCATTGTTGCTGAAAAAAGAAACAATATACTGGTAAGAAACATGTCTGCCCTCCCTATCTTATGTAATGGGAATATGTAACTTCACGAACCAGTTTTTAATGTATTAATTCATTAGGTTACAAATGAAAACCTTTTTTTTTTTTTTTTTTTTTCTTGTGGCGGCTTTAAAAATGTGCGACTTCACTAACTTCGATACAGAGAGTTCAGAAATGCATTCCATTTTCCCAAAGCACATTTCATATTGTAACATGACTAATGTTGAATGAAAATATCATGTAGCATTTGTAAAAACATAACACATTCATATACAAGTTTTAAGACTCTAAAGTATAACATAAGATCATATATATTTGAAATTGAGAACGTCTGTTAGTTATCTTGGTTACTCCTTTTTCTTCCCCCAGAGAACTTTAGTGAACGTGGTTTTCCCAAGTGTCCTCTGGTAGGTTCGTCGCGTGCAAGACACCAAGAGTAAGTGACCATTCCCAATCCCACTATCACCACCAAATTGCAACCACCACAACTTAACTTATTCTCAATTTCCTCACCTACACTTTGCTATGGGGGCCGATCTGCCAGCACAACCCTCTCCCCCTGGCATCTGCACAGCGGGCTAGTTCACCGTTACCTTAGACAGCGCGGGTGCAACAGCGATACCACGGTATCCTAAGCATTCACTACCGGCAGAGGATTTTTTTAGTCGATATGCCCACACTGGGAGACCCCGACACTCCGGGCTAGCCACCCCAAGTTAGTCCTTAAGGTGGATTTTTCCCCTCCACTCGAAAAAAAAATCATAAGTACGTCTTAACGTCCCTGATAACGTCGTTAAACCGCTCCCAAATCCTGGCGATACCTTTCAACATCTTAACTGACAGCTCTTAAATTAGATGGGAAGCAGTCAAGATCTGACTTGAGGAAATGAAACCTCAAGTTCAAATTACAGCCGAGTAATCTGAAATTTTCCAGAATATTTCTGACAAGTTCTTTGTATTGTATTCTGACAAGTATTTGTATCGGAAATTTAAAACGACCTCTCTAAATCCATTCCACACACTTTCTTTCATTTTCATTCATAGAGCTGGTAAAATTATCATCCTTCATCATTTTCCTTATGTGTGGTCCATCATATACTACTTTGAATTTAGCCTGTGATAGTGACGGTAACTTTGTGCCTAAGTACTGGAAGCAAGGGCAAATTTTGTCAAGTGCTTTCACGAATTTTTTGTCATGCCAAGCTTTATGTGTCATGGAGGGAGTAGGATATTTTGACGATCAATAAGAGGCGCATTAGTATCATCTTTTGATCCAGGTTTCAGTTGCTACCTTTCTCGCCACTGATCGCTTTCCCCCAATGGTTGTCCTTCGCTCTGCTATCCCATTCGCAAAGAAAACAAGGGAACGTTGTATACTCCCCATTGTCCTACTAACAGACCATTTATCTTTAAGTTAGTGCATATTTGCCACGTGGTCGCGGTTCTTACTTTTCTCAAGAACACGCTTCAGAGCCTCACCAGACTCTTATGTTCGTAGAATGTGGAAGCGGTATTGAAACTAACTTGTTGCCATTATGAAGTAACACTGCCTTAAGACTTTGGAAGATCCAATAAAAACACGCCAATATCTAGGCTCAAATGCTTTCCTGCATAATATTACACATCCACACAAAACCCAAGATGACCTTCTACTGCGGAGTACTTGCGGAACTGTAGCTGGCGATTCCTACACCACCAGGTCACAAACTATGCTCCTGTAGTCTTGAGCTCAGTAATTCACTTTATTTTTTTTTTTTTTTTGTGAGGCCTAAATGTCTCGCTAATCCATTGAACTGAAACTAAATAACTGTTCGGGTGAATTGTAACATTCTGGATCGGAAATTACCTCATTGTCAGCAGTCATGCATCTGTTTTCCGATTCACTAAAGTTGAGTCATGTAGCTATGGGAATATACTTTTTTAATTTTATAGCCAGCAAAAATAACAATCTACATGGTGATTCTGTGCTTTCATCATAGCATTGGTTTGACAAACGTTTTCTTACATGCAATAACATCACCCCTCAACATAACTGTTACATGCAATATAAGGCGCGAACAGTTTATCCTGGTCACCAAGGCTGGGATTTGTTTCTACAGTATCGCTTAGCAAAATATGTACATAAATACTATGTACCGAAAAGCCGTGTAAAATGTAGTAAAATGTGTAGAATGGGGAAAATATGTAACATTAAATATTTAATTCCAACTTATCGTTTTTTTTAGCTACAACACTAAAATTATATTTATACATTGTTTTCAAGCACGGTGGATAAATATGCATTTTTCAATGTTTTCTGGTGTCATTTAAAGAACTTTGTCATTGAGAATGTTCTTATAGGAAGGAAAAGAGCTTTCCAGTCACGTGATGTAACTGGGGCACATTTTAGGAAAGGAATCTTTCCTGGAGAATTGGGCACACACTCTGAAATGTTGAATAACCAGCATTTCTATTTAACACATTTTACAACTTTCTTAATACAATTTCATCAGTTTCTCCATGTACGGTACTTCAGTTTTCAAAAGCATCCTCTATGAAACGAAATGAAATTGCGTTTTATTTATGGATGCTCTTTTATTACTGTGGTTTTTAGCGTCCCATTCTATACTGAACGTGAATGATTGCTTTATTTTGCTCAGAGGCCCCTCTATCAAGCTTGAGGTTATTTTACATGCCGGAAATCTACTTCCCCTCCGAACAAAGCCATGCTAAGGATTTTTAACCCCGATAAACTGCATCGTCCCCCACCGGGTTCGCACGCGCGAAGTTAGCAACATAACCATTATACCACGGACGGCGACAACATCAATAGAATCTTTCATAGGTTTCTAAATATTTGATGTTTTCTGGAAGCCAGCTGAAGTTGCTCCTGATGTAGGCAACTGAGGAAACCACTTTAGAATAGTTAAAGGCAGCTGGGGTTCACAAATATATGCAGCACTTTCAAGATCAAAAGAATCATCATGAGTTAATAATTGATGATCCTGCTCGTACACAAACTACGCATTGAGGAGGACATTTTCCATTAAAGTATCACATGCACTTCTACTCGATAGCTAATAAGCAGGAAATAAAAGTGCCAACAAAGTTTTCTGCAATTTAGAAAGAGTTTTGATGTTCAGTTTCATTTTGAAACATGAAATAGAATGAAATATTTGTTCTAACATAACACAGGCACACGGAAATTGTTGAGGAAAAAAGAAAAAGAAAATTTAGAGCGGAGTCAACGGAGGAGGCAGTCAAATTACTAACGCGGCTACGTTGCATTATAAACACACTTAAAGTACAATAAATAAATAAATCTCCAATGCTACCATCTGATACCTTGATACCTATATCAGAGCATATAATCCACAGGTTAACATTAATTTGCTAAGTATTTACATATTTTCAGCAGAAATGTAGTATTACCAAACTACATTAGAACTAATCTAACAACTTTGGAAAATTAAACTAAAATTTTGAAAATTTATCGAATTTAGCGTGCCCTTGGAAGCCAGCGATATCCTACGCATCACTATATTGCTAACTTTTGAAAGCCACAAGTAAAAAGAACTTCTTTACCTAAATACAAAAAATTAAACAAACAAACAAATATTAAAGAAATTGCTAAACAAACTCTCGCTCTGAAAATCATTCTCTGCTCCTCTTTTACTAATAGAATAATCTATACTAATAAAATTTGGAAAATGACACAGACCCCTTTAAATAACTTCATTAAACAAAACAAACCTTATTTTTGATATTGTTTTAGTCAAACATATTTTTTTTTCATTATTAAAATTATTCTTCTCACAATGAAAATGATTGCCACATTTCTCTCAGCGTTGTGTGAGACATGTTCTCGCTACTGACTGCCTGAAAGGCTTCTACTTCACTGACATCATTACCTCACTTCTCCCAGCATTGTCACACATGTTCTCACTCCTTGCTGCCTGACAGGCTTCTACTCCACTGACATCATTACCTCACTTCTCCCAGCATTGTGTGAGACATGTTCTCGCTCCTGGCTGCCTGAAAGGCTTCTACTCCACTGACATCATTACCTCACTCCTCCCCGCATTGTCACACATGTTCTCGCTCCTGGCTCCCTGACAGGCTTCTACTCCACTGACATCATTACCTCACTTCTCCCAGCATAGTGTGAGACATGTTCTCGCTCCTGGCTGCCTGACAGGCTTCTACTTCACTGACATCATTACCTCACTTCTCCCAGCATTGTGTGAGACATGTTCTCGCTCCTGGCTGCCTGACAGGCTTCTACTACACTGACATCATTACCTCACTTCTCCCAACATTGTGTGAGACATGTTCTCGCTCCTGGCTGCCTGAGAGGCTTCTACTTCACTGACATCATTACCACACTTCTCCCAGCGTTGCGTGAGACATGTTCTCGCTCCTGGCTGCCTGAGAGGCTTCTACTTAACTGACATCATTACCTCACTTCTCCCAGCGTTGCGTGAGACATGTTCTCGCTCCTGGCTGCTTGAGAGGCTTCTACTTAACTGACATCATTACCACACTTCTCACAGCATTGTCACCCATGTTCTTGCTGCTGGCTGCCTGAGAGGCTTCTACTCCACTGACATCATTGCCTCACTTCTCCCAGCATTGTGTGAGACATGTTCCTGCTCCTGGCTGCCTGAGAGGCTTCTACTCCACTGACATCATAACCACACTTCTCCCAGCATTGTGTGAGACATGTTCCTGCTCCTGGCTGCCTGAGAGGCTTCTACTACACTGACATCATTACCACATTTCTCCCAGCATTGTGTGAGACATGTTCCTGCTCCTGGCTGCTTGAGAGGCTTCTACTACACTGACATCATAACCACACTTCTCCCAGCATTGTGTGAGACATTTCTCGCTCCTTGCTGCCTGAGAGACTTCTACTTCACTGACACCATAACCACACTTCTCCCAGCATTGTGTGAGACATGTTCTTGCTCCTGGATGCCTGAGAGACTTCTACTTCACTGACATCATAACCACACTTCTCCCAGCATTGTGTGAGACATGTTCTTGCTCCTCGCTGCTTGAGAGGCTTGTACTACACTGACATCATTACCTCACTTCTCCCAACATTGTGTGAGACATGTTCTCGCTCCTGGTTGCCTGAGAGGCTTCGACTTCACTGACATCATAACCACACTTCTCCCAGCATTGTGTGAGTCATGTTCTCGCTCCTGGCTGCTTGAGAGGCTTCTACTTAACTGACATCATTACCACACTTCTCACAGCATTGTCACCCATGTTCTTGCTGCTGGCTGCCTGAGAGGCTTCTACTACACTGACATCATTACCACACATCTCCCAGCATTCTGTGAGACATGTTCTCGCTCCTGGCTGCTTGAGAGGCTTCTACTACACTGACATCATTACCTCACTTCTCCCAGCATTGTGTGAGACATGTTCTCGCTCCTGGCTGCCTGAGAGTCTTCTACTTAACTGACATCATAACCACACTTCTCCCAGCATTGTGTGAGACATGTTCTCGCTCCTGGCTGCTTGAGAGTCTTCTACTTAACTGACATCATAACCACACTTCTCACAGTATTGTCACCCATGTTCTTGCTGCTGGCTGCCTGAGAGGCTTCTACTACACTGACATCATTACCTCACTTCTCCCAGAATTGTCACCCATGTTCTTGCTCCTGGCTGCCTGAGAGGCTTCTACTTCACTGACATTACCACATTTCTCCCAGCATTGTGTGAGACATGTCCTCGCTCCTGGCTGCCTGAGAGGCTTCTACTACACTGACATCATTACCACGCTTCTCCCAGCATTGTCACACGTGTTCTCGCTCCTGGCTGCCTGAGAGGCTTCTACTTCATTGACATCATTACCTCACTCCTCCCAGCATTGTGTGAGACATGTTCTCGCTCCTGGCTGCTTGAGAGGCTTCTACTTAGCTGACATCATTACCACACTTCTCACAGCATTGTCACCCATGTTCTTGCTCTTGGCTGCCTGAGAGGCTTCTACTACACTGACGTCATTACCACACTTCTCCCAGCATTGTGTGAGACATGTCCTCGCTCCTGGCTGCCTGAGAGGCTTCTACTACACTGACATCATTACCACACTTCTCCCAGCATTGTCACACATGTTCTCGCTCCTGGCTGCCTGAGAGGCTTCTACTTAACTGACATCATAACCACACTTCTCCCAGCATTGTCACACGTGTTCTCGCTCCTGGCTGCCTGAGAGGCTTCTACTACACTGACATCATTACCACACTTCTCCCAGCATTGTCACACATGTTCTCGCTCCTGGCTGCCTGAGAGGCTTCTACTACACTGACATCATTACCACACTTCTCCCAGCATTGTCACACATGTTCTCGCTCCTGGCTGCCTGAGAGGCTTCTACTACACTGACATCATTACCACACTTCTCCCAGCATTGTGTGAGAAACGTTCTTGCTCCTGGCTGCTTGAGAGGCTTCTACTACACTGACATCATTACCACACTTCTCCCAGCATTGTCACACATGTTCTCGCTCCTGGCTGCCTGAGAGGCTTCTACTTCACCGACATCATTACCACACTTCTCCCAGCATTGTCACACATGTTCTCGCTCCTGGCTGCTTGAGAGGCTTCTACTTCACTGACATCATAACACCACTTCTCCCAGCATTGTGTGAGACATGTTATCGCTCCTGGCTGCTTGAGAGGCTTCTACTACACTGATATCATTACCACACTTCTCCCAGTATTGTTTGAGACATGTTATCGCTCCTGGCTGCTTGAGAGGCTTCTACTACACTGACATCATTACCACACTTCTCCCAGCATTGTGTCAGACATGTTCTCGCTCCTGGCTGCTTGAGAGGCTTCTACTACACTGACATCATTACCACACTTCTCCCAGCATTGTGTGAGACATGTTCTCGCTCCTGGCTGCTTGAGAGGCTTCTACTACACTGACATCATTACCACACATCTGCCAGCATTGTGTGAGACATGTTCTCGCACCTGGCTGCTTGAGAGGCTTCTACTACACTGACATCATTACCACACTTCTCCCAGCATTGTGTCAGACATGTTCTCGCTCCTGGCTGCCTGAGAGGCTTCTACTACACTGACATCATTGCCACACTTCTCCCAGCATTGTGTCAGACATGTTCTCGCTCCTGGCTGCCTGAGAGTCTTCTACTACACTGACATCATTACCACGCTTCTCCCAGCATTGTGTCAGACATGTTCTCGCTCCTGGCTGCCTGAGAGGCTTCTACTACACTGACATCATTACCACACTTCTCCCAGCATTGTGACAGTCATGTTCTCGCTCCTGGCTGCTTGAGAGGCTTCTACTACACTGACATCATAACCACATTTCTCCCAGCATTGTGTGAGACATGTTCTCGCTCCTGGCTGCCTGAGAGGCTTCTACTTAACTGACATCATTGCCACACTTCTCCCAGCATTGTCACACGTGTTCTCGCTCCTGGCTGCCTGAGAGGCTTCTACTTAACTGACATCATTGCCACACTTCTCCCAGCATTGTCACACGTGTTCTCGCTCCTGGCTGCCTGAGAGGCTTCTACTTCACTGACATCATTACCTCACTTCTCCCAGCATTGTGTGAGACATGTTCTCGCTCCTGGCTGCTTGAGAGTCTTCTACTTAACTGACATCATAACCACACTTCTCACAGCATTGTCACACGTGTTCTCGCTTCTGGCTGCCTGAGAGGCTTCTACTACACTGACATCATTACCACACTTATCCCAGCATTGTGTGAGAAATGTTCTTGCTCCTGGCTGCTTGAGAGGCTTCTACTACACTGACATCATTACCTCACTTCTCCCAGCATTGTGTGAGACATGTTCTCGCTCCTGGCTGCCTGAGAGTCTTCTACTTAACTGACATCATAACCACACTTCTCCCAGCATTGTGTGAGACATGTTCTCGCTCCTGGCTGCTTGAGAGTCTTCTACTTAACTGACATCATAACCACACTTCTCACAGCATTGTCACCCATGTTCTGGCTCCTGGCTGCTTGAGAGGCTTCTACTTCACTGACATTACCACATTTCTCCCAGCATTGTGTGAGACATGTTCTCGCTCCTGGCTGCTTGAGAGTCTTCTACTTAACTGACATCATAACCACACTTCTCACAGTATTGTCACCCATGTTCTTGCTGCTGGCTGCCTGAGAGGCTTCTACTACACTGACATCATTACCTCACTTCTCCCAGCATTGTCACCCATGTTCTTGCTCCTGGCTGCCTGAGAGGCTTCTACTTCACTGACATTACCACATTTCTCCCAGCATTGTGTGAGACATGTTCTCGCTCCTGGCTGCTTGAGAGTCTTCTACTTAACTGACATCATAACCACACTTCTCACAGTATTGTCACCCATGTTCTGGCTCCTGGCTGCCTGAGAGGCTTCTACTTCACTGACATTACCACATCTCTCCCAGCGTTGTGGGAGACATGTTCTCGCTCCTGGCTGCCTGACAGTCTTCTACTTCAGTGAGATCCTTACCACACTTCTCACAGCATTGTCAAACATGTTATCGCTCCTGACTGCCTGAGAGGCTTCTACTTCACTGACAATATTACCACACTTCTCACAGCATTGTTAGGCCGCGCCGTGGCCGAGTGGTTAGACCACTAGCCTTTTAGCTAGACGGCCGGGGTTTAATCCTATGCGAAGGCATGTGACATTTGTGGTGGATATAGCGTCGCCGGGCGGTATTTCTCCGGGTTCTCCGGTTTCCCCCGCCATCACATTCCACTCGTGCTCCATCATCATTCATGTATCATCAGTGTCAACGCCTGCGGTGTCATTAGTAGTTAAAGCGGGCGTTAAACACAACCCCTCCCCCACAAAAAAAAAACATTGTCAGACATGTTCTCCCTCCAGACTGCGTGAGGGGCTTCTACTTCACTGATATCATTACCACACTTCTCCCAGCATTGTGACAGACATTATCTCGCTCCTGGCTGCCTGACAGGCTTCTACTTCACTGGCATCATTACCACACTTTGCACAGCATTTTCAGACATGTTCTCGCTCCTGGCTGCCTGAGAAGCTTCTACTTCACTGACATCATTACCACACTTCTCCCAGCATTGTGTGAGACATGTTCTCGCTCCTTGCTACCTGAGAGGCTTCTACTTCAATGACATCATTGCCGCACTTCTCACAGCATTGTCAAACATGTTCTCACTCCTGTCTTCCTGAGAGGCTTCTACTTCACTGACATCATTACCCCACTTCTCACAGCAGTCAGACATGTTCTCACTCCTGTCTTCCTGAGAGGCTTCTACTTCACTGACATCATTACCCCACTTCTCACAGCAGTCAGACATGTTTTCGCTCCTGTCTGCCTGAGAGGCTTCTACTTCACTGATATCATTACCACATTTCTCCCAGCGTTGCGTGAGACATGTTCTCGCTCCTTGCTGCTTGAGAGGCTTCTACTTCACTGAGATCATAACCACACTTCTCCCAGCATTGTGTGAGACATGTTCTCGCTCCTGGCTGCCTGAGAGGCTTCTACTTCACTGAGATCATAACCACACTTCTCCCAGCATTGTGTGAGACATGTTCTCGCTCCTGGCTACCTGACAGGCTTCTACTTCACTGAGATCATTACCACACTTCTCCCAGCATTGTGTGAGACATGTTCTCGCTCCTGGCTGCCTGAGAGGCTTCTACTTCACTGACATCATAACCACATTTCTCCCAGCGTTGCGTGAGACATGTTCTCGCTCCTTGCTGCCTGACAGGCTTCTACTTCACTGAGATCATTACCACACTTCTCACAGCATTGTGTGAGACATGTTCTCACTCCTGGCTGCCTGAGAGGCTTCTACTTCACTGAGATCATTACCACACTTCTCCCAGCATTGTGTGAGACATGTTCTCGCTCCTTGCTGCCTGACAGGCGTCTACTTCACTGAGATCATTACCACACTTCTCCCAGCATTGTGTGAGACATGTTCTCGCTCCTGGCTGCCTGAGAGGCTTCTACTTCACTGATATCAATATCACACTTCTCACTGCATTGTGTGAGACATGTTCTCGCTCCTGGCTGCCTGAGAGGCTTCTACTTCACTGACATCATTGCCACACTTCTCACATCATTGTCGAACATGTTCTCGCTCCTGGCTGCATGAGAAGCTTCTGCTTCACTGATATCAATATCACACTTCTCACTGCATTGTGTGATACATGTTCTTGCTCCTGGCTGCAAGCGTCGGCAGAAATAGAGGCTTCTAATTCATTGTCATCATTCACCTCCATTGATGCTTTTGCCCTTTCATTTCGTATTTCTTTGTCACATTGGCATCGATTAAAATTAGGGTTCAAATAATTTTCTTCTATTCTCTTGTTTATTATTTATTCCTCCGTGCTCTCTGTCTCTTCTTTAAAATATTTTTGATATGCTTCGAATACCTGGTATTATTTCCTGTTGAGTCACTGATTCTCGAACTAGTACTTCCTCCCAGACCAGTTTACTACTAGTACTTATTGACTCCTCCAGCTTTTTTAATAAAGTTGGGTGTCTTAATATAATATATATATATACAATGTCTCCTCAGAGCTTGGAGTTCTGCTTCTATAGTGTTATATTTGCCTGTCTTCTAATAATGAATACTCAGGGATATGAGTAATCTTGCAATTATCACACACATAGGCAATTTTTTCTTTAATTTCTTCCAGTAAGTGCCATAAGAACAATTCTTGAATAGAAAATGCCGTATACCTTTAGTCATATTTAATCTTGCACTTTTCAACCTTTCAAATATGCTTCAGAAGAACGCATAAACAGTTATTCCTACCTCGGCTTCTCCCCATTTCTTTGTTCAATCCACCATTAAAATATGTTTTATTTCTCTGATATTAATTACATTTCTTTCCATTACAATAGCTCCCTCTGCAACTTTTCTTGTTTATAATATTATTGATCCTCTAAGCTTAATTTGTAGTTTTATTGGTCAAATTGATGCTAAAAGTATGGGTTGGAATAGTATTCAATGCAGCAATAAAACGCGTAAGAACATGTGAACCTTTGTAAACTAAATAGTTCACGTAATATTTTATTCTTCATCCTTTCAGAATGAGAGCCTTTCTCTTCGGACTTTGGTTTAGGAAGGAGCTCCACAGAACAAGGGGAACGATAACTGGAAGAAAAACTATCAGCCGAACCCACGAAACATTCCGCAGCAGCCGACGACAGTACTACCGCTGTCGGTAACATAAGCCACCCACTCCTCCGCCCCCCTCACTTGAACCGACGTGAGACCGCTGAATCGGCTCCCGCACATTGATATGGGCGTCAGAGCCCTGTCACCGCCGATCTACCAACTGAGACACACACAGAGTTCAGTAGATGTCGACGTACACCACCAACTGCCAGCCCAAAACTTCTGCTGGAATACGAGTGGCGACACTCCCCCACACTGACCACTGTGGTAATTTCAGCGCTGTAACTATGGACGGGCACTACCAACTGCCAGCCAAATTTCTGCTGGAATACGCGTGGCGACTGGCCCACTCCGACTACCGTGCTAATTTCAGTGCTGTATATATGGGCGTGCATCACCAGCTACTAACAAACTTCTGCTGGAATACCTCAAAGTGACACTGGCCCACACTGACCACTACGGTCATTTCAGTGCTATAAACTTGGGCGTGCACCACGAAATACCAGCCTAACTTCTCATGGAATACGCAAGCCGACACTGGCCCATTGTGAGCACTATGGTCATTTCAGCGCTGTAAATATGGTCGTGCACCACCAGATAACGGCCCAATTTCTGCTGGAATAGGCGTGGCGACACTAGCCATTGTGGTCATTTCAGCGCTGTAAATTGTGGGCGTGCACAACCAGCTTCCAGTATAACAATTGCTGGAATACACACAGCGACACTGGACCACACTGACCACTGTGGTCACTTCAGCGCTGTAAACGTGGGCGTGCACCATCAGCTACCAGCCCAACATCCTCCTGAATTAGGGTGGAAAAACTGGCCCATACTGACCACTATGGTCATTTCAGCGCTGTAAATGTGGGTGTGCACCATCAACTGCAAGCCTAGCTTCTGCTGTGGTACGTGTTAGAGCGGACTGAGCTAGATACACGACAGGGCCGGTGCGAGTCTGTTTGCGCCACAGACATCGCGACGTGTTTTGGACCGGTCTGCACGAGATAGTGACCGGGGCAGTGGAAGAGCCGTAGAGCCAAAGCCATCGGGTTGCGAATATGAATCGGCCTGAGCTAGACGCACGGACACCCTGGTGGTAGAGTTGTAAAGCCGATAGCAATCGAGGCGCATATTTCAGCGGCTGAGCTAGATACACAGATTGGGTCGACAAGTGAACTGTGCGCCAAAGAAATCAGGGTGCGTTTTGGACAAATGAGAGAGAGATACCTGAAGAGGCCTGTTGGGAGCGTTGAGGTGACACAGCCATCAGTGCGCATATTAGATCGACCTGAGCTAGATACACGGATTGGGCCGGTGAGACGATCGTAGTGCCACAACCATCGGGCAGCGTGCTGGGTCGACCTGATCTAGATACACTGGCTGGGCAGGTGGGACGCATCATAGTGCCGCAGCCATCGCGCCACGTGCTGGATCGACATGGGCTAGATACACGGGCTGGGCCTGTGAGAGTATGATAGCGACACCCACCGGGCAAGGTGCCGGATTGTCATGGGCTAGATAAGTGGGCTGAACCGGTGAGAGCATTCTTCAGCCACAGTCACCGGTCCGCGTGCAGGATCGACATGGGCTAGATACATGGGCTGGGCCGGTGAGAGGATACTAGTGCCACAGTCAACGGTCCGCGTGATGGATCGAAATGTGCTAGATACATGGACTGGGCCGGTGAGAGCATCCTATTGACACAGTCACTAGTCCGCGTGCTGGATCGACATGGGTTAGATACACCAACTGGGCCGGTGACAGGATACTAGTGCCACAGTTACCGGTCCGCGAGCTGGATCGACATGATCTAGATACACGGACTCGGCCTGTGAGAGAATCGTAGTGCCGCAGCCATCGGTCCTCGTGCTGATTCCACATGATCTAGATATAGGTAACAGACCGGTGAGAAAATCGCAGTGCCACAGCCATCGAGGCGCGTGTTGGACCGCCCTGATATAGATACATAGACTAGGCCGGTGACCCAGCCATACAGCTACAGACATAGGGGAGAGGGTTCGGCCAACCTGAGCAGGATTCATAGTCTAGGCCGTTCCGAAAGCTATAGAGCCAACGACATCGTGGCCAGTGTTGGACCACTCTGAGGAAAATTCATAGCCTAGGCCGGTGGGAGAGCCTTAAGCCACAGACATCGTGGCGAGTCTTAAACCAAACTGAGTGAGATCCATAGACTAGGTCGGTGGAAGAGTTTTAGAGCAGCAGACATCGGAGCGAGTGTTGAACCGACCTGAGCTGGATACACGGACTGGGCCGGTGGGAATGTTTTAGCGCCGCAAACATTTGGCAAGCATTGGGCCGACCTGGACTAGATACACGGACTGGGACGGTGGGAAGGTTTTAGGTCAGCAGATATAGGGGCGGGTGTTGGACCGACCCGAGCTAAATAAACGGACTAGGCCAGTGGGAGGGTTTTTGCACCGCAGACAGCGGGGCGGGTGTTCGACCGACCTGAGCTAGATACAAGGACTGGGCCGGTGGGAGGGTTTTAGCGCCGCAGACAACGGAGCGAGTGCCGGACCAACCTGAGCTAGATACACGGATTGGGCCGGCGGAAGGGTTTTAGCGTCACAGACATCAGGAGGAGTATTGGACCGACCTGAGCTAAATACATGGACTGGGCCGGTGGGAGGGTTTAAGATCTGCAGGCATCGGAGCGAGTGTTGGACCGACCAGAAAAGGACACGCGGACCGGGCCGGTGGGAGGGTTTTAGGGCTGCAGACATCGGGGTGGGTATTGGGCCGACCTCAGCTAAACACACGGAGAGGGCCGATGGGAGGGTTTTAGAGCTGCACAAATTGGGGTGAGTGTTGGACCGACCTGAGCTAGATACACCGACTTGATAGGTGGGAGGGTTTTAAAGCTGCGAGCTAAATACATGGACTGGGCCGGTGGGAGGGTTTAAGATCTGCAGGCATCGGAGCGAGTGTTGAACCGACCAGAAAAGGACACGCGGACCGGGTCGGTGGGAGGGTTTTAGGGCTGCAGACATCGGGGTGGGTATTGGGCCGACCTCAGCTAAACACACGGAGAGGGCCGATGGGAGGGTTTTAGAGCTGCACAAATTGGGGTGAGTGTTGGACCGACCTGAGCTAGATACACCGACTTGATAGGTGGGAGGGTTTTAAAGCTGCAGACATCAGGGCCGGAGTTGGAGCGTCCTGCGCTAGAATCTAGGACTTGGCCGGCGGCAGGGTTTTAGCGCCACAGACATCGGGGGGGGGTGTTGGACCGACCTGAAGCAGATACACGGTCTGGGCCGGTGGGTGGGTTTTTAGCACCATAGACAATGGGGCGAGTGTTGGACCGACCTGAGGTAGATACACAGACTAGGCCGGTGGGACGTCTTTATAAGCCGCAGACATTAAGACGAGAATTGGACCGACCTGAGGTAGATACACGGACTGACCCGACGGGAGGACTTTAGAGCTGCAGACTTCGAGACGAGTGTTGGAAACATCTGAGATGGATACACGGACTAGGCCGGTGGGAGGTATTTAGAGCAGCAGAAATCGGGGCGAGTGTTGGACCGACCTGAGCTAGAGACACTCACTAGGCCGGTGGGAGGGTTTTAGAGCCGCAGACATCGGAACGAGTGTTGGACCAACCTGAGCTAGATACGCGTACTTGGCCTTTGGGAGACATTTAGAGTGGCAGATATTATGGTGAGTGTTGAAACGACCTGAGGTAGATACATGGACTCGGGCGGTGGGAGAGCTTTACCGCTGAAGACACCGGCGAGAGTGTTGGACCGACCTGAGGTGGGTACACGGACTAGGCCGGTGGGAGGGTTTTAGAGCTGCGGACATCGGGCAAAGTGTTGGACCGACCTGAGTTAGACGCAGGCCTGGGCCGGTGGGAGGGTTTTAGAGCCTCAGACATCGAGCAGGGTGGTGGATCCACCTAAGGTAGATACATGGACTATGCCGGTGGGAAGGTTTTAGAGCCGCAGACATTGGGACGACTGAGGGACGGACGTGAGCTAGATACATGGACTGGGCTGGCAGGAGGGTTTAAGTGCCGCAGACATCGGGACGAGTGTTTAACTGACCTGAGTAAGATACACGGACGGACCGATGGTAAGGGTTTAGATACGCAGACATCGGGGCAATGGTTGGACCGACCTGAGTTACATACACAGACTGAGCCGGTGGAAGGATTTTAGAGCCGCAGACATCGAACGAGTGTTGGACCGACCTGAGGTAGATACACGGACTGGGCCGGTGGGAGGGCTTTAGAGCCGCAGACATCGGGACGATTGTTTGACCGACCTGTGCTATGTGCGCGAACTGGTCCGGTGGGAGGGTTTTAGAGCCGCAGACATCGTGGCTAGTGTAGGATCCACCTGAGATAGATACACGGAATGGGTCGGTAAGAGGGTTTTAGAGCTGTTGACATCATAGACAAAAGTGGACCGTCCTGAGGTAGATACACGGATTGGGCTGGTGGGAGGCTTTCAGTCGCGCAGACATCGGTGCTAGAGTTCGACTGAGGTTTGGTACATACACGCACTAGGCCGGTGGGAGGGTTTTATAGCTGCAGACATCGGAACGAGTTTTGGACCAACCTGAGCTAGATACATGTATTTGGCCTTTGGGAGAGTTTTAGAGTGTCAGACATTATGGCGAGTGTTGAAACGACCTGAGGTAGATACACGGACTGGGGCGGTGGGAGAGCTTTGCCGCTGAAGACATCGGAGAGGGTGTTGGACCGCCCTGATGTACGTACACGGACTAGGCCGGTTGGAGGATTTTAGAGCTGCAGACATCGGGGCAAGTGTTGAACCGACCTGAGTTAGACACAACCCTAGGCCGGTGGGAGGGTTTTAGAGCCTCAGACATCGAGCAGGGTGGTGGACCCACCTGAGGTAGATAAATGGACTGTGCCGGTGGGAAGGTTTTAGAGCCGTAGACATCGGGGCAAGTGTTGAAACGACCGGAGGTAGATACACGGAGATTGACTGTGGGAGTGTTTTAGAGCTGCAGATATCGGGATGAGTGTTGGACCGACCTGTGCTAGATTCAAGGACTGGGCCGGTGGGAGATTTTTAGATCTGTAGACGTCGGGGCGAGTGTTGGACCGACCTGTGATAGATGCACGGACTGGGCCGGTGGGAGGCTTTTTGAGCCCAAGACATCGGGGCAAAATTTGCTCCGACATGAGGTAGATACGCGGACATGGGACAGTGGGAAGGTTATAGAGCCGCAGATATCGCGACGACTTTTGGACGGACGTGAGCTAGATACATGGACGGGGCCGGTAGTAGAGTTTTAGAGCCCCAGACATCGGGACGAGTGTTTAACCGACCTGAGGTGGATACACGCACTAACCGGTGGTATGGTTTTAGATACGCAGACATTGGGGCAAGTGTTGGACCGACCTGAGGAAGATAAACGGACTGGGCCGGTGAAAGGGTTTTAGAGCCGCAGACATCGGGGCGAGAGTTAGACCGACATGAAGATGGTACACCGCCTGAGACGTTGGGAGGAAATAAAGCCCGAGACCTCGGGACGAGTGTTGAGTTACATTCACAGACCGAGCCGTTGGAAGGATTTTAGAGCCGCAGACATCGGGGGTGAGTGTTGGACCGACCTGTGGTAGATATACAGGCTGGGCCGGTGGGAGGGTTTTAGAGCCCCAGACATCGAGCGAGTGTTGGACCGAACTGAGTTAGATACATGGACTGGGACGGTGGGAGGGTTTTAGAGCCGCAGACATCGTAGACAGTGGTGGACCGTCCTGAGGTAGATACACGGATTGGGCTGGTATGAGGGTTTTATACGCGCAGACATCGGTGCGAGAGTTCGACTGACGTGAGGTACATTCACGAACTAGGCGGTTGGAGGGTTTTAGAGCCACAGACATCGAGGCAAGTGTTGGACCGATCTGAGCTAGATACACATCGGGGTGTGTGTTGGACATACCTGAGGTAGATTCACGGGCTGGGCCGGTGGGACAGTTTTAGAGTCCCAGACATCGGGGTCGGTCTTGGACCGTCCTGAGGAAGATACACGGACCGGGCTGGTAGGTGGGTTTTAGAGCTCCAGACATCGGGACGAAAATTGCACCGACACGTACAGAGCCGGTGGGAGGGTTTTGAGCCGCAGATATCAGGCTAGTGTTGGACTGACATGTGGTCGATTTACGGACTGGGTCGGTGGGAGGGTTTAGGACTGCAGACATCGGGGCAAATGTTGGACGAATCTGAGGTAGGTACTTGGACTGCGCCAAAGGGACGGTTTTAGAGCCCCAGATATCGGAGCGAAATTTGGACCGACATGAGGTAGATTCACGGACTGGGCAGGTCAGAGGGTTTTAGAGCCCCAGAAAACCGGGGTGGGTGCTGAACGGACCTGAGGTAGATAAACGGATTTGGCCGGTGGGAGGGTTTTAAAGCTGCAGACATCGGGGCGAGTGTTGGACCGACCTGAGGTGTGTACACGTACTAAATAGGTGGGAGGGTTTTAGAGCTGCAGACATCGGGGTGGCTGTTGGGCCGGCTTGAGCTAGATACACGAACTGGGCATATGGGACGGTTTTAGAGCTGTAAAGCTCGGGGCGATTGTGAGAACGACCTGAGCCAGATACATGGTCTGGATCGGTATGAGCGTTTTAGACCTCAGACATCGGAGCCGGTGTTGGACCGTCCTGAGCTAGATACTAGGACTTGACCGAATGGCGGGTTTTAGTGCCGCAGACATCGGGGCGAGTGTTTGACCTACCATAAGTAGCTAAACGGACTGGCCCGGTGGGAGGGTTTTAGAGCTGCAGACATCGGAGCGAGTGTTAGACCGACCTTAGGTAGATACGCGGACTAAATCGGTGGGAGAGTTTTAGAGGTGGAGACATCGGGGTGGCTGTTTGGCCGACTTGAGCTAGATATACGAACTGGGCCCATGGGAGGGTTTTAGAGCTGCACAGATCGGGCCGAGTGTTGGATCGACCTGAGCTAGAAACCCGGACTGGATCGGTGGGAGCGTTTTAGAGCTCAGACATCGGGGCCGGGGTTGGACCGTCCTGAGCTAGATACTAGGACTTGACCGGCGGGCGAGTTTTTGGTGCCGCAGACATCGGGGCGAGTGTTTGACCGACTTAAAGTAGATAAACGGACTAGGCCGGTGGGAGTTTTTTTAGTGCCAATGACATCGGGGCGAGTGTTGGACCGAGCTGAAGTGGTTACACGGAATGGAGCGGAGGGACGCTTTTAGAGCCGCAGACATTAGGACGAGAATTCGACCGACCTGAGGCAGATACACACACTGGCCCTGCGGGAGCATTTTAGAAATGCAGACATCGGGACGAATGTTGGACCCAACTGAAATAGATACACGGACTAGGCCGGTGGGCGGATTTTAGGACTGCAGACATTGAGGAGAGTGCTAGAGACACGCACTGGGCCAGTCTGAGGGTTTTACAGCCGCAGACATCGGAACGCGTGTTGTACAGACCTAAGCTAGATACCCGGACTGGGCCGGTGGGTGGGTTTTAGAGCCGCAGACATCGTGGCCAATATTTTAACGACCTGAGATAGATACACGTACTGGGCCGGTGGGAGGGTTTTAGAGCTGCAGACATCGTAGCCAGTGGTGAACAGTCCTGAGCTAGATACCTGGGAGGGTTTTTGTAGCCCATGATATCGGGATTTGTGTTGAACCGACCTTAGATTCACGGAGGGGCCAGTGGGAAGGTTTTAGGGCCCAAGACATCGGGGTGGATGTAGGACCGACCTGAGGTTGATACACGGACTGGGCCATTGGGAGATATTATAGAGCTGATGGCATCGCGTCGAGTAATGGACTGACCTGAGCTAGATACACGGACTAGTCCGGTGGGAGTATTTTAGAGCCCCAGACATTGGAGTGGGTGTGGGGCTTCCCTGAGGTACATACACACACTGGGCTGGTGGTAGGGTTTTAGAGTCCTAGACATCGGGGCGAATGTTGGACCGACCTGTATTAGATACACGGACTAAGCCGGTGGGAGAGTTTTAGAGCCGCAGAAATCGGGGCGAGTGTTGGAACCCCCTGAGGTAGATACAGGGACTGGGCCGCTGGGGGGGTTTAGAGCCGTAGACATCGTGCGAGTGTTGGACCGAACTGAGCTAGTTGCACGAACTGGGCCGATGGCAGGGTTTTAGAGCCGCGGACATCGTGGCCAGAGTTGGTATGACCTGAGCTAGATACACGGCCTGGGCCGGCGGGAGGGTTTGAGAGCTGCAGACATCGGGGGAATTGTTGGACCGACGTGAGCTAGATTCACGGACTAGACCGTTTGGAGAGTTATACAGCTTTGGACATCGGGGCTAGTATTGGACCAACCTGAGGTAGATACACGGACTGAGCCTGTGTGAGGGTTTTCGAGCCCCAGACATCGGGGCGAAATTTGGACCGACATGAGGTAGATACACGGACTAGAACGGTTGGAGGGTTTTAGAGCCCCAGACATCGGGGCCAAAGTAGAACAGACCTGAGGTAGATACACGGACTAGCCGGTAGGAGGCTTTTAGAGCACTAGACATCGGGGCAAAAGTTGGACCGACATGAGGTAGATACATGGACTGTGCCAGTGTGAGGGCTGTAGAACCTAATACATTGGGTAGGTAATGGACCGACCTGCGGTAGATACACAGGCTGGGGCGTTGGTAGAGCTTTAACGCTGAAGACATGAGGGTGAGTGTTGGACCGACCTGAAATAGGTAAATGGACTGGGAGGGGTGGAAGGTTTTAACGCTGCAGACATTGGGGCGAGTTCTGGAATGACCTGAGTTTGACATAACACAATGGGTAGGTGATGGACCGATCTGAGGTGGATACACGGACTGGGCCGGTCGGAAGGTTTTAGAGCCGCAGACATCGGCTCAAGTGTTGGACCGACCGGAGTTAGATACACGGAAAGTGCCGGTGCGTGTGTTTTAGAGCTGGAGATATCGGGACGAGTGTTGGAGCGACCTGATCTACATTCACGGAATGGGCTGGTGGGAGGGTTTAGCGCCGCAGACATCGGGGAATCAGTTGGACCGCCTAGAGCTAGATACACGGACGGGGCCGGTGGGTGGATTTTAGAGACGCAGACATGGGGGTGAGTGTTGGAGTGACCTGAATAAGATACACAGGACTGGGTCGGTGGGAAGGTTTTAGCACCGCAGACATCGGGGTGGCGGTTGGATCGACCTAAGGTAGATTCACGGACTGAGCCGGTGGGAGGGTTTTAGAGCCGCAGACATCAGGGCGAGTGTTGGACCGACCTGAGGTAGATGCTCGGTCTGAGCCGGTGGAAGGATTTTAGAGCCTCAGACATCGGGGCGAATGTTGGACCGTCCTGAGCTAGATACATAAACTAAGTCGCTGTGAGGGATTTAGAGCCGCAGACATCGTGGCCAGTATGGATCGACCTGAGAGAGATACACGTACTGGGCCTGTGGGAACTTTTAGAACTTCAGACATCGTAGCCAGCTGTGGACCGACCTGAGCTAGATACAGGGATTGGGCCGGTGTGCAGGTTTTAGAGACGCAGACATCGTAGCGTGTGTTGGAGCGACATGAGGTAGATACACGGACTGGGCCGGTGGGAGGTTTGTTAGAGCCACAAAAATCGGGGTGAGTTTTGGATGGACATGAAGTAGATACACGGAATGGGCCGGTGGGTGGGTTATAGCGCCGCAGACTTCGAGGCGAGTGTTGGACCGACCTGAGGAAGATACACGGACTAGGCTGGTGGGAGGAATTTAGAAACCCAGACATCGGGGGGAGTCTTAGACGGACCTGTGGAAATTACACGGACTAGGCCGTAGGAAAGGTTTTAGATCTGCAGACATCGGGGCGAGTGTTGGACCATTTTTCAGATAGATACACGGGCTGGGCCGTTGGGAAGGCTTTGGAGCTGCAGAAATCGGGGCGAGTGTTGGACCGCCCTGAGGTAGATACACGGTCTTGGCCGGTGGGAGGGTTTTAGAGATTTTGGCGTCGGTGCGAGTATATGACCGACCTGAGTAGATACACGGATAGGGCCGGTGGGAGGTTTTTAGCGTTGCAGCCATCGGGGCGAATGTTGGACCGACCTTGGGTTGATACACAACTTGGCCGGTGGGAGGGTTTTAGCACCGCAGATCAAGGCCGAGTGTTGCACCGACCAGAGCTGGATATACGGACTGTGCTTGTGGGCGGGTTATAGAGCCCCAGATATTGGGGCGAGTGTTGGACCGACCTCAGCTAAATAAACGGACTGGGCTTTTGGGAGGGTTTTAGAGCCCCAGATATCGGGGTGGCAATTGGACCGACCTGAGGTAGATACACGGACATGGCGGAGGGAGGGTTTTAGAGCCGCAGACATCGGGGCGATTGATGGACCGACCTGAGATAGATACACAGTGTGGGCCGGTGGGTGAGTTTTAGAGCTGCAGACATCAGCAGAGTGTTGGCCTGACCCGAGCGAGATTGGACTGTGCCGATTAATCTAGTTTTAGCATCGGAGACATCGGTGCGAGTGTTCGACCGACCTGAGATAAATACACATACTGGGCCAGAGGAAGGATTTTTGATCCCCAGACTTTGGAGTGGGAGTTGGACCGAACTGAGGTAGATCCACGGACTGTGCCGGTGGGAGGGTGTTAGAGCCCCAGACATCGGGGCGAATGTTGGACCGATCTTAAATAGATTCACGGACTAAACCGGTGGTAGACTTTTTGAGATGCTTTCATCGGAGAGAGTGTTGGACCGACGTGAACTAGACGCAAGTGCTGGGGTGGTGGTAGTGTTTTATAACCGCAAACATTGGGGCAAGTGTGGACAGACCTGAGCTAGATACATGGACTGCTCCTCTGGAAGGCTTTTAGCGCCGTAGACCTGGGGGCGAGTGTTGGACCGTCCTGATCTAGATACATGGACTGGTCCCGTGGGCGGGTTTTAGCGCCGTAGACCTGAGCTAGAAAGACGGATTGGGCCGGTTGGAGCGTTTTAGAGCCGCAGACATTGGGGCGAGAATTGGACCGACCGGAGTTAGAAACATGGTCTGGCCCGGTGGGAGGTTTTAGCACCGTAGACATCGTGGCGAGTGTTGGACCGACCTGAGGTACATACACGGACTAGTCCGGTGGGAGGGTTTTAGAGCCCCAGACATCGGAGCGAGTGATGGAACTACCTGGGCTATGTACATGGACTGTACCGATTGTGAGGGTTGTAGTGCTGCAGACATCGGGGCGGGTGTTGTCACGACCTGAGCTGTATAAACGGATTGGGCCGGTGTAAGGATTGTAGATCAGCAGACATCGGGGTTAGTGGTGGATCGAACTGAGCCAGAAACACGGAATAGGCCGGTGGAAAGGTTTTAGCGCCGCAGATTCGGGGCGATTGTTGGACCGTCCAGAGCTAGATACACAGACTGGGCCGGTAGGAGTATTTTAGAGCCGCAGACATCGGAGCGAGCCTTGGACCGAGCTGATTAAAATGCACGGAACTGGCTGGCGGGAGGGTTTTTTTGCCGCAGACATCGGGATGGCCGTTTGACCGTCCTGAGGAAGGTACACCGGCTGGGCCGTTGTGAGGGTTTTAGCTCCGCAGACACCGGGACCGGTGTTGGACTGACCTTAGGTAGATTCACTAGCGGGCCGGTGGGAGTGTTTTAGAGCTGCAGACATCGGTACAAGTGTTGCACTAACCTGCGCTAGATTCATGAAATGTGCCGGTAAGACGGTTTTAGAGCCGCAGTCATCGGGGCGAATGTTTGACCGACTTGACGTGGATAAAAGGACTGGGCCGTTGCGAGGGTTATAGAGCCGCAGACATCGGGGCGAGAATTCGATCCATCTGGGCTAGATACACGGACTAGTCCGGTGGGAGGTTTTAGCGCCGCAGTAATCTGGGCGAGCGTTGGACCGACCCGAGGTAGATTACCGGACTTGGCCGGAGGGAGGGTTTTATAGCCTCAGATATCGTGTTAGTGTGGGACCGACCTGAGTTAGTTACAGAAACTGGGCCTGAGGGAGGTTTTTAGCGTCATAGATATCGGGTCGAGTATCGGACCGTCCTGAGGAAGATGCACGGAATGGGCCAAGGGGTTTCAGAAGCCCGGACATCAGGGCGTGAGTTGGACCGACAAGAGGAAGATACGCTGGTCTTGTTGGTTGGTTTTAGAGCCCCAGTAATGGGGGTGGGTGTTGGATCGACCTAAGGTATATACACCGACTGGGCCAGAGGGAAGGTTTTAGAGCCCCAGACTTCGGGGTGATCGTTGGAACGACCTGAGCTACATACACGGACTGGGTCGGTGGGAGGGTTTATAGCTGCTGCCATCGTGGCAAGTGTTGGACCAACCTGAGTTAGACACACGGACTGGGCCGGTGGGAAGGTTTTATAGCACCTGACATTGGTTCAGCTGTTGGGCCCACCTAAGGTAGATACAAGGACTGGGCTGGTGCAAGGGTTTTTGAGCCGCAGTCATCGGGGCGGGTGTTGGACCGACCTGAGCCAGACACATGGAGACTCGGCCGGCTGGAGAGTTCTAGCGCCCCAGACAAAGGGGCGAGTGTTGGACACACCTATGCTAGATACACAGCCTGGGCTCTTGGGAGGATTTTAGAGCCCAGACATCGGGGTGTGTGTTGGACCGACCTGAGGCAGATACACGGAATGGGCGGTGGAAGGGTTTTAGAGACGCAGACATCGAGGCAAGTGTTGGACCGACCTGAGCTAGATACATGGACTGGCTGGTGGGAGGGTTTTAGAGCTGCAGATTTTCGGTCGAGTGTTGGACCGACCTGAGTTAGATACACGAATAGGCCAGAAGGAGGGTTTAGGAACCCCAGATATCAGGGCGAATGTAGGACCGACTTGAGGTAGATACAAGATCTGGGCCGGGGGGAGAGTTTTAGGGCCCCAGACATCCGTGTGGATGTTGGACTGACCTGAAGTAGATACATGGACTGGACGGTGGGAGCGATTTAGAGCTGAAGACATCGGGGTGAATTTTTGACTAACCAGAGGTAGATTCACGGACTGGGCCGGTTGAGGGTTTTTGAGCTGTTTTCATCGGAGCGAGTATTCGACCGACTTGAGGTAGATACACGGACTGGGCCGGTGGGAGGGTTTTAGAGCTGCATATATCAGGGCGTGTGTTGGACGGACCTAAGCTAGATACACGGACTAGGTGGTTGGAGGGTTTCAGATCTGCAGACGTCGGGGCGGGTGTTGGACCGACCTGAGCTAGAAACACGGACTGGGCCGGTGGGAGGATCTTAAAACCCCATATATTGGGGCGAGTGTTGGACCCTCCTGAGCTAGATACTCGGACTGGGCGTTTGGGAGGGTTTTTGCGCCGCAGACTTCGGGGCGTGTGTTGGAACGACCTGAGGTAGATACACGGACTGGTCCGGTGGGAAGGTTTTATAACTTCAGATAACGGGTCAGTGTTGGACCGACCTGAGCTTGAAACACGGACTGGCCCAGTGGGAGGGTTTAAGAGCCCCAGAAATCGGGGCGAATGTTGGACCGACCTGAGCTAAATACACGGACTGGGCCTTAAGGGAGGGTTTCAGCGCCGCAGACCTCGGAGCGGGTGTTGGAGCGACCTGAGCTAGATACACGGACTGGGTAGTTGGGAGGGCTTTAGCGCCACACATATCGGGGCGGGTGTTGGACCGACCTGAGCTAGATACACGGCCTGGGCCGGTTGGTGGGTTTTAGCGCCGCAGACATTGGGGCGGGTGTTGCACCGACCTGAGCTAGATACACGGACTGAGTCGGTGAGAGGATTTTTGTGCCGCAGAAATCGCGGCGGGTGTTTAGCTAGACCGTAGCCAGATACATAGGCTGGGCCGGTGGGTGGGTTTTAGCGCCACAGACATCGGGGCGGGTGTTGGACCGACCTGTGCTAGATACACGGCCTGGGCCGGTTGGTGGGTTTTAGCGCCGCAGACATCGGCACCGGTTTTGGACCGACCTGAGCTAGATACACGGCCTCGGCCGGTTGGTGGGTTTTAGCGCCACAGATATCGGGGTGGGTGTTGGACCGACCTGAGCTAGAAACACGGCCTGGGCCGTTTGGTGGGTTTTAGCGCCGCAGACATCGCGGTGGGTGTTTAGCCAGACCGTTGCTAGATACATAGGCTGGACCGGTGGGTGGGTTTTAGCGCCACAGACATCGGGGCGGGTGTACGACCGACCTGAGCTAGATACATAGGCTGGGCCGGTGGGTGGGTTTTAGCGCCACAGACATCCGGGCGGGTGTTGGACCGACCTGGGCTAAATACACGGCCTGGGCCGGTGGGTGGGTTTTAGCGCCGCAGACATCGGGGCGGGTGTTGGACCGAACTGAGCTAGATACACGGCCTGGGCCGGTTTGTTGATTTTAGCGCCACATACATCAGGGCGGGTGTTGGACCGACCTGAACTAGATACACGGCCTGGGCCGGTGGGTGGGTTTTAGCGCCGCAGACATCGGTGCGGGTGTTGGACCGACCTGAGCTAGATACACGGCCTGGGCAGCTTGGTGGGTTTTAGCGCCACATACATCGGGGAGGGTGTTGGACCGACCTGAGCTAGATACATGGCCTGGGCCGGTTGGTGGGTTTTAGCGCCACAAACATCGGGGCGGGTGTTGGACCGACCTGAGCTAGATACACGGCCTGGGTCGGTTGGTGGGTTTTAGCGCCGCAGACATCGGGGCGGGTGTTGGACCGACCTGAGCTAGATACACGGCCTGGGCCGGTGGGTGGGTTTTAGCGCCACATACATCGGGGCGGGTGTTGGACCGACCTGAGCTAGATACATGGCCTGGGCAAGTTGGTACGTTTTAGCGCCGCAGACAGCGGGGCGGGTGTTAGGCCAGTATAGCTAGATACATAGGCTGGACCGGTGGGAGGGTTTTAGCGCCGCATACATCGGGGTGGGTGTTGGACCGACCTGAGCTAGATTCACGAAGGGGACCGGTTGAGGGTTTTAGAGCTGCTTTCATCGGAGCGAGTGTTCAACCAACCTGGGATAGATACACAGACTGAGCCGGCGGGAGGGTTTTAGAGCTGCAGACATCGGGGTGGGTGTTGGACCGACCTGGGGTAAATACACGGACTGGGCCGGTGGGAGGGTTTTAGAGCTGCAGACATCGGGGTGGGTGTTGGACAGACCGGAGGTAGATACATGGACTGGGCCAGTGGGAGGGTTTTAGAGCTGCAGACATCGGGGTGGGTGTTGGACCGACCTGGGTTAGATACACGGACTGGGCCGGTGGGAGGGTTTTAGAGCTGCAGATATCGGGGTGAGTGTTGGACCTACCTGAGCTAGATACACGGACTCGGCCGGTGGGAGGGTTTTAGAACCCCAGACATCGGGGCGGTCGTTGGACCGACTGGAGCTAGATACACGGACTCGGCCGGTGGGAGGGTTTTAGAGCCCCAGACATCGGGGCGGTCGTTGGACTGACCTGGGGTAGATACACGGACTGGGCCGGTGGGAGGGTTTTAGAGACCCAGATATCGGGGCGGTCGTTGGACCGACCTGAGCTATATTCACGGACTCGGCCGGTGGGAGGGTTTTAGAGCCCCAGACATCGGAGCGGTCGTTGGACCGACCTGGGTAAGATACATGGACACGGCCGGTGGGAGGGTTTTAGAGCCCCAGACATCGGGGCGGACGTTGGGTCGACCTTTGGTAGATACACGGACTCGGCCGGTGGGAGGGTTTTAGAGCTGCAGACTTCGGGGTGAGTGTTGGACCTACCGGAGCTAGATACACGGACTCGACCGGTGGGAGGGTTTTAGAGCCCCAGACATCGGGGCGGTCGTTGGACCGACCTGAGGTAGATATACGGACTCGGCCGGTGGGTGGGTTTTAGCGCCACAGACATCGGGGCGGGTGTTGGACCGACCTGTGCTAGATACACGGACTCGGCCGGTGGGAGGGTTTTAGAGCCCCAGACATCGGGGCGATCGTCGGACCGACCTGAGGTAGATACATGGTCTCGGCCGGTGGGAGGGTTTTAGAGCCCCAGACATCGGGGCGGACGTTGGACCGACCTGGGGTAGATACATGGACTCGGCCGGTGGGAGGGTTTTAGAGCCTCAGACATCGGGGAGGTCGTTGGACCGACCTCAGCTAGATACACGGACTCGGCCGGTGGGAGGGTTTTAGAGCCCCAGGCATCGGGGCGGTCGTTGGACCGACCTGAGCTAGATTCACGAAGTGGACCGGTTGAGGGTTTTAGAGCTGCTTTCATCGGAGCGAGTGTTCAACCAACCTGGGTAGATACACAGACTGAGCCGGCGGGAGGGTTTTAGAGCTGCAGGCATCGGGGTGGGTGTTGGACCGACCTGGGGTAGATACACGGTCTGGGCCGGTGCGAGGGTTTTAGAGCTTCAGACATCGGGGTGGGTGTTGGACGGACCGGAGGTAGATACATGGACTGGGCCGGTGGGAGGGTTTTAGAGCTGCAGACATCGGGTAGGGTGTTGGACCTACCTGAGCTAGATACACGGACTCGGCCGGTGGGAGGGTTTTAGAGCCCCAGACATCGGGGCGGTCGTTGGACCGACCTGAGCTAGATACACGGACTCGGCCGGTGGGAGGGTTTTAGAGCCCCAGACATCGGGGCGGTCGTTGGACCGACCTGGGGAAGATACATGGACTCGGCCGGTGGGAGGGTTTTAGAGCCCCAGACATCGGGGCGGACGTTGGACCGACTTTTGGTAGATACACGGACTCGGCCGGTGGGAGGGTTTTAGAGCTGCAGACTTCGGGGTGAGTGTTGGACCTACCAGAGCTAGATACACGGATTCGGCCGGTGGGAGGGTTTTTGAGCCCCAGACATCGGGGCGGTCGTTGGACCGACCTCAGGTAAATATACGGACTCGGCCGGTGGGAGGGTTTAAGTGCCCCAGACTTCGGGGCGGACGTTGGACCGACCTGGGGTAGATACACGGACTGGGCCGGTGGGAGGGTTTTAGAGACCCAGACATCGGGGCGGACGTTGGACCGACCTGGGGTAGATACATGGACTCGGCCGGTTGGAGGGTTTTAGAGCCCCAGACATCGGGGCGGACGTTGGACCGACCTGGGGTAGATACATGGACTCGACCGGTGGGAGGGTTTTAGAGCCTCAGACATCGGGGCGGTCGTTGGACCGACCTGGAGTAGATACATGGTCTCGGCCGGTGGGAGGGTTTTAGAGCCCCAGACATCGGGGCGGTCGTTGGACCGACCTGGGGTAGATACATGGACTCGGCCGATGGGAGGGTTTTAGAGCCCCAGACATCGGGGCGGACGTTGGGCCGACCTGGGGTAGATACATGGTCTCGGCCGGTGGGAGGGTTTTAGAGCCCCAGACATCGGGGCGGTCGTTGGACCGACCTGAGCTAGATACACGGACTCGGCCGGTGGGAGGGTTTTAGAGCCCCAGACATCGGGGCAGTCGTTGGACCGATCTTTGGTAGATACACGGACTCGGCCGTTGGGAGGGTTTTAGAGCCCCAGATATCGGGGCGATCGTTGGACCGACCTGAGCTAGATACATGGACTCGGCCGGTGGGAGGGTTTTAGAGCCCCAGACATCGGGGCGGACGTTGGACCAACCTGGGGTAGATACATGGACTCGGCAGGTGGGAGGGTTTTAGAGCCCCAGACATCGGGGCGGACGTTGGACCGACCTGGGGTAGATACATGGACTAGGCCCCTGGGAGGGTTTTAGAGCCCCAGACATCGGGGCGGACGTTGGACCGACCTGGAATAGATACATGGACTCGGCCGGTGAGAGGGTTTTAGAGCCCCAGACATCGGGGCGGTCGTTGGACCGACCTGGGGTAGATTCATGGACTCGGCCGGTGGGAGGGTTTTAGAGCCCCAGACATCGGGGCGGACGTTGGACCGACCTGGGGTAGATACATGGACTCGGCCGGTGGGAGGGTTTTAGAGACCCAGACATCGGGGCGGTCGTTGGACTGACCTGAGCTAGATACACGGACTCGGCCGGTGGGAGGGTTTTTGAGCCCCAGACATGCGGGCGGTCGTTGGACCGACCTGAGGTAGATACGCGGACTCGGCCGGGGGGAGTGTTTTAGAGCCCCAGACATCGGGGCGGTCGTTGGACCGACCTGAGGTAGATACACGGACTCGGCTGGTGGGAGGGTTTTAGAGCCCCAGACATCGGGGCGGTCGTTGGACCGACCTGAGCTAGATACACGGACTCGGCCGGTGGGAGGGTTTTAGAGCCCTAGACATCGGGGCGGTCGTTGGACCGACCTGAGCTAGATACACGGACTCGGCCGGCGGGAGGGTTTTAGAGCCCCAGACATCGGGGCGGTCGTTGGACCGACCTGAGCTAGATACACGGACTCGGCCGGTGGGAGGGTTTTAGAGCCCCAGAGATCGGGGCGGTCGTTGGACCGACCTGAGCTAGATACACGGACTCGGCCGGTGGGAGGGTTTTAGAGCTGCAGACATCGGGGCGGTCGTTGGACCGACCTGATATAAATGGTGATCGCGAAGAAGCGAAGCATGATGTTAGGTCGTTGCCCTCGTTGCCCGATTTTAGCTAGGCAATGATGATTTGAAAATGTGATGCTTAAATATTGCCGATGTAAAAGTAATATAATTTTTTTAATGCTAACGCTTATGGACAAACAGTTTGAAACCGGAATAAATTCAATTTGAAAAGCTCTTGAGGTAAAGGTAATCAATTAAGAACAGAAAATAAAGATGAAAATAAAGAAAGAAGGAAGGAAGAAACAAACAAACAAACAAACAAACAAAGAAGGAAATAAAGGAAGAATTATAGAAAGAAAGTAAGAAAGAAAATCGGATTGCAAATTGGATTAATGTATAGATGTTTAATTTTCTTACCTCTTTATGGCTTGCTTTTTGCAATTTTCCGCAGCGGAGCTGAAACAATACACACTCACGTAAGAAAAATCGATTGATGAAATGTTATGTGAGTCCGAATGTTGACAAATTCTCGCATTCAACAAATACAAATACTTAACTCAGGGACAGTACCAACATTTTAATGTGGGTATGCTAATATAAAAAGATAGCTTAGAATCCTATTCATGGTAGTAAAATAACCCATTACCTCGACAATTACACAAACATAAAGGAAATAAGTAAGGAAAATAAGCAGTTTAATGGATTAAGAATCATAACAATAAATATTAGTTAACGGTTTTCAGAGAATTAACAAAATAGTAGGGTGTTAGATCCATTAACTCGATATAGCATCTCTCAAACCATTACGACACTTGACTTGCTTTCAATTTGAATATCCTTAAATGCAGTGGTTAAGGTGCTAGCGTAAGCAACTTCAGTTTTTCTAGCACAAGGCAATTCAAATCACCTTTCCAACAATGCTACACTTTTTATTCTTTATTAAAGAACTAAAAATAAACTAAGTTAGAATTGTCAGCTTTCATCTAGTGATTTGGGTTTATAACTGGGAATAGGAACTAATTCTTTCTTAGTACTGTAAGTGTTATTTGATACCATTAGAGTGTTTGTGTTTTAGTTTCACAAAAATATAGTATACGGACACCAAAATAAAGCCCATTAATGCAATTAAGTAGTAGTTTCAAAAAGTGATAATCGTGAGTAATAGTGCAGATGACACTATGACAGTAAAATGTTGGATTGTTGGTGCACAGAGTGTACCATAACAATGAAGACTGTACAGTATCTCCAGACCCAAGTGTCGTGGAAGGAAATGCATTGCATAATGGTTACTTGATATGACGAGGGAATGTGTTTTATTTGTAAGATGATCTGATGGTCATTTTAGGGCCAACTGAAGTTTTTTTTTTTTTTAAATGGGAACCTAACTTTTTATACTGTTTATTTGCCGCTCATTAAAAAGCAAGCTACTTTTGTATAAATAACATTATATTTGCTCTTGCACCAACGTAAATATAAACGAAAATTGTGAATGTTTGTGTACGAAAAGCGCAATGACTTAATTGCACATTCTCAAATTAAATAGCCTAGAACCAGGCTAGGTAGAAGGAAAACCAAAGCAAAGACTTCAAGTATGAGAAGTACAGCAGTCCTTTCTTCGCTTGTACCATTCAAACCTTGCCGCTCAAATGAGCAAGTAAATACGCGCGAGTTGAGTAAATCGCAGCTTCAACACAAAAGGGCAAATACTTAGAGAACTCCTTAACAAACGAGCTATTAAATAGATGCAAATTGAGTGACCCAGAACTCCAACACAAGAGAGCTAGTAAATACGGGCGAGCTTACTAACCCAGAACTCCACACAAATGAGCTTGTAGATACGGGCGAGCTTACTAACCCAGAACTCCACACAAATGAGCTACGAAAATACGGGCGAGCTTACTAAACCAGACTCCACACAAATGAGCTAGTAAATACGGGCGAGCTTACTAACCCAGAACTCCACACAAATGAGCTAGCAATGACGGGCGGGCTTACTAACCCAGAACTCCACACAAATGAGCTTGAAAATACGGGCGAGCTTACTAACCCAGAACTCCACACAAATGAGCTAGCAAATACGGGCGAGCTTACTAACCCATAACTCCACACAAATGAGCTAGCAAATAAGGGCGAGCTTACTAACCCAGAACTCCACACAAATGAGCTTGAAAATACGGGCACGCTCACTAACGCAGAACTCCACACAAATGAGCTAGCAAATACGGGCGAGCTTATTAACCCAGAACTCCACACAAATGAGCTTGTAAATATGGGCGAGCTTACTAACCCAGAACTCCACACAATTGAGGTAGCAAATACGGGCGAGCTTACTAACCCACAACTCCACACAAATGTGCTTGTAAATATGGGCGAGCTTTCTACCCAGAACTCCACACAAATGAGCTTGTAAGTACCGGCGAACTTACTAACCCAGAAATCCTCACAAATTAGCTTGTAAATACGGGCGAGCTTACTACCCAGAGCTCCACACAAATGAGCTTGTAAGAACTGGCGAGCATACTAACCCAGAACTTCACACAAATTAGCTTGTAAATACGGCCGAACTTACTAACTCAGAAATCCACACAAATGAGCTTGTAAATACGGGCGAGCTTACTACTCAGAACTCCACACAAATGAGCTTGTAAGAGCGGGCGAGCATACTAACCCAGAACTCCACACAAATGAGCTTATAGATAAGGGCGAGCCTACTAACCGAGAACTCCACACAAAAGAACTGGCAAATACAGGCGAGCTTTCTAACCAACAACTCCACACAAATGAGCTAGTAAATACAGGCGACCTTACTGACATAGAACTCCACACAAATGAGCTTGTAGATACGGGCGAGCTTACTAACCCACAACTCCTCACAAATGAGCTTGTAGATACGGACGAGCCTACTAACCCACAACTCCAAACAAATGAGCTTGTAGATACGGGCGAGCTTACTCACCCACAACTCCACACAAATGAGCTTGTAAATATGGGCGAGCTTACTAACCCAGAACTCCACACAAATGAGCTTATAAATACGGGCGAGCTTACTAACCCACAACTCCACACAAATGTGCTTGTAGATACGGGCGAGCTTACTAACCCAGAATTCCACACAAATGAGCTTGTAAATATGGGTGAGCTTACTAACCCAGAACTCCACACAAATGAGCTTGTAAATGCGGGTGAGCTTACTAACCCAGAACACCACACAAATGAGCTTGAAAATAAGGGTGAGCTTACTAACCCAGAACTCCACTCAGATGAGGTAGTAAATACGGGCGAGCTTACTAAACCACAACTTCAAACAAATGAGCTAGTAAATACAGGCGAGCTTACTAACCCAGAATTCCACACAAATGAGCTAGTAAATACAGGCGAGCTTAATAACCCGCAACTCCACAGAGATGAGCTAATAAATACGGGCGAGTTCAGTATCTCAGAACGTTAATACAAATGAGCTAATAAATACGGGAGAGTTGAGTATCCCAGAACTCCACACCAATGAGCTAATAATTAAGGGCGAGTTGACTATCGCAGAAATTCAAACAAAAAAGCTCCTGTATAAGAGCGTGGTGGGTATACTAGAACTTGAACACAAATGAGCTCGTGTATATAGGGGAGTTGGGTTAACTAGAACGGGAAAACAAATGCACTTTAGTATATGTAGAATTTGGGTATACTAGAACTGGAACACAAATGAGGTCGTGTATAAAGGCGAGGTGGGTATACTAGAACTGGAACACAAATGAGCTCCTATATATGGGGGAGTTGGGCATAGTAGATCTGGAACACAAATGAGCTCGTGTATAAAGGCGAATAGGGTGTACTAGAACTTCAAAACAAATGAGCTCGTGTATATGGGGGAGTTGGGTACTAGAAATTGAACACAAATAAGCTCGTGCATAAAGGCGAGTTGGGTAAACTAGACCTTAAACACAGATGGCTTCATGTAAATGGGGGAGTTTGGTATACTAGAACTTGAACACAAATGAGCTCGTGTATATAAGGGAGCTATGTAGACTAAAATTTGAACACAAATGAGCTCGTGTATAAAGACGAGTTGGGTATCCTAGAACTTGAACACAAATGAGCTAGTGTGTATCAGGGAGTACCGTATACTAGAACCTGAAAACAACTGAGCTCATGTATATGGGGGAGTTGGGTATATTAGAACTTGAACACAAATAAGCTCGTGACTATGAGGAAGTTGTATATACTAGAAGTGGAACACAAAAGAGCACGTGTATATGGGGGAGTTGGGTATACTAGCACTTGAACACAAATGATTTCGTGTATATGGGAGAGTTGGGTAGACTAGACCTTTAACACAAATGAGATCGTGTGAATGGGGTATTTAGGTATACTAGAACTTCAATACAAATGATCTCGTGTATATGAGGGATTTGGGTATACTAGAACTGGAGTACAAATGAGGCCGTGTATAAACGGAGTTGGGTATACTACAGCTTGAACACAAATAGGCTCGTGTATATGGGGGAGTTGGGTATACTAGAACATGAACACAAATGAGCTAGTGTGTATCAGGGAGTACCGTATACAAAAACTTGAACACAACTGAGCACGTGTAAATGGGGGAGTTGGGTATACTAGAACTTTAACACAAATGAGCTCATGTGTATGGGGGAGTTGGGTATACTAGAATTTGAACGCAAATGTGCACGTGTATATGGGGGAGTTGGGTATACTAGAACTGGAATACAAATGAGGACATGTATAAAGGGAGTTAGGTAAACTAGAGCTTGAACACAAATGAGCTCGTGTATATGGGGGAGTTGGGTATAATAGAACTTGAACACAAAGGAGCTCGTGTATATGGGGGAGTTGAGCATACTAGAGATAGAACACAAATGAGCTTGTGTATAAAGGCGAATTTGGTATACTTGAACTGGAACATAAATGAGCTCCTGTATATGGGGGAGTTGGGTATACTAGAACTGGAACACAAATAAGCTTGTTTATATGGGGGAGTTGGGTATAGTAGAACTGGAACACATATGAGCTCGTGCATTTGGGGGAGTGGGATATTATAGAACTGGAACACAAATGAGCTCGTGTATATGGGGGAGTTGGGTATACTAGAACTGGAACCCAAATGAGCTCGTATATATGGGGGAGTGGGGTACACTAGAACTGGAATACAAGTACACTTTTGTATATGGAGAATTTGGGTTTACTAGAACTGAGGCATAAATGCACATGTGTATATGGAAAATTTGGGTATACTATAACTGGAACAGAAATGCACCTGTACATATGGAGAATTTGGGTATACTAGAATTGGAATACAAATGCACTTGTGTATATGGAGAATTTGGGTATACTAGAACTTGAACACAAATGCACATGTGTATATGGGAATTTGTGTTTACTAGAACTGGAACACAAATGAGCTTCTATATATGGGAGAGCTGGGTATACTAGAACTGGAACACATATGTGCTCGTGTATATGGGGAAGTTGGGTATACTAGAACTGGAACACATATGATGTCGTGTATATGAGGGAGTTGGGTATACCAGAACTGGAACACCAAAGCACTTGTGGATATGGTGGATTTGGGTATACTAGTACTGGAACACAAATGAGGTCTGATTGAAGGCAAGTTGGGTATACTAGAACTGGAACACAAATGAACTCCTGTATATTGGGAGATGGGTATACTAGAGATGGAACTCAAATGGGCCTGTGTATATGGGGGAGTTGGTTATACTAGAACTGGAACACAAATGAGCTCCTCTATATGTGGAATTGGGTATATTATAACTGAAACACAAATGAGTTTGTGTATATGGAGGAGTCGGCTATACTAGAACTGGATCACAAATACTCTTGTGTATATGGAGAATTTGGGTATACAAGAACAGGAACACTAATGAGCTCTTGTATATGGAGGAGTTAGGTATACTAGAACTGGAACACAAATGAGCTCGTGTATAAAGGTGAGTTGGATATACTAGATCTGGAACACAAATGAGCTCGTGTATATGGGGGTGTTGGGTATACTAGAACTTCAACACAAATGAGCTCGTGTTTTTGGAGGAGTTGATTATACTAGAACTGGAACACAAATGAGCTCGTGTATAAATGCGTTTTGGGTATACTTGAATTGGAACACAAATGCACTTGTGTATATAGAGAATTTGTGTATACTAGAATTGGAACACAAATGAGGACGTGTAGAAAGGCGAGTTAGGTATACTAGAAGTGGAACACAAAAGAGCTAGTGTATATGGGGGAGTACCGTATACTAGAACTTGAGCACAACTGAGCTCGTGTATATGGGGGAGTTGAGCATATTTGAACTTGAACACAAATAAGCTCGTGTAAATGAGGAAGGTCGGTATACTAGAAGTGGAAACAAAAGAGCTCGTGTATATGGGGGAGTTGGGTAGACTAGAACTGGAGCACAAATGAGTTTGTGTATATAGGGGTGTTGGGTATACTAGAACTGCAACACAAATGTGCTCGTGTGTATAGGGGAGTTGGGTTTACTAGAACGGGAACACAAATGCTCTTGAGTATATGGAGAATTTGGTTATACTAGAACTGGAACATAAATGATGTCGTGTATAAAGGCGAGATGGGTATACTAGAACTGGAACACAAATGAGCTCCTATATATGGGGGATTTGGGCATACTAGAATTGGAACACAAATGAGCTCGTGTATAAAGGCGAATTGGGTGTACTAGAACTTCAAAACAAATGAGCTCGTGTATATGGGGCAGTTGGGTACCAGAACTTGAACACAAATGAGCTCGTGTATAAAGGCAAGTTGGGCATACTAGAATTTAAACACAGATGGTTTCATGTAAATGGGGGAGTTTGGTATACTAGAACTTGAACACAAATAAGCACGTGTATATGAGGGAGCTATGTAGCCTAGAATTTCAAAACAAATAAGCTCGCGTATAAAGGCGAGTTGGGTATACTAAAATTTGAACACAAATGAGCTAGTGTGTATCAGGGAGTACCGTATACTAGAACTTGAACACAACTGAGCACGCGTATATGGGGGAGTTGGGTATATTAGAACTTAAACACAAATAAGCTCGTGAATATGAGGAAGTTGTGTATACTAGAAGTGGAACACAAAAGAACTCGTGTATATTTGGGAGTTGGGTATACTAGAACATGAACACAAATGAGCTCGTGTTCATGGGGGAGTTGGGTAGACTAGAACTTGAACACAAATGAGCTCGTGTATATGGGGGATTTGGGTATACTAGAACTGGAATACAAATGAGGCCGTGTATAAGGCGAGTTGGTTATACTAGAGCTTGAACGCAAATGAGCTCGTGTATATGGGGGAGTTGAATATATTAGAACTTGAACTCTAATGACCTCGTGTTAATGGGAGAGTTGGGTAAACTAGATCTTTAACACAAATGAGCTCGTGTGTATGGGGGAGTTGGGTATACTAGAACTTTAAAACAAATGAGCTCATGTGTATGGGGTAGTTGGGTATACAAGAACTGGAATACAAATGAGGCCGTGTATAAAGGGAATTTGGTATACTAGAGCTTGAACACAAATGAGCTCGTGTATATGGGGGAGTTGGATATAATTGAACTTGAACATCAATGAGTTCGTGTATATGGGAAGTTGAGTATACTAGAACTTGAACACAAATGCACTTGTGTATATGGAGAATTTTGGTATACTACAACTGGAACAAAAATAAGTTCGTGTATATGGAGGAGGTGTGTATACTAGAACTGGAACACATATGTGCTCGTGTATATAGGGGAGTTGGGTATACTAGAACTGGAACACAAATGAGCTTGTGTATATGGGGGAGTTGAGTATACTATAACTGGAACACAAATGAGCTCGTGTATATGGGGTAGTGGGATATACTAGAACTGGAACACAAATGAACTCGTGTATATGGGGGAGTTGGGTATACTAGAACTGGAATACAAATGAGCTCATATGGGGGAGTGGGGTATACTACTACTGGAATACAAATGCACTTGTTTACATGGAGAATTTGGGTATACTAAATTTGGGACACAAATGCACTTGTACATATGGAGAATTTTGGTATACTAGAACTGGAACACAAATGATATCGTGTATATGGGGGAGTTGGGTATACTAGAATTGGACCACATATGATGACGTGTATATGGGGGAGTTAGGTATACCAAACTGGAACACCAAACACTTGTGGATATGGAGAACTTGGGTATACTAGAACTGGAACACAAGTGAGGTATTATGAAGTAAGTTGGGTATACTAGAACTGGAACACAAATGAGCTCCTTTATATGGGGGAGTTGGGTATACTAGAACTGGAACACAAATGAGCTCCTGTATATGGGAAATTGGGTATACTATAACTGGAACACAATAGAGCTTGTGTATATGGGGGAGTTGGCTATACTAGAACTGGAACACAAATGCTCTTGTGTATATGGAGAGTGTGGGTATATTAGAACTGGAACACAAATGAGCTTGTGTATACGGGGGAGATGGGTACACTAGAACTGGAACACAAATGAGCTTGTGTTTATGGGGGAGTTGGGTATACTAGAACTGGAACACAATTGCGCTCGTGTATAAAGGTGAGTTGGGTATACTTGAACTGGAACACAAATTAACTCGTGTATATGGGGGTGTTGGGTGTACTAGAACTTCAACACAAATGAGCTTGTGGATATGGAGAACTTGGGTATACTAGAACTGGAACACAAATGAGGTCTGTATGAAGGCAAGTTGGGTATACTAGAACTGGAACACAAATGAGCTTCTCTATATGGGGAATTGGGTAGACCAGAACTGGAACACAAATGAGCTCGTGTATATAGGCGAGTTGGGTATACTACAACTGTACCACCAATGCACTTGTGTAAATGGAGAATTCGCGTATACTAAAACTGTAACACAAATGAGGTGTATAAAGACGAGGTGGGTATACTAGAACAGGAACACAAATGAGCTCGTGTATATAGGCGACTTGGGTATACTAGAACTGTACCACCAATGCACTTGTGTAAATGGAGAATTCCGGTATACTATAACTGGAACACAAATGAACACGTGTATAAAGGCGAGGTAAGTGTACTAGAACTGGAACACAAATAAGCTCCTGTATATGGGAGAGTTGGGTATTGTAGAACTGGAACACAAATGATCTGGTGTATAAAGGCGAATTGGGTGTACTAGAACTTGAAAGCAAATGAGCTCGTGTATATGGAGGGTTGGGTACTAGAACTTAAACACAAATGAGCTCATGTATAAAGGCGAGTTCTGTATACTAGACCTTAAACACAGATGGCATCAATTATATAGCGAAGTTTGGTATACTAGAACTTGAACACAAATGAGCTCGTGTATATGAGGGCGCTATGTAGACTAGAATTTGAACACAAATAAGCTCGTGTATCAAGGCGAGTTGGTTATACTAGAACCTTAACACAAATGCGCTAGTGTGTATCCGGGAGTAACGTATACTAGAACTTGAACACAACTGAGCTCGTGTATATTGGGGAGTTGGGTTGACTAGAACTTGAACACAAATGAGCCCGTTATATGGGGGAGTTGGGTAGATGAGAACTTGAACACAAATGAGCTCGTGTATATGGGGGAGTTGAGTATTCTAGAACTGGAATACAAATGAGGCCGTGTATAAAGGGAGTTGGTATACTAGAACTGGAACAAAATAAGCTCATGTATATGGGGGAGTTTGGTATACTAGAAATGGAACACAAATGAGCTCGTGTATAAAGGTGAGTTAGGTAGACTTAAACTGGAACACAAATGAGCTCGTGTATATGGGGGTTTTGGCTATACTACAACTTCATCACAACTGAGCTCGTGTATATGGGGGAGTTGGGTTGACTAAAATTATAACAGAAAGGATCTCGTGTATATGGGGGAGTTGGGTAGAAGATAATTTGAACACAAATGAGCACGTGTATATGGGGGAGATGAGTATACTAGAACTGGAATACAAATGAGGCAGTGTATAGAGGGAGTTGGTATACTAGAACTGGAACACAAATGAGCTCGTGTATATGGGGGAGTTGGATATACTAGAACTGGAACAAAAATGAGCTCGTGGTAAAAGGTGAGTTTGGTATACTTGAACTGGACCACAAATGAGGTCGTGTATAAAGGCGAGTTGGGTATACTAGAAGTGAAACACAAAAGAGCTAGTGTATATGAGGGAGTACCGTATACTAGAACTTGAGCACAACTGAGCTCGTGTAAATGGGGGAGCTGGGTATATTTGAACTTGAACACAAATAAGCTCGTGTAAATGAGGAAGGTGGGCATACCAGAAGTGGAACAGAACAGAGCTCGTGTATATGGGGGAGTTAGGTAGACCAGAACTGGAACGCAAAAGAGCTTGCGTATATGGGGGAGTTGGGTATACTAGAACGGAAACACAAATGAGCTCGTATATATAGGCAAGTTGGGTATACTACAACTGTACCACCAATGCACTTGTGTGAATGGAGAATTCGGGTATACTATAACTGGAACACAAATGATGTGCTATATAAAGGCGAGGTAGGTGTACTAGAACTGGAACACAAGTGAGCTCCTGTAATTGGGAGAGTTGAGTATACTAGAACTGGAACACAAATGCGCTCGTGTATATAGGCGAGTTAGGTATACTAGAACTGTACCACCAATGTACATGTGTAAATGGAGAATTCGGGTATACTATAACTGGAACACAAATGACGTCGTGTATAAAGGCGAGGTGGGTGTTCTAGAACTGGAACACAAATGAGCTCTTGTATATGGGAGAGTTGGGTATACTAGAACTGGAACACAAATAAGCTGGTGTATAAAGGCGAATTGGGTGTACTAGAACTTGTAAACATTTGAGCTCGTGTATATGGGGGGTTGGGTACTAGAACTTCAACACAAATAAGTTCGTGTATAAAGCCGAGTTCTGTATACTAGACCTTAAACACAGATGGGCTCAATTATATATGGAAGTTTCGTATACTTGAACTTGAACACAAATGAGCACGTGTATATGAGTGCGCTATGTAGACTAGAATTTTAAAACAAATAAGCTCGTGTACCAATGCGAGTTGGTTATACTAGAACCTGAACACAAATGAGCTAGTGTGTATCGGGGAGTATCTTATACTAGAACTTGAACAAAACTGAGCTCGTGTATATGGGGGAGCTGGGTTGACTAGAACTTGAACGCAAATGAGCTCGTGTATATGGGGGAGTTGGGTAGAAGAGAACTTGAACACAAATGAGCTCGTGTATATGGGGGAGTTGAGTATACTAGAACTGGAATTCAAATGAGACCGTGTATAAGGGGAGTTGGTATACTAGAGCTTGAACACAAATGAGCTCGTATATATGGGGGAGTAGGGTATACTAGAACTGGATTACAAATGAGGCCATGTATATGGGGGAGTTGGGTAGACTAGACCTTTAACACAAATGAGATCGTGTGAATGGGGTATTTAGGTATACTAGAACTTTAACGGAAATGAGCTGGTGTCTATGGGGGTGTTGGGTAGACTAGAACTTGAACACAAATGAGCTCGTGTATATAAGGGGTTTGGGTATACTAGAACTGGAATACAAATGAGGCCGTGTATAAAGTGAGTTGGTTATACTAGAGCTTGAACACAAATGAGCTCGTGTATATGGGGGAGTTGAATATACTAGAATTTGAACTCTAATGACCTCGTGTATATGGGGGAGTTGGGTAGACTAGATCTTTAACACAAATGAGCTCGTGTGTATGGGGGAGTTAGGTTTACTAGAGCTTTAAAACAAGTGAGCTCATGTGTATGGGGTAGTTGGGTATACAAGAACTGGAATACAAATGAGGCCGTGTATAAAGGGAGTTTGGTATACTAGAGCTTGAACACAAATGAGCTCGTGCATAAAGGCGAGTTGGATATACTAGAACTTGAACACAAATGAGCTCGTGTATAAAGGCTAATTGGGTATACTAGAACTTGATCGCAAATGATCTCGTGTAAATTGCGGAGTTGGGTATACCAGAAATTGAGCACAAATGAGCTCGTGTATATGGGGGAGATGGATTTACAAGAACTTGTAAACAAAAGAGCTCGTGTATATGGGGGAGTTGGGTATACTAGAAATTGAACACAAATAAGCTCGTGTATACTGGAGGTTGGATATATTAGAACTGCTTCACAAATAAGTTTGTGTATATGGGGGAGTTGGGTATAGAAGAACTGGAACACAAATGTGCTCGTGTACAAAGGCGAATTGGGTATACTAGAACTGGAACACAAATGAATTAGTGTGTATGTGGATTTTGGGTATACTAGAACTGGAACACAAATGAGGTAGTGTATAAAGTGAGTTAGGTATACTAGAACTGGAATACAAATGAGCTAGTGTATATGGGGAGCTGGGTATTTTAGAACTGGAACACAAATGATCTGGTGTATAAAGGGGTGTTGGGCATAATAGAACTTGAAAATAAATGGGCTCGTGTATATGGAGAAGCTGGGTAAAAGAACTTGAACACTAATGAGTTCGAGTATAAAGGCGAGTAGTGTACACTAGACCTTGAACACAGATGGGCTTGTGTATATGGGGGAGTTGGGTATACTAGAACTTGTACACTAATAAGCTTCTGTATATATTGAAGCTATGCACACTAGAATAAGAACAAAAATGAGCTAGTGAATAAAGGCGTTTTGGGTATATTAGAACTTGAACACAAATGAGCTCGTGTTAATGGAGGAGTACCGTATACCAGAACCTGTACACAACTGAGCTCCTGCATATGGATAACTTGGGTATATTTGAACTTGAACAGATATAAGCTCGTGTATATGAGGAACTTGGGTATACTAGAAGTGGAACACAAAAGAGCTCGTGTATATGTAGGAGTTGGAGTAGTGAGGAAAGGGGGTTCTGAGGACTCAAAGGATGGCCCATGTAAAACATCATGTACATATGTAACACTTAAGATAAACATCAGCCGACAGACCACCCACACAGCGCTGCCTCTTTGCCAAGACAACAGTCTAAAAAGCTTCCCCATGTACCTGTCAATCTAAGTATGTGCTGCCGGCTACTACCCCTCCCCCTTTGCCAAACCATCTGTCTAAAAGATTTTACTTGCAGGGTTCTTAATCACTTGAACAATCGTCTTTCACATTCACAGATCAAATTCAATTTAATCGATTGACCACGCCCACTCGAATTTCTAATTTTTGAGCTACAAGGCTCATCTGCATATCAAATCGATCTAGTTTTTCACGAAGAATCTGAATCTCTAATCATAAATACAAAATTCTTTTGATTTCAATTCGATAGTCTCTTTTAATTAAAAACACGTAGGATTTCTCTATCTCTGGCAATTCGAGAGCTACAAGGCTCATTTGCATGACAAATCAGTCTAACTTTTCACAAGGAATCTGAATATACAAACATAGTTCAACTGTCATGGCGAAAAAACTCGATAAATTACTGAGTGGAATATTTGATATAAATCATTTGATAGCGCTTGAACATGCGTTAGCGGTAATATTTTTGCAAGGAATTATAACACTCACACGATTGAACATGTTAAAAGCTTTATTATTCAATACCAACATATGAAATGAAAAATAGCAAGAGAGAATTGCTTTTATAAACCCTACTAATTCATCATATCAAAACCAATATGGCTGCGAAGTGATTGTGTTTCCAACGAGCAGAGGGCACCTCAACTGGGAATTCAACCTGAGACCTCTCGAACACTGAGAATGCCAACATCATTCCAACACTAGACATTATAAATCTTAATACCGGTTCTTACACGGAGACCTACATTCGACTTTCAGCGAGGTTGCAACCACGCGACTTTACTGCTATGTATAATTAAACAACCTCAAAAAGGATTGAATGTAGAATGCAATTATAACACTCGCTATACATAAAAGCTGTTTTTATTCCCCTTATAATCCCCTATCCAGTACAAGAATTAACTTCACGAATAATCAAGAAACTTTAATTACAATTACACTAATTAAAATGACAATAACGTTTAAAGAATTGAGGTTACAATAAAACGCCGTAACACTTTTCTTATTCCTTTATCAGCCCATACCCAGCACAAGTACAAGATACACGATTGGTTAATTTTAATAAATTTGAATTACAATTACGCTAATTAAAATGTTAATAGCGGTTAAAGAATTGAGATTACAATAAAATACTATCAGACTTTTCTTGCTCATTTATCACCCTGCATCCAGTACAAGAATGAATTCCAGCTATCCCACACTCGAAAAACTTTAATTACTATTACGCCAATTAAAATGCCAATAACGCTTAGAGAATTGAAGTTACAAAAGCGCTATTATACTTTTCTTATTCCTTTATCATCCAATACCCATTCCACCGGTGCTCCATCGTCGTTCATGTATCACCAGTATCACAGCCTGCGGCGCCAAAAGTAGTTAAAGTGCGCGTTAAACACTAGCAAAAAATCCCATACCCAGCATAAGTATAAGATTCATCATTGGTTAATTTAAGAAATTTTAATTACAATTACGCCAATTAAAATGCCAGTAACGCTTAGAGAATTAAAGTTACAATAAAAGGCTATTAGACTTTTCTCAACCCTTACCATCTCCTATTCAGTACGAGCATTAGATTCTCGGTTAATTCAATAAATTTTAATTACAATTATGCCTTTACTTCAATTGAAAAATGTAAATAACAACTCCATTTGCAACGATGTAGCGAAAATGGGTGATACAAATTCTTCACGAAATTACATCTACATGCTAATTACATACTTGGATTACACGCCTAGTGCATTCAAACATTATTCGTATAACTATCACAAGACATATAAAATGCTTTTATTTACGCAAATGTCAGACCTATACCAAAATATGATGTGTTCCATTCACGTGACCTTCTCTACCTCTCTGAAACAAATTATTGTTAAAAAGCTTGTACGTCTTTTTACTTCATGCTAATCGAGTAAAAACTAGTAGAAATAGTCTTCATACTTGCTTCCTTGTAAGTAGAAGCAAACTAAGGGAGTACCATAGGTTAAAGTGATAGTCATAGTCAAAAGCAGGCTGCTATGTCACTTTCCTGTATGAGAAAAATATACGTTTTTAAAGCTGAAACAAATAACAATGATTATATCGAAAAAAAAAGGGTTCACTCCACAAAAATCATGTATTTAACATAAATCGTGTGTTTTAACGTGCCCTACATTTTTTGTGGTAAGCTTTTATCTATCTCTTAAGGTTTACTAGTTATAACAATTTTTTCAGAATAAAAAAGGTCTTCAGAGATTATACTCAGAAAATTCAAGTTATACATTTTATTTGTCAGGTAAATATCTTTAATATGCGATATTCTAATCAAAATCGTTAGAACCGTTTTTAGAAATAAAATGTTTCCAAAAAAACGTTCCATGTAAAGGGTAGTTTGGGGGGGCTTTTCTCAAAAATCTTCGGGTTGCATACCTGGAAGATACTAAACTTAAATACCAACTTTGGTAATTTACCGAATTTGCGTTTTTGAGCTATGCTGCACAGTCACACACATATACAGACCTACACACGCAAACACACAGACATGCAGACACGCAAAACCTTTTTCTAAAATGGATTTTTTTTATACAGGGGACCCTAAAAAAATATATATTCCCAGTGAAAAATCAGCATCCGATTTTGGGTGGAATACAATACCTTCTCTATACACTATGTACATAGTACGTGTAGAGAAAGTAGAAACAACTGCTAACACAATTTGAAATCACTTAGACTGCCTACAACTAACTGAGGGATACCATACTAAAACCAACAGCTAACATGGCTTGAACTCACTTAGACAGACTACAACTGACACAGCAGTATTCTCTAATTTTAACACTGAAGTATAAGCTATAACTTGAAGTACTCTCCACATAACTTGACAATTATGCATAAATAGACATCTTCAAAAAATAAATACCATACCAAAAATAACAGCTAACATTGCTTGAAATCACTTAGACAGCCTACAACTGACACAGCAGTATTCTCTAACTTCAACAGAGAAATATAATTTATAACTCGAAGCACTCATCACATAACTTGAGGATTGAGCATAAATAAACATTTTCATAAAGGGGGGGGATATTTAGTAGCCACTTATCACAATCGCTATGAAAGAAAGCCGCGCAAGGCTGCTCACCTCTTGGCTAACATATAACACAAGGGAAAACGGAAACATACTACCTATTACAAAAAGCGAAGCATGATCCGACCAGTTTCAGACGATAAAGAAGGCTGGCGACATTTTGAACAAAACATCCTAGCTCTCCCCTTCAGAGCTTTCTGTTAGGAAAACATCCTCACTCGGCCCCTCTAGGCTAAGAACAGGCAGATACACGCATTCCCCTTCCTTAGGTATACACTGAAGAAAACATGTTTTTATGTGAGCAACTATATAAGCCTGAGGTCTGCAATATAGAGCTACTTATTCGATATAACCGCCGTGAAAAAGCATTCTTGAAAACAAACGTCAAAGCTTTTGATGATATGAACGAATACAGGAGAGAGTGTGCTGAAGATTCGCATCATTATACATACTTTCACAAAGAATCGTGCAATGGACGAATGCATACGATTACATGCATATACCCTGCTTACCATAATCAGATACCTTCAAGGAATCCCTGTACCGAAGACTGCTCTGTCTACAAGATAGATATATTGTAAGTACAATACATTCACGTCTTTCTACTATTATAAGTACTACAAATGTATTCGAGTAATGATGGCTAATTCCAATACATTTTTATATATCAAGGGGTCGGAACACACAAGAGCTTCACGATTCAGATACCATAGATGCAACGGATATGTTTAGATCAGCACATGAGATTGAAGATCACTTAGAATTATGCAACGGTCGCACTCATGTGGTGATTTGTTCAAAACCCGCAGTGCATGATAGAATAACATCATACTTCATCTGCAACTTGACCTGTAGCGTGTATTGGTCAAGGCATATGAGACAAAGGTAATTACAAACTAAAAATACGATGAGTGACCAGCACATCACACATTTATTTCTTGAAAAAGTTAATAACCCTCATTGTTCTTTCCAGAGTTCGAGAGTCAATCCCCATACCGCCAGAGCTCATAGACCCTGCTAGGACTGACGTTGACGAGGTGGATGTCTGCATTTCAAACCCATGGAACACCTGCCCTGTACAAGATTATGATGACATTCCGAATACGAGCACGTCGAATCAAGCATCAATGTGAGTATAATATATTGCTATTACATCAAGAAAGAAACTAACCTTATTTCCATTGCAGTGATCGAGTCAAAGGAAAATTAATAACATTTACTAATTTTCAATAATTCTAATGTTCCAGATCCAAGGAGATATAAGAGGAAAAAGACCCTTTTGCTAGTCATCTCAGGAAGCTGAGATTGCTGGAAGACCGCATGCACAACATTTGTAAACGAGAGGCAAGCATAGAGAAATATGAAACCCAGAGCAGACCAACTGAACGTATCCATCCAATTCTACATATCCAAAACAAATAGTTCTAGTGTAGCGCTTTATTATGAACTACCAGTGCTTCTCAACAGCAGTGATCCTAATGACTTTGTATATACATGACATATATAAAGCGCGCCTATGACTCCCTAAATTCTGCATGTGCACAAAAGGCAAAGTGCGCACATTGTGAATATATTGAAAAATATAGTGCTATAATATATAATTGCATTCATGAAAAAAACGAAGCCGCTAGACTCTTTTAATAAAATAAAACAAAGGATGAATAGGATTTAAAAAGAAATGAAGATGTAAAGAAGCTGGCACATTTATAAGCAAACATTTATTTAATCTAACTAATGAAAATAAAACATTTTGAAGAGGCACGGACATGGAGAAGGAATGTAATGAAAATACTTATAAATAAACCTATTATGTACATATAATCCCACTAATGTTTTTATTCCACAAAAACAAATACAAATTTTCAACATCCTATTCCTTTGCATAATTAGGCATTTAAATTATCGATTACATGACAGGTGATAAGGGCTTGTAGGTAAATACCTCATTGTGTATAATCAGACAATTTAATATTGTAATTTCTGGTGATAGACATCCTGCATGCTTTAAGGTTGAGAGCGAAAATACCCCTTTACACCAGCAAAACAGGAACACCAGGCTGAGTCGCAAATATCTAGAGGGCACTTCTGTTTACTAGCATTCATACAGGAAATAATCCGTTTCTTCAGCTTTACTTTTATCACACACTTCTCTAACAAGAGTGTAAGTAATACATGGGTCGACCAATGAAAAACAGTTTCAATGCTAAAAACCCAATCAAGTTTACGGTAGAAGCCCATCTATAAAAGTGGAACAGGCAGATATCAGATAACTCAATTTAGAGAAAAGGTCTCAGCGCAGTGATTGGTAGGAATCATCTGAAAAACTACGAGCTAATTCGCAAAAAAGAAGATACCTAATCAATCAAGAACCTTGAAACGGCTGGTAGGATTTTTAAGAAATTCGCTCTCATTGTTCTTAAATGTATAATATACAGCGACAGCTTAATTTACTTATAATGCTTTTTCAGAAACTTTACAGGTGATTGGCTAGCTTCATGAGAAAAAATTGCATTACATAAGAACTTCATATATTTCTACAAAAGAGAATTTGTACAAGTAAGTTCGATACAAAAGGTTTTTCACACTGAATACACGATTTGAGGGCAACCGAACACTTAAAAAGCAAGTTTTAGACAAAGTATAGTGTGCGAGTGAGTGCATGTGAAGCAGCGTACCTCTAAAAATACACAAATTCGAAGTGACAATTGAAGTGCTTTGGCACATTAAATTTCTTATTTCTAATGTACAACGGAGTAACATGTAATGAAAACATTCTGCTATTATTTAGAATTATAAGCGTGAATTATATATATAAAAGAAAATCTCATCTTAATGATGGGCGATTCGTTCAAGTCATGGGTGCAGGAGCATAAGGACACTAATCGGTTGAAAATACCAATTGAGCATTTTCAGAAAAATATTAGTGTTGTATGTACAGTATAACTTAAACACTCAATTTTTATTGACTTCAGATTTATACTACTTCAACTCTCTTAAACCGGAAGTGATGTTTCGTTTCATCTTTATTGGTTTACTCATGTCAATGCAAATCGTGAGGCCACGCCATGGTCGAGTGGTTAGACTACTCTCCTCTCACCAAGGAGGTCCGGAGTCGACCCCAGGCAACAGCATGTGGGATTTGTTATGGACAAAGCGGCGCAGGGGGCGGGTTTTCTCAGGTTTCCCCCTGCCATCACATTCCACCGGTGCTCCACGTTCATTCCATATATCAGTAGTGCCATCGCCTGTGGTGCCACAAGTAGTAAAAGCAGGCGTTAAACACATAAAAAAAGTGAACGAATTTCAATGAGAATCGCAGGGCTAAACATTATAAAAGACCCGACTAACCTAGTAATTTCCGCTAATGTCCCTAATTATAAGGGGAACAATTGAATAAGAACATTTTTTTCTGGAAAATGTTTATCTTGAATAGCATGAAGTAACAGAAGAATATAATTATTTTAATATTGTCTATCATGAAATCTCAACCCTTGTGCACGCTTCTGCTAAAGAATGTTTCCTTACACCTACATCACGCCGAAAAGAATACTACAGGTGAACTCATGGTTTCACTACAGAATTTCATGTCTAGTTCTTTATTACATTAAAACTCTTATAAAGTGAAGGAAATGAAAATCCATTTATGTTGATAGAACTAAACCGAACACGCAGTTTTAAATGGTCACTCCTACAATCACTGCTTCTAATCAGATCTGCAGTCAATACAAAAACAAGGTTAAACATTCAATGCACTTAGTTATAATATCAGAAAATAAGACTGTCTCCGTGGTCAAACGGGTAGGTGAGCTGACTTCTCGACTCGAGGTCTCGGTTCGATCCACGGCTAGGACGGCGAATTTTTCTTTAACCGCAATTACTCCCTATCCCCACAGAGTCTGGAAGGTATAAATGGGCATGTGTTTAGTAATATAAAAAATTAATTACCATAAAGTTCTAAACCTACACTAATACGAGTTGCTTCATAAGTCAAAGCCCCTATGTGACCATTGTATTGCAACAGGTCCCTAAAGAGATATAATTACACATTCATATATCTCAAGGTTTTTCTCAAGCTCGCTCAACATCCAGGATTCACAAATATTAGTTTCTTATATGCTCTCTTTATAACATGGAAAATATTTTAGCATCTTCAATTTCTTCTTCTTTTATTATTATTATTATTATTATTATTATTAATAATATTACTAGTTTGTCACATTTCTGGGAAAAAACACGACTGTAACTCAAGTACAAAATTAAAAAAATCGGATGCTAGCAGTTTTGGTTTGTATGAGAACTGATAAAATAACTTAAGGATAAACCCATGCGGATTTTATTATATAACGTTACAAACTTATTTGTTGCTTGCCAAGCGGTAGATCTGCGATCGATTCATAGTACAGGCATAGGAAATTTTTTCCCCAGCTAGGATACATGGACCGGGGTGCACTCAGCCTCGCGAGGTGCCTGGAGGGGGCCAATTGAGGAGCTACTTGATGGAGAAGTAGCGGCTCCAGGTCATGAGGACAGCATTAACTGGTCAGGGGGGAGGGAGATCAAAGCGCAGTCCACGTCTCACCTCCTCAATAGTGCACCCATCCATGACGTCTGTAACGGAGCGAGATGGGGGACACAGCAGCAGTCCAAGGCTCTTAGCTGTGCAAGGGAGTCACAAGCTTATACTAAAAAGCCTGCGATTTTCACAATGCACACAACAATTTTCTTAATAAGTAACATTTAATTAGTTGACCCACCCTAACCTAAATAACCTAAATTAACCTAACCTTCCTAAACTAATCTAACATCATAGCCAATAATAAACATCAGACACACCACATTCATTATAGAAATACATTACAACATCATATGACCTCATTTGTCAATTTTTCGCTCTATTACAGCAGAATCATTCATCTCACGCATATTCAAGAAGATTTCTTTTGACTGCTTCCCTTTGTAAGCTGCTTGCGAGTACATTAGCAATCGCAGCCGATCTACCAGAGAATTTACATCATCATAAGAAGATGTTTTATCTACACCGCTGACTTGGTCCAACCACTTCATTGCTGAAACATGTAGCTTCTCTTTAATCTTGAATAGTAATAATCATGGCTAACACAAGACTCGTGACTTTGAATTATATACATCATTAAATGATGTTGCCATGCATGTTGCATCAGGAAGGCAAATCACAGCACAGGCAAACACAATTGCAATGAGATACTTGCACAGCATTGTGCAAAACATAACATAGAATTCTATCAGAAAATTACAAAAATAGTTGCACAATGCTAATTTAACAAATCAATGTATGATATCCTAAGGACAACCTAACCTCAGTCATCATATTCAACATAACGCAAGCAATAACATTATACGTTAAATGAAGAAAATCCATTCTGTATATATTTATTATGACAGACAATAGACACATCTTTATCTTCCAATACGTTTAATTCTAGGAGAACTCTTCAAATGGGATATACAGTTTCCTAAAGGAACCGAAGTACATACCACTATCTGACCATTTCTTTCTCGAAGAGAGTATCGTGTTTCTTGGAAAGCGTTAGGTTGTCCTTAGGATATCATACATTGATTTGTTAAATTAGCATTGTGCAACTATTTTTGTAATTTTCTGATAGAATTCTATGTTATGTTTTGCACAATGCTGTGCAAGTATCTCATTGCAATTGTGTTTGCCTGTGCTGTGATTTGCCTTCCTGATGCAACATGCATGGCAACATCATTTAATGATGTATATAATTCAAAGTCACGAGTCTTGTGTTAGCCATGATTATTACTATTCAAGATTAAAGAGAAGCTACATGTCTCAGCAATGAAGTGGTTGGACCAAGTCAGCGGTGTAGATAAAACATCTTCTTATGATGATGTAAATTCTCTGGTAGATCGGCTGCGATTGCTAATGTACTCGCAAGCAGCTTACAAAGGGAAGCAGTCAAAAGAAATCTTCTTGAATATGCGTGAGATGAATGATTCTGCTGTAATAGAGCGAAAAATTGACAAATGAGGTCATATGATGTTGTAATGTATTTCTATAATGAATGTGGTGTGTCTGATGTTTATTATTGGCTATGATGTTAGATTAGTTTAGGAAGGTTAGGATAATTTAGGTTATTTAGGTTAGGGTGGGTCAACTAATTAAATGTTACTTATTAAGAAAATTGTTGTGTGCATTGTGAAAATCGCAGGCTTTTTAGTATAAGCTTGTGACTCCCTTGCACAGCTAAGAGCCTTGGACTGCTGCTGTGTCCCCCATCTCGCTCCGTTACAGACGTCATGGATGGGTGCACTATTGAGGAGGTGAGACGTGGACTGCGCTTTGATCTCCCTCCCCCCTGACCAGTTAATGCTGTCCTCATGACCTGGAGCCGCTACTTCTCCATCAAGTAGCTCCTCAATTGGCCCCCTCCAGGCACCTCGCGAGGCTGAGTGCACCCCGGTCCATGTATCCTAGCTGGGGAAAAAATTCCTATGCCTGTACTATGAATCGATCGCAGATCTACCGCTTGGCAAGCAGCAAATAAGTTTGTAACGTTATATAATAAAATCCGCATGGGTTTATACTTAAGTTATTTTACCAGTTCTCATACAAACCAAAACTGCTAGCATCCGATTTTTTTAATTTTGTACTTGAGTTACAGTCGTGTTTTTTCCCAGAAATGTGACAAACTAGTAATATTATTAATAATAATAATAATAATAATAATAATAATAAAAGAAGAAGAAATTGAAGATGCTAAAATATTTTCCATGTTATAAAGAGAGCATATAAGAAACTAATATTTGTGAATCCTGGATGTTGAGCGAGCTTGAGAAAAACCTTGAGATATATGAATGTGTAATTATATCTCTTTAGGGACCTGTTGCAATACAATGGTCACATAGGGGCTTTGACTTATGAAGCAACTCGTATTAGTGTAGGTTTAGAACTTTATGGTAATTAATTTTTTATATTACTAAACACATGCCCATTTATACCTTCCAGACTCTGTGGGGATAGGGAGTAATTGCGGTTAAAGAAAAATTCGCCGTCCTAGCCGTGGATCGAACCGAGACCTCGAGTCGAGAAGTCAGCTCACCTACCCGTTTGACCACGGAGACAGTCTCATTTTCTGATATTATAACTAAGTGCATTGAATGTTTAACCTTGTTTTTGTATTGACTGCAGATCTGATTAGAAGCAGTGATTGTAGGAGTGACCATTTAAAACTGCGTGTTCGGTTTAGTTCTATCAACATAAATGGATTTTCATTTCCTTCACTTTATAAGAGTTTTAATGTAATAAAGAACTAGACATGAAATTCTGTAGTGAAACCATGAGTTCACCTGTAGTATTCTTTTCGGCGTGATGTAGGTGTAAGGAAACATTCTTTAGCAGAAGCGTGCACAAGGGTTGAGATTTCATGATAGACAATATTAAAATAATTATATTCTTCTGTTACTTCATGCTATTCAAGATAAACATTTTCCAGAAAAAAATGTTCTTATTCAATTGTTCCCCTTATAATTAGGGACATTAGCGGAAATTACTAGGTTAGTCGGGTCTTTTATAATGTTTAGCCCTGCGATTCTCATTGAAATTCGTTCACTTTTTTTATGTGTTTAACGCCTGATTTTACTACTTGTGGCACCACAGGCGATGACACTACTGATATATGGAATGAACGTGGAGCACCGGTGGAATGTGATGGCAGGGGGAAACCTGAGAAAACCCGCCCCCTGCGCCGCTTTGTCCATAACAAATCCCACATGCTGTTGCCTGGGGTCGACTCCGGACCTCCTTGGTGAGAGGAGAGTAGTCTAACCACTCGACCATGGCGTGGTCTCACGATTTGCATTGACATGAGTAAACCAATAAAGATGAAACGAAACATCACTTCCGGTTTAAGAGAGTTGAAGTAGTATAAATCTGAAGTCAATAAAAATTGAGTGTTTAAGTTATACTGTACATACAACACTAATATTTTTCTGAAAATGCTCAATTGGTATTTTCAACCGATTAGTGTCCTTGTGCTCCTGCACCCATGACTTGAACGAATCGCCCATCATTAAGATGAGATTTTCTTTTATATATATAATTCACGCTTATAATTCTAAATAATAGCAGAATGTTTTCATTACATGTTACTCCGTTGTACATTAGAAATAAGAAATTTAATGTGCCAAAGCACTTCAATTGTCACTTCGAATTTGTGTATTTTTAGAGGTACGCTGCTTCACATGCACTCACTCGCACACTATACTTTGTCTAAAACTTGCTTTTTAAGTGTTCGGTTGCCCTCAAATCGTGTATTCAGTGTGAAAAACCTTTTGTATCGAACTTACTTGTACAAATTCTCTTTTGTAGAAATATATGAAGTTCTTATGTAATGCAATTTTTTCTCATGAAGCTAGCCAATCACCTGTAAAGTTTCTGAAAAAGCATTATAAGTAAATTAAGCTGTCGCTGTATATTATACATTTAAGAACAATGAGAGCGAATTTCTTAAAAATCCTACCAGCCGTTTCAAGGTTCTTGATTGATTAGGTATCTTCTTTTTTGCGAATTAGCTCGTAGTTTTTCAGATGATTCCTACCAATCACTGCGCTGAGACCTTTTCTCTAAATTGAGTTATCTGATATCTGCCTGTTCCACTTTTATAGATGGGCTTCTACCGTAAACTTGATTGGGTTTTTAGCATTGAAACTGTTTTTCATTGGTCGACCCATGTATTACTTACACTCTTGTTAGAGAAGTGTGTGATAAAAGTAAAGCTGAAGAAACGGATTATTTCCTGTATGAATGCTAGTAAACAGAAGTGCCCTCTAGATATTTGCGACTCAGCCTGGTGTTCCTGTTTTGCTGGTGTAAAGGGGTATTTTCGCTCTCAACCTTAAAGCATGCAGGATGTCTATCACCAGAAATTACAATATTAAATTGTCTGATTATACACAATGAGGTATTTACCTACAAGCCCTTATCACCTGTCATGTAATCGATAATTTAAATGCCTAATTATGCAAAGGAATAGGATGTTGAAAATTTGTATTTGTTTTTGTGGAATAAAAACATTAGTGGGATTATATGTACATAATAGGTTTATTTATAAGTATTTTCATTACATTCCTTCTCCATGTCCGTGCCTCTTCAAAATGTTTTATTTTCATTAGTTAGATTAAATAAATGTTTGCTTATAAATGTGCCAGCTTCTTTACATCTTCATTTCTTTTTAAATCCTATTCATCCTTTGTTTTATTTTATTAAAAGAGTCTAGCGGCTTCGTTTTTTTCATGAATGCAATTATATATTATAGCACTATATTTTTCAATATATTCACAATGTGCGCACTTTGTCTTTTGTGCACATGCAGAATTTAGGGAGTCATAGGCGCGCTTTATATATGTCATGTATATACAAAGTCATTAGGATCACTGCTGTTGAGAAGCACTGGTAGTTCATAATAAAGCGCTACACTAGAACTATTTGTTTTGGATATGTAGAATTGGATGGATACGTTCAGTTGGTCTGCTCTGGGTTTCATATTTCTCTATGCTTGCCTCTCGTTTACAAATGTTGTGCATGCGGTCTTCCAGCAATCTCAGCTTCCTGAGATGACTAGCAAAAGGGTCTTTTTCCTCTTATATCTCCTTGGATCTGGAACATTAGAATTATTGAAAATTAGTAAATGTTATTAATTTTCCTTTGACTCGATCACTGCAATGGAAATAAGGTTAGTTTCTTTCTTGATGTAATAGCAATATATTATACTCACATTGATGCTTGATTCGACGTGCTCGTATTCGGAATGTCATCATAATCTTGTACAGGGCAGGTGTTCCATGGGTTTGAAATGCAGACATCCACCTCGTCAACGTCAGTCCTAGCAGGGTCTATGAGCTCTGGCGGTATGGGGATTGACTCTCGAACTCTGGAAAGAACAATGAGGGTTATTAACTTTTTCAAGAAATAAATGTGTGATGTGCTGGTCACTCATCGTATTTTTAGTTTGTAATTACCTTTGTCTCATATGCCTTGACCAATACACGCTACAGGTCAAGTTGCAGATGAAGTATGATGTTATTCTATCATGCACTGCGGGTTTTGAACAAATCACCACATGAGTGCGACCGTTGCATAATTCTAAGTGATCTTCAATCTCATGTGCTGATCTAAACATATCCGTTGCATCTATGGTATCTGAATCGTGAAGCTCTTGTGTGTTCCGACCCCTTGATATATAAAAATGTATTGGAATTAGCCATCATTACTCGAATACATTTGTAGTACTTATAATAGTAGAAAGACGTGAATGTATTGTACTTACAATATATCTATCTTGTAGACAGAGCAGTCTTCGGTACAGGGATTCCTTGAAGGTATCTGATTATGGTAAGCAGGGTATATGCATGTAATCGTATGCATTCGTCCATTGCACGATTCTTTGTGAAAGTATGTATAATGATGCGAATCTTCAGCACACTCTCTCCTGTATTCGTTCATATCATCAAAAGCTTTGACGTTTGTTTTCAAGAATGCTTTTTCACGGCGGTTATATCGAATAAGTAGCTCTATATTGCAGACCTCAGGCTTATATAGTTGCTCACATAAAAACATGTTTTCTTCAGTGTATACCTAAGGAAGGGGAATGCGTGTATCTGCCTGTTCTTAGCCTAGAGGGGCCGAGTGAGGATGTTTTTCTAACAGAAAGCTCTGAAGGGGAGAGCTAGGATGTTTTGTTCAAAATGTCGCCAGCCTTCTTTATCGTCTGAAACTGGTCGGATCATGCTTCGCTTTTTGTAATAGGTAGTATGTTTCCGTTTTCCCTTGTGTTATATGTTAGCCAAGAGGTGAGCAGCCTTGCGCGGCTTTCTTTCATAGCGATTGTGATAAGTGGCTACTAAATATCCCCCCCTTTATGAAAATGTTTATTTATGCTCAATCCTCAAGTTATGTGATGAGTGCTTCGAGTTATAAATTATACTTCTCTGTTGAAGTTAGAGAATACCGCTGTGTCAGTTGTAGGCTGTCTAAGTGATTTCAAGCAATGTTAGCTGTTATTTTTGGTATGGTATTTATTTTTTGAAGATGTCTATTTATGCATAATTGTCAAGTTATGTGGAGAGTACTTCAAGTTATAGCTTATACTTCAGTGTTAAAATTAGAGAATACTTCTGTGTCAGTTGTAGTCTGTCTAAGTGAGTTCAAGCCATGTTAGCTGTTGGTTTTAGTATGGTATCCCTCAGTTAGTTGTAGGCAGTCTAAGTGATTTCAAATTGTGTTAGCAGTTGTTTCTACTTTCTCTACACGTACTATGTACATAGTGTATAGAGAAGGTATTGTATTCCACCCAAAATCGGATGCTGATTTTTCACTGGGAATATATATTTTTTTAGGGTCCCCTGTATAAAAAAAATCCATTTTAGAAAAAGGTTTTGCGTGTCTGCATGTCTGTGTGTTTGCGTGTGTTGGTCTGTATATGTGTGTGACTGTGCAGCATAGCTCAAAAACGCAAATTCGGTAAATTACCAAAGTTGGTATTTAAGTTTAGTATCTTCCAGGTATGCAACCCGAAGATTTTTGAGAAAAGCCCCCCCAAACTACCCTTTACATGGAACGTTTTTTTGGAAACATTTTATTTCTAAAAACGGTTCTAACGATTTTGATTAGAATATCGCATATTAAAGATATTTACCTGACAAATAAAATGTATAACTTGAATTTTCTGAGTATAATCTCTGAAGACCTTTTTTATTCTGAAAAAATTGTTATAACTAGTAAACCTTAAGAGATAGATAAAAGCTTACCACACAAAAATGTAGGGCACGTTAAAACACACGATTTATGTTAAATACATGATTTTTGTGGAGTGAACCCTTTTTTTTTTTCGATATAATCATTGTTATTTGTTTCAGCTTTAAAAACGTATATTTTTCTCATACAGGAAAGTGACATAGCAGCCTGCTTTTGACTATGACTATCACTTTAACCTATGGTACTCCCTTAGTTTGCTTCTACTTACAAAGAAGCAAGTATGAAGACTATTTCTACTAGTTTTTACTCGATTAGCATGAAGTAAAAAGACGTACAAGCTTTTTAACAATAATTTGTTTCAGAGAGGTAGAGAAGGTCACGTGAATGGAACACATCATATTTTGGTATAGGTCTGACATTTGCGTAAATAAAAGCATTTTATATGTCTTGTGATAGTTATACGAATAATGTTTGAATGCACTAGGCGTGTAATCCAAGTATGTAATTAGCATGTAGATGTAATTTCGTGAAGAATTTGTATCACCCATTTCGCTACATCGTTGCAAATGGAGTTGTTATTTACATTTTTCAATTGAAGTAAAGGCATAATTGTAATTAAAATTTATTGAATTAACCGAGAATCTAATGCTCGTACTGAATAGGAGATGGTAAGGGTTGAGAAAAGTCTAATAGCCTTTTATTGTAACTTCAATTCTCTAAGCGTTACTGGCATTTTAATTGGCGTAATTGTAATTAAAATTTCTTAAATTAACCAATGATGAATCTTATACTTATGCTGGGTATGGGACTTTTTGCTAGTGTTTAACGCGCACTTTAACTACTTTTGGCGCCGCAGGCTGTGATACTGGTGATACATGAATGACGATGGAGCACGGTGGAATGGGTATTGGATGATAAAGGAATAAGAAAGGTATAATAGCGCTTTTGTAACTTCAATTCTCTAAGCGTTATTGGCATTTTAATTGGCGTAATAGTAATTAAAGTTTTTCGAGTGTGGGATAGCTGGAATTCATTCTTGTAGTGGATGCAGGGTGATAAATGAGCAAGAAAAGTCTGATAGTATTTTATTGTAATCTCAATTCTTTAACCGCTATTAACATTTTAATTAGCGTAATTGTAATTCAAATTTATTAAAATTAACCAATCGTGTATCTTGTACTTGTGCTGGGTATGGGCTGATAAAGGAATAAGAAAAGTGTTACGGCGTTTTATTGTAACCTCAATTCTTTAAGCGTTATTGTCATTTTAATTAGTGTAATTGTAATTAAAGTTTCTTGATTATTCGTGAAGTTAATTCTTGTACTGGATAGGGGATTATAGGGGAATAAAAACAGCTTTTATGTATAGCGAGTGTTATAATTGCATTCTACATTCAATCCTTTTTGAGGTTGTTTAATTATACATAGCAGTAAAGTCGCGTGGTTGCAACCTCGCTGAAAGTCGAATGTAGGTCACCGTGTAAGAACCGGTATTAAGATTTATAATGTCTAGTGTTGGAATGATGTTGGCATTCTCAGTGTTCGAGAGGTCTCAGGTTGAATTCCCAGTTGAGGTGCCCTCTGCTCGTTGGAAACACAATCACTTCGCAGCCATATTGGTTTTGATATGATGAATTAGTAGGGTTTATAAAAGCAATTCTCTCTTGCTATTTTTCATTTCATATGTTGGTATTGAATAATAAAGCTTTTAACATGTTCAATCGTGTGAGTGTTATAATTCCTTGCAAAAATATTACCGCTAACGCATGTTCAAGCGCTATCAAATGATTTATATCAAATATTCCACTCAGTAATTTATCGAGTTTTTTCGCCATGACAGTTGAACTATGTTTGTATATTCAGATTCCTTGTGAAAAGTTAGACTGATTTGTCATGCAAATGAGCCTTGTAGATCTCGAATTGCCAGAGATAGAGAAATCCTACGTGTTTTTAATTAAAAGAGACTATCGAATTGAAATCAAAAGAATTTTGTATTTATGATTAGAGATTCAGATTCCTCGTGAAAAACTAGATCGATTTGATATGCAGATGAGCCTTGTAGCTCAAAAATTAGAAATTCGAGTGGGCGTGGTCAATCGATTAAATTGAATTTGATCTGTGAATGTGAAAGACGATTGTTCAAGTGATTAAGAACCCTGCAAGTAAAATCTTTTAGACAGATGGTTTGGCAAAGGGGGAGGGGGTAGTAGCCGGCAGCACATACTTTGATTGACAGGTACATGGGGAAGCTTTTTAGACTGTTGTCTTGGCAAAGAGGCAGCGCTGTGTGGGTGGTCTGTCGGCTGATGTTTATCTTAAGTGTTACATATGTACATGATGTTTTACATGGGCGGCATCCTTTGAGTCCTCGGAACCCCCTTTCCACACTAGTAGTTGGGTATATTAGAACTTGAACACACATGATCTCGTGTATATGCGGGAGTTGGGTATACAAAACTGGAATACAAATTAGGCCGTGTATAAAGGGAGTTGTGTATACTAGAACTTGAACTCAAATGAGCTCGAGTATATAGGGAGTTGGGTATACTAGAACTGGAATACAAATGAGGCAGTGTATTAAGAGATTTGGGTAGACTAGAGCTTCAACACAAATGAGCTCCTGTGTACGGGGGAGTTGGGTATACTAGAACTTTAACACAAATGAGCTCGTGTATATGGGGCAGTTGGGTGTACTAGATGTTTAAACCAAATGCGCTCGTGTATATGGGGGAGTTGGGTGTACTAGAACTATAATACAAATGAGCTCATGTATATGGGGGAGTTGGGTATACTAGAACTTTAACACAAATGCGCTCATGTATATGGGGTGTTGGGTATACTACAACTTTAACACAAATGCGCTCGTGTATATGGGGGAGTTGGGTATACTAGAACTTTAACACAAATGCGCTGGTGTATATGGGGGAGTTGGGTATACTAGAACTTCAACACAAATGAGCTCATGTATATGGGGGAGTTGGGTATACTAGAGCTTTGACACACATTAGATCGTGTATAAAGGCGTGTTGGTTATATTGGAACTGGAACACAACTGACCTCATGCATATGTGGAATTTGGGTATATTAAAAGTGGAACAGAAATATGCTCGTATATATGGGGGAGTTGGAAGTCTAGACCTTGAACACAAATAAGCTCATGTATATGGGGGAGTTGGGTATACCAGAACTTGAACACAAATAAGCTCGTGTATATATGGGGGAGTTGGGTATACTAGTACTCGGACACAAATGAATTCGTGTATACGGGGGAGTCGGGTATACTTGAACTGGAATACAAATGAGCTCGTGTATAAAGGTGAGTTTGGCATACTAGAACTAGAGAACAAATCAGCTCGTGTATATTGTGGATTTGGGTATACTAGGACTTGAACACAAGTGAGCTGGTGTATATGGGGGAGTTGGGTATTCTAGAACTTGAACACAAATGAGCTCGTGTGTATGGGGGAGTTGGGTATACTAGAATTTGAACACAAATGTGCGCGTGTATAAAGGCGAGTTGGTTATACTAGAACTTAAACACAAATGAGCTCGAGTATAAAGGCGAGTTGAGCATACCAGAACTTGAACACAAATGAGCTCGTGTATATGGGGGAGTTGGGTATACTAGAACTGGAACCCAAAACAACTCGTGTATAAAGGCGAGTTGGGTATACTAGAACTGTATCGCAAATGAGCTTGTGTATATGGGGGAGTTGGGTATACCAGAACTGGAACACAAATGAGCTCGTGTATAATGCGAGTTGGGGTACAAAACTGGAACACAAATGAACTTGTGTATATGGGGAATTTGGGTATACTATAACTGGAACATAAATGAGCTCGTGTATATGGGGGAGTTGGGTATACTAGAACTGGAACCCAAAATAACTCGTGTATAAAGGCGGGTTGGGTATACTAGAACTTGAACACAAATGAGCACGAGTATAAAGGCGAGTTGAGTATACTAGAACTTGAACAAAAATGAGCTCGTGTATATGGGGGAGTTGGGTATATTAGAACTGGAACAAAAAGTTACTCGTGTATAAAGGCGAGTTGGGTGTACTAGCACTGGAACGCAAATGAGCTTGTGTAAGTGGGGGAGTTGGTGTACTAGAACTGGAACACAAATGGGCTTGTGTATAAGGGCGAGTTGGGGTACAAAACTGGAACACAAATGAACTTATGTATATGGGGAATTTGGGTATACTAGAACTTGAACACAAATGAGCTCGTGTATAAAGGCGAGTTGGGTATACTAGAACTGGAACACAAATGAGCTCGTGTATAAGGGCGAGTTGGGTTACAAAACCGGAACACAAATGAACTTGTGTATATGGGGAATTTGGGTATACTAGAACCGGAACATTAAATGAGCTCGTGTATAAAGGCGAGTTGGATATACTAGAACTTGAACAAAAATTAGCTCGTGTATATGGGGGAGTAGGGTATACAGAACTTGAACACAAATGAGTTCGTGTATATGGGGAAGTTGGGTATCCTAGAACTTGAACACAAATGAGCTCATGTATATGGGGAAGTTGGGTATACTAGAACTTGAACACAAATGAGCTGGTGTATATGGGGGGAGTTGGGTATACTAGAACTTAAACACAAATGAGCGTGTGTATATGGGGGATTTGGGTATACTAGAACTTGAACACAAATTAGCTGGTGTATATGGGGGGAGTTGGGTATACTAGAACTTGAACACAAATGAGCGTGTATATATGGGGGAGTTGGGTGTACCAGAACTTGAACACAAATAAGCTCGTGTATAAAGGCGAGTTATGTATAATGGAACTTGAACACAAATAAGCTCGTATATATGGGGAAGTTGGGCATATTAGAACTGAAACACAAATGAGCTCGTGTATATGGGGAGTTGAGTGTACTAAAACTTGATCACGAATGAGCTCAGGTATAATGGCGAGTTGAGTATACTAGAACTGGAGATCTGTACTTGTATAGCAAACAAATATGAATCTTGTTTGCTGTTCGAACATCTAGTTTCACCAGATTATGGCGTTGTTGCTACTACTTGTGTTATGCACATTATACCTTGCTGTGAACTTCTGTTGTTTGTCCAATGGCATAAGTGAAAATATTTTCTTAATGCTAAAGCAAGTTGATGAGTTAGAGCATGAATCCAAGGAAACGATATATGTATGCACTTGGGGAACATTTTTAAATAACCACGTGGTTAATATCAATAAGCATTAAACTATTTGAAATATCGCACTACGCATTTGGACAATAACTAATACCTCCGATTTTTCTCCTTTAATTTGCAAGAAAATTAAGCATTAATTACAGAGCATGAACGCCACAACATTATCACTTTTCAATGAAATCCCTATCCTTTTTCCGCAGTTTTAGTCCACCTTTCAATGAGGGCATATATTCCTATGTGGTAAAAGGCACGGTCTTGCCTCCGAAGCCATTGACGAAAAGATTCTTTCACGACCTCCGCATCTACAAAGTGAATCCCTCGATGAGTTTCCTTGAGCGGTCCAGAAAGACGGAAGTCCGGTGGTGCTAGGTCAGGACTGTATGGGGGATGAGGCAAGATAACCTGTCTAATTTGTATAGTCTCTTCAGTGGTGCGACGACTGCTGTGTGGTTTTGCATTGCCATGCAAAAGCCATGGTTTTTATTGGGCGAAGTCGCTGAGAACGTGGTTTGTTTTAGGATGCTAGCGAATTGCATAGAATTTATTGCACATTCGTGACCCAAAAAATGGACCAGAATCTCACCGTTTGCGGTTGGCATCACTTTTCCTGCCGATAGCACAGCTGTGCGATGCGAGGCTCCTTAGTCTGCCATGTTAACATTCGGGGCACCTACCGTGAACTCACTTTCTGCACTGCGACACAATTCAGCCGTTGGTATCCGGCGGCTAGCTCAATGTCACTGCCATCCGCTCTTCATCAGCCAACGAAATTGGTCCTGTAGCTTCATTACAGCGGCGAACCCATCCTCTCACCGTGCTGACATCACTGTCGCATCACCCCTACACGTTTCTAAGCCGTTCATAAATGCGAATGGACATTTCATCTTCCGCATTCATGAATTCAATGACAGAACGTTGTCTAATACGAACATCGATGTCAGACGTTTTGCAGCAGAAAACAGTGCTGCCACCGATTGAGGTATGAAGTTGCTATTCCTGTGGATTGGAGAAGAATGTTTGAGGAATTGCGCTAAATTCAAATTGTTTACGTAACTTACATAGTTCAGGAGAAAAAATAAACAAAATGAAGCATTACTTAACGATTGACCCTCGTAATAATAAACTGCTCCTAAGTATCGCTAGTTTTCCGTTAGATACTTTTTACCACTGCGGACTCTATTCTTAGGTTTCTATATTTGTATCTCGTTTAAACATAACACTCCATGTAAACACTGCACCCTATGTTACTGCCCTTCTGGATTGCTAAGTAATTCCTAGAACTCCAGATCCCTAGGTCGAGGGCTCCATGTAAACACTTCACCCTATGTTACTGCAGTTCTGGGTAGCTAAGTAAGTGCTGACCTCCTGATCCCAAGGTCGAGCGTTCCATGTAAACACTTCACCCTATGTTACCGGCGTTCTGGGTCGCAAAGAAAGTGCTGACCTCCTGATCCCAAGGTCGAGGGTTCCATGTAAACACATCACCCTGTGTTACTGCCATTCTGGGTCACTCAGGTCCTGACCACCTGATCCCAAGGTCGAGGTATAGTATAACCTAACGTATGGTATAACCTAACGTATGGTATAACCTAGCGTATGGCATAACCTAGCGTATGGCATATCCTAGCGTATGGTATAACCTAGCGTATGGTATAACCTAACGTATGGTATAACCTATCGTATGGTTTAACCTAACGTATGGTATAACCTAACGTATGGTATAACCTAGCGTATGGTAGAACCTAACATATGGCATAACCTAGCGTATGGTATAACCTAACGTATGGTATAATTTAACGTATGATATAACTTAGCGAATGGTATATCTTGGCCTATGGTATAACCTAACGTATGGTATAACCTAGAATATGGTATAACCTAGCGTATGGTATAACCTAGCGTATGGTCTAACCTAGCGTATGGTCTAATCTAGCGTATGGTATAACCTAGCGTATGGTATAACCTAGCTTATGGTATAACCTAACGTATGGTATAACCTAGCGTATGGTATAACGTAACGTATGGTATAACCTAGCGTATAGTATAACCTAGCGTATGGTATAACGTAACGTATGGTATAACCTAGCGTATGGCATAACCTAGCTTACTGTATAACCTAACTTATGATATAACCTAGCGTATGGTATAACCTAACGTATGGTATAACCTAACGTATGGTATAACCTAACGTATGGTAAAACTTAGCGTATGGTATATCCTAGCGTATGGTTTAACCTAGCGTAATGTAAAACCTAGCGTATGGTTTAACCTAGCGTATGGTATAACCTAGCGTATGGTGTAACCTAACGTATGGTATAACCTAATGTATGGTACAACCTAGCGTATGGTATAACCTAGTGTATGGTGTAACCTAGGGTATGCTGTAACCTAGGGTATGGTGTGACCTAGCGTATGGTATAACCTAGCATATGCTATAACCTAGCGTATGCTATAATCTAGCGTATGGTATAACCTAGCGTATGCTATAACCTAGCGTATGCTATAATCTAGCGTAAGGTATAACCTAGCGTATGCTATAATCTAGCGTATGCTATAATCTAGCGTAAGGTATAACCTAGCGTATGCTATAATCTAGCGTATGGTATAACCTAGCGACCATTTTCTTATTTCAAGAATAATATGCCAGAGTTTACTATTCATTTTCAATTTATCTAAAGTTATTCTGCAGATAATAAGTTTCAAATATTTATAGAAAATTAACAAAAAATAGAACTTAAATAATACTATATGTACAATTAAAAAAGTGTTTAATATAGAACTACACTAAATCAACACCAAAATACCTTTTTGGTTCTATTTTAAAATACTTAAGAAATTCTTAAAATTACTATAACTATTATACATTAAATTATTTATAAAATAATAATCTATTTATAATTAATACTTTTGTATTTACTAATAATTTTATCTTATAATAAATTTAACAAGTTTTCCGTATTTTGAAATATTACATCACACTTTATTTACATTAATGTGTATAATATGTGTTTCTTCTAATTTTTAAATAAATTTCCTTTTAACTACTTCTTAAAATTTCACTATAATAAAAGCTATGAAATAAAAAGAATAATAAAACCAGTTATTATTTTCATTTACCGCTTTTATCCATTCATATTTAATTTTATTCTTAATATATATTTATTTACGTACATATCAAACCTTTATATCTACATTTTCTTTTTCACTTTATTAATTTTTCTTGCTTTCTTCTCTGTTCCTGCATACGCATAATCTGCAATTCCTATTCAATTTATTGGTAAATTAATCAAAAAACTCGTAATCGATCATATGCTAAGTATAAAAGTATATGTAACACTACAAAAGTAAGCCAATCCCGCCGGAAACCTGCGGCGTACTGTCTGTACTGGCATTCAGCACTGAAAATTATTCCTACAATACAAATGTAATTTGATATATTATTTATATGAAGTGAAATACGTAACAGCATATTACATTTATTTTTTGAAACAGATATGAAAACGAAGTATTAGCATTTTTTCTGGATTTACAGCCGCTTTCAGCAGTATATTGTTTTCATGAATTTCTCAGCTTCAGAAATCGATTAGTGTTTATGCTCTCTATGCCAGTATGTGAGGCAGTTACGTGCAGAACTATCGGTCGTCTGGATAAACAAAGAAATGCAGCGCTCTTGCACACTGCAAACAACCCTATTCCGGAGTAACAAGAACCTTCTGCATATTTCTCCACCCCCCTTACAAATTACACATATCAGCTGCTACATAAGCAAGCATTGTAACGTGACTGACTCAGTCAGTCAGCTAGAAAAACAAATACTAACTGCTTCGCGAGTGAGTTTCAGGTGAAATGAAAAGTGCTGCTTTCCGAGCGAGTTCGGGCATCTGCTCTGATGTGTAGGGAGTGCTTCACCCCCAAAATTTCGGAAAAATTGCGTGTTCAATATCTGGCGAGAGAGCCGAACGGAAGATGCGACAAATCGTGAGCATGTGATCTCCATGCAGCGGAGCTCTAGTAAGTAAACAGACCGGCAAGTATGTGACATCAGGTGTTGTGAAGACGTTTCCCACTCCCTGCCCTCACAATAGACTCTTACCTGGAATATAGATGGTATGAGGGTTGTCATGAACGTTCCCACCCCTTGCCCTCAAAAGGGACTATTACCACCCGGAATATAGATGATATGAGGGTTGTGATGGACGTTCCCACACCTTGCCCTCAAAAGGGACTGTTACCACCTGGAATATAGATGGTATGAGGGTTGTGATGCACGTTCCCACTCCTTGCCCTCACAAGGGACTGTTACCACCTGGAATATAGATGGTATGAGGGTTGTGATGGACGTTCCCACACCTTGCCCTCAAAAGGGACTGTTACCACCCGGAATATAGATGATATGAGGGTTGTGATGCACGTTCCCACTCCTTGCCCTCACAAGGGGCTGTTACCACCTGGAATATAGATGGTATGAGGGTTGTGATGGACGTTCCCACACCTTGCCCTCAAAAGGGACTGTTACCACCTGGAATATAGATGGTATGAGGGTTGTGATGCACGTTCCCACTCCTTGCCCTCACAATAGACTGTTACCACCTGGAATATAGATGATATGAGGGTTGTGATGCACGTTCCCACTCCTTGCCCTCACAAGGGGCTGTTACCACCTGGAATATAGATGGTATGAGGGTTGTGATGGACGTTCCCACACCTTGCCCTCAAAAGGGACTGTTACCACCCGGAATATAGATGGTATGAGGGTTGTGATGCACGTTCCCACTCCTTGCCCTCACAAGGGACTGTTACCACCTGGTATATAGATGGTATGAGGGTTGTGATGAACGTTCCCACCCCTTGCCCTCACAATAGACTGTTACTACATGGAATATAGATGAGATGTGGGCTGCGATGCACGTTCTCACTCCTTGCCCTCACAAGGGACTGTTACCACCTGGAATATATATGGTATAAGGGTTGTGATGTACGTTCCCACCCCTTGCCCTCACAAGGGACTTTTACCACCTGGAATACATATGGTATGAGGGTTGTGATGCACGTTCCCCCTCCTTGCCCTCACAAGGGACCATTACCTCCTGGAATATAGATGGTATGAGGGTTGTGGTGGATATTCCCACTCCTTGCCCTCACAAGGGACTTTAACCACCTGGAATATAGATGGTATGAGGGTTGTGATGGACGTTCGCACCACTTGCCCTCACAATAGACTGTTACCACATGGAATATAGATGGTATGAGGGCTGTGATGCACGTTCCCACTCCTTGCCCTCACAAGGGACTGTTACCTCCTGGAATATAGATGGTATGAGGGTTGTGATTCACGTTCCCACTCCTTGCCCTCACAAGGGACTTTTACCATCTGGAATATAGATGGTATGAGGGTTGTGGTGGACGTTCCCACCCCTTGTCCTCACAAGGGACTGTTACCACCTGGAATATAGATGATATGTGGGCTGTGATGGACGTTCCCACCCCTTGCCCTCACAAGGGACTTTTACCACCTAGAATATAGATGGTATGAGGGTTGTGATGCACGTTCCCACTCCTTGCCCTCACAAGGGACTTTTAACATCTGGAATATAGATGGTATGAGGGTTGTGGTGGACGTTCCCACCCCTTGCCCTCACAAGGGACTGTTACCACCCGGAATATAGATGGTATGTGGGCTGTGATGGACGTTCCCACTCCCTGCTCTCACAAGGGACTGTTACCACCTGGAATATATATGGTATGTGAGCTGTGATGGACGTTCCCACCCCCTGCCATCACAAGGGACTGTTACCACCTGGAATATATATGGTATGTGGCCTGTGATGGACGTTCCCACCACTTGCCCTCACAAGGGACTGTTTCCACCCGGAATATATGTGGTATGTGGGGTGTGATGGACGTTCCCACTCCTTGCCCTCACAATAGACTGTTACCACCCTGAATATAGATGGTATGACGGTTGTGGTGGACGTTTGCACCCCTTGCCCTCACAAGGGACTGTTACCACCTGGAATATAGATGGTATGTGGGTTATGGTGGACGTTCCCACTCCTTGTCCTCACAAGGGACTGTTACCACCCGGAATATAGATGGTATGAGGGTTGTGGTGGACGTTCCCACCCCTTCCCCTCACAAGACACTGTTACCACCCGGAATATAGATGGTATGAGGGTTGTGGTGGACGTTCTCACCCCTTGCCCTCACAAGACACTGTTACCACCTGGAATATAGATGGTATGAGGGTTGTGATGGACGTTCGCACCCCTTGCCCTCACAATAGACTGTTACCATCTGGAATATAGATGGTATGAGGGTTGTGGTGGACGTTCCCACCCCTTGCCCTCACAAGACACTGGTACCACCTGGAATATGGATGGTATGTGGGCTGTGATGGACGTTCTCACCCCTTCCCCTCACAAGAGCTGTTTCTTTGCGACTGCTTTATTTATTCGTTACATGCTAATCAGTGGTAAACTGTAGCAAACTGCCATATATAAAAGAGGGCATTAGGATCAAACACATACAGACTACAACTGTCTGAGAAAGAGTTCACTAAATTTTTTCTTGTGAGGGAACAGTTCTTGGAGCTTATTCCAGCGAAATGCAACTGTCAGTCATGTTTGCATTGAGCATTTTACACCTCCATGTGGCGGTCTTTTATCTGTAACAACTGTTGGTGCAGCGTATACGTTGTGCGAGAAGCAGGTATTGGTAGGCCTATTGAAAGACGAAATGAAATAAATTAGAATACTACTTGAAATAATTCTTATCCATTGTATAATTCTTGAGGGGAATCTCTACGTTAAAAAGTGCATTTTTATAAATGTCAGGCGCTCAGTTGAGGGGATCATAAACTGAATCACATGAAAAATCTTGGCACGTATGTTCAAATCTTTTCTCTGAGAACGCCACAGCCAACATAGGAGCTGCCATATCGCTGTGACGTACGCTGGTTACGGCGAAGAAAGGTGCTGAATTGTTTCTTTCAGCTCAAGGATGAAATTGCAGTATCCATGCATATGCAGAACAATGAACTTCAGCTATTACGATGAAATATTAGGTGAATTGGGTCTAAAATTTAAAACCAGATTTTAGGACATTACTCCTCTCCAACCAGGTTTTAAGTTGATGTAGTCGGAACTCCGACTGAATTACACTTAGAAATTAGTGACTGCAAAACATATACATGAAATATGCATTCCAAAATAAAAGGACGTACTTATCTTTTACAAAAACTTCCCATTTGGAAAATGTCCTCGCTTACAGTATTTTTTAGAACACAATGACCCTGCCCCACTTTGCGGTTAGGGTGTGTGCGGCTGGAAACCAACCCTCGTAGTTGCCAAGTCTTCCATTTATTGGTCCCTTAACTGAGGCGTGATTCTCGACTTGCAAGCAGAGTCTCCAGTAAACAGATTTTACTACGTTGCCTCTCACCCCTAGTAAAGGGTCTTCTTTTGCTTGCTAATGGGCATTTCCCAGTGGCAAAAGAGAGCGGTCCCGTTTGAGGGCTATCGTGTTTTAGAGAAACTATACATAGATTTGCTTCTACATGGTTGAACATGGTCGGATAATATGTGAAGAGATCTTTTCGTGCATGAAGCTATGTAAGCCAAACGACAGGAACCATATACCTATTAGATGTAAAGTTAACAAATGTGTCTATAAGTCAGACATTGCCAAATTAGTGAAGGAGAAAACAAGGGAAATATCTTGAAAATCCGCGAGTGTGGATATGAAGTGGCTAATAATACTGAGACCGTATGAACTGCCTCGCATTTGCCCAGCAAGTGTCATTCTGTTTCAAACGTGACTAATTACCATGCACAATAAGGTATTCCACCATTTTCTCACTTAAATAATGGGCCATTTTTCTGACAAACTGGATTGAACGTTTGACCGGTATCTTTATTTGTCGTATATGCTGCACGTGAGCAACTGTATTTGTGATAACCTGTTTGTTGTCACATTGCATTCACATTACTGCAGTGGTCATTTAATATTCAAGGGAGAAATGCTGCCAAAGTTGTGCTTGGAATATTTTTTATATTAATTAGATATTACAATGAACACACTTAATGATGCAGTTAAGCTATTTTATTGTTTAATATAATTACTCTAATTTTATATTATTCGGTTTCCAATATGAACTATTTATATAACTTTTATTAATAATGTACACAAATACATAATCTGAAGCTTATAGCGAAGCGTAGTCCTGGAAAGAAACTGCTCACTTTTAATAAGCGTGTATGTACATTGTATGTACTGATTTATCGGCTCAGGTCCCCACCACTCAGTGGGGTAACCCGCCAATTGTTATTATTAATGAGAAATTACCTGCTGATACGCGGCTGTCTCGGTACGCTGTTGCCAATTGTTCTTGCGTGTGCGTCTGCAGCGGCTGCAGTTCCAAATCATGTTCTTCCAGTTTCTCTTCATTTATAATTTCATCACATTCATTTACACTATCTACACTGGAATCGCTGCGTTACTTAAGTTTATCAGCACCTGTTCCACTGCCTCCTCTAAAATGTGTTTTTTCAATGCATTCTCTATCACACCTGTCGCATGTTGAACTACTTTTTCCCATTTTGCACAAGTTACCTCATATATTCCTGTCAACATTAGGTGCTGTTTCTGTACTTCACTAAACGTAGCGTTTTATTATTTCGGCTAACGTAAACTCACTTGTTATCACACCTGTAAGACAATTTATATCACAGTGTTATTTCGTGGTAGTGCTAGAATGAAAGCAAGAACAATGTCTGCAAGAAATAAAATGTAGCAACGATTATTGTAAATGTAAATCCGTAGGGAATCACTGTTTATAACAGAAGACACTTTTGACAGAATTAAATCAAACAATCAGATTGCAAATAATCAGATCAGTACATGCATGAGAATACGCGCGTAAATTTCCACTGAACCAACAACTTGACGCCACACCCCACAAATGTCAATCACAAGGAAAGTTCTCACCGACCGTAGTGTGGAGTTTCATTAAAGAGACCAGAGACTCTAACATGGGTTTCAAATGGGAAGAGTTCTACGCTGCAGGGAACGAGAAGCGTTATCGTGCTTTGCGTTACCAGGTCGCTACCCCACTCTTTTCTATTCCCCTCTCACTCGCACACTGAGCATGCAAATCCTCCTGGTAACATAATGCTCGACGTAAACTAATTTTTCTAAACTTGTATAATTTTGAAGCCTTTATATTTAAAACTTGCACGTGCATATTTGCATATTAGGCACACGTTTTTAAATGCTATATCATTGTAGTTTATGAATTACTTGCTCTTTTAATCCAATGAAACTGTCAGTGACTCCTCCGTATCGCTGTCATCAGTTACGTCAAGAGACAACAATTCGTCACTGCTGCATTTTTTGAAACGCGTGAAGACTCTAAAAATAATACTTCGAGCCTGGCTAAGCAATACCTACCTCTTAAGATTCGGCACTAAAAGCCATTGCACTTGCTCTATTCTTGACTAAAATAAACAGGAGCCCTGATTTCGAGACATAAGCATGCGACAGTTGACGCAGCATTCTACAGTAACAAGAGTGTGTTCGCGCTCTGTCTCTCGACTTAAACAGTTTGCTAAGCTAGTTCCTTTAGTACCGTCGTCAACAGTTTATATTCCATTTCTGTGTAGTTGAGCAAGTATGTACATATATAGTAGAACATACATACATACATACATATATACATGCAAATAATAATGGTCATTACAGTGCTTATGCGATTCTGATTATGATATAATATATGAGTATGTTTATTCATGAATATTATGAAAACATTTTAAGTTAAAATCTGTGGTTTTTACGGTTCTACTACAAACATTTGTCTCTATATTCCTCGTGTATTTTTTTTTTTTTTTTGCAAAGTTTATGAGACAGAATCACCTAGTGCGTTACTCCTCAGTTAAGCGGGAACGCAATACGTCAATACAGCAGCACTCCGATTGGCTGCCGGCCTGGTGGCACTCAAGGAAAAACCTCATCGCATTTGAAAGTCACTGTAGAAGACTGAGTATCATAGCGCGTTGCATGAAATGTTCAAAAGATACGAAAACAAACACAATAAAGGGGCACAACGTGGATGGATGAATGGTTAAGGTATATTTATTTTATTGGTGTCAAAGTGAAAGGTTATTACAAAAATGCTTGATGCAATGGTTTACTGACGCTACATGCATTGTTCAGATACAAGCCAAAGTTATCAAAAAGAAACTGAAGAGCAAAGAAAAGAAAAAAAACTGAAAAAATTGATCTGGTTTCGCGCATTTGAGCCAGGAAATTACTTCTGTTTTGTCAGTTGTAGTCAGAGAAATGTTCTGATATTTGAAATGTTGAGTTTTGTTGGAAAACCCCACAACATCAGTTTAATATTTCCGAGGTTCCTTGTTTTATGTTTCTGCAACATGAGCATTTCACTGTCTCATTAATAATCGTGTACTTGGTAGATAAATTATTTTATATGAAACATCCCACTAACGTTTACTTGTGTTGATCGGAAACTGCTGCTTCGAATATTCAAACGTACAACATTTTGCGTTGTAGGAGTACATACCACATGCTCACAAAATATATAAAAAGAGAAATTGTATATAATATTATTAGCTTACAGAAAGCAAAGTAAAATAATTGTGAATATTTAAAGGTATAAATATGCATAAATGCAAGTTGATGTAACTTAGGTAATTAAGGCAAGGCGAGCTAGCGGAATTCCAGGGGTGTCACCCAGAATCAGTATTTAAGGCAACGCAGATCTCTTATGTAATTACCCTTACTGTTACGCTCGTGATCTTGTGTTCACGTCACATTGTGTTGTGCGCACGCCCACGTGCTTGAGTGGTGGGGGAGTAAAGGTGATTAGACTAGGCTCCTGACTAATAATGTATGTGGTGGGATGGTATTTATTTATAATTCATTTTGTAAGGAAACAAGCTAGGCGCCCGTTTAAATCCATGATACAATAAATTCAATTCGTAAGGGAATATGCACTGTTTTTAATATTAGCCACACGCATAAACCCCTGAGATAAGTTTAATTAGGAGATTAGGAGTGGAATCTTCATTAGGACACTGCAGGAACGAGACACCGATCCCCGCAACAGCGTCAAACGTTGCAAGGGAATTAGTTAAGCTCTTTTTCAAACGGTTATCAGTGTTCCTTCTGAGCCGTTATGCTAATATTAGGCAGATTCAGCGATTAGATTCATTTAATAGTCTCATTCGTCGTGAGATGCGAACCCTGTGGTTAGTATTAGCGCATAGCACCACCTGGTGGCACGGGCCTCTCTCCTTGGTTTGGCAGTTCCTTTTGATCTTAATCGCTCACATAATTTCTTCTAAATAACATTGTATTTCCTATTATAAAGTACGCCACTGTTTTAAGAGTTAATTTATCACATTTTTGGTCCGTTGTATGCACTTAAACCCTTGGTTCTCTAGTCATTATTTATTAGTTTCTACTGATGCTAATGCACTTATCCGTTTAGCCGTCTTGATCTGATCCTTCTGTCTTTCGCTGTGATGGTCCATCTATTGCTGAATGTTTCCTTGAGATCGTCTGCTTCTCCCTGTCCTCAGTTTACAAATCGTTAGCCTGTGGGTCCATCGGTTGGGGGTTTGCCTCATGTTGTGTCCTGCCCATCTTCGTTTTTGGTAGTTGCTGGTCTGTTCTGCGTCTGTTAATTATGTCCGTAATGGATACTTAACTTGCAATATTGAAACCGCATTACTAAGAAATATTAATTTGCGTAAAATAAAATAGTGAATTTGCAATTTAAAAATTGTGTTTTCTCGGCAAAAGGTTAATAAGTCAACACAAAAAGTTTTGGTAATTGGGAAGGAAAAGTGCGGATTTTATTACACATAATGCACAAATTACGTTTTGAAAACACAATGTTTCTATCACGTCAGCGGAGAAAAAATATCACTCCAATGCAAATTTAGGCCCATCTATAGTGCATTTGTTACAAAAATTGGCCGCCAGGAAACGCCCCATGTGACCCTCACTGCATTTCCCTGCGCGCGCATCGTACATCTGTTCTGCCAGTCTTAAAGTTGCGTTAGGCTTACTTCTGTTCTAGTCCAGTTTACACGTAATTAACATTAGGAATAGTTAGAAGTGTTTAGTTTTACTTGAAATACTTTCAAAATGTAGCATACAGTACCACAAAGTGTGTTTATGTATAAGCATGTGCCTCAGACATAGAACCCTTTTTCAACACTAAAGTCCTTGGCTTCCAACATAGCACCCTTAAATAAACACCCAATTCCTTGACCTCAGACACAGCACTCTTCTCTAAATACCCAAGTCATTTATCACAGACAAAGCACCCTTATCTAAACACCCAAATTCTTGACCTCAGACACAGCAACCCTATCTAAACACCCATTTCTTTGACCTCAGACACAGCACCCTCATCTAAACAATCAACTCTATGACCACAGGCACAGAAACCATATCTTAGACCTCAGACAGAGTACGCTTATCTAAACACCCCAATCATTCATCTAAGACGCAGCACCCTAATCTGAACACTTAACTCTCTGAGTTCAGACACAGCACCCTTATCTAAACACCCAACTGCTTGACCTCAGACACAGCAAACCTATCTAAGCTTCCAACCCTTTGACCGCAGCCACAACAACCATATCTAAACACCAAACTCTTTGTCCTCACACATTGCACCTCTATCTAAACACCTCATTCTTTGACTTCAGACACAGCACCCTTACCTAAACATCCAACTCCTTGACCTCAGTCACAGAAACCTTATCTAAACACCACACTCTTTGACTTTAGACACAGCACCCTTACCTAAACACCCAACTCCATGACATCAGACACAGCAACCTTATCTTAACACCCGACTCTTTGACTTTAGACACAGCACCCTTACCTAAACATCCAACTCCTTGACCTCAGTCACAGAAACCTTATCTAAACACCACACTCTTTGACTTTAGACACAGCACCCTTACCTAAACACCCAACTCCATGACATCAGACACAGCAACCTTATCTTAACACCCGACTCTTTGACTTTAGACACAGCACCCTTACCTAAACATCCAACTCCTTGACCTCAGTCACAGAAACCTTATCTAAACACCACACTCTTTGACTTTAGACACAGCACCCTTACCTAAACACCCAACTCCATGACATCAGACACAGCAACCTTATCTTAACACCCGACTCTTTGACTTTAGACACAGCACCCTTACCTAAACATCCAACTCCTTTACCTCAGACACAGAAACCATATCTAAACACTTTGACCTTAGACAAGGCACCCTTATCTAAACACCCAACTCCTTGACCTCAGAAAAAGCACCCTATCTAAATACCCAACTCCTTGACCTCAGACAAAGCACTCTTATCTAAATACCCAACGCCTAGACCTCAACAACAGGACTCTTATCTAAACATTCAACTTCTTGACCTAAGTCACAGCACCTTTAACTCAACACCTAACTACTTGGCTCATACACAGCACCGTTATCTAAACATAGACATCCTTAACTTCAGATACAACACCATTTATAAACACCCAACCCCTTGACCACAGAAAGGTAGCACCCTTATCTAAATACACAACTTCTCAGACACAGCACTCTTATTCAAATATACAAATTACTTGCCCTTGGACGCAATACTTTAATCTAAACATAAACATCGTTGAACTCAGATGGAGTACCCTTATCCAAACACCCAACGCCTTGACCTCAGACACAACACCCGTATCTAAACATACAGTTTCTTGACCTCAGACACATCACTCTTATCCAAATTTACAACGCCTTGACCTCAGACAGAGCACCCTTATCTAAACACCCAACTCCTAGACCTCAGAACAACACCCTTATCTAAACATACAGTTTCTTGACCTCAGACACAGCACACTTATCCAAATATTCAACGCCTTGACCTCCTATAGATCACCCTTATCTTAACATACAACGCCTTTACCTCAGACACGGCACGCCTATTTAAAAACCCAACTCCTTGACCTGAGACACAGCACCTCTATTTAAAAACCCAACTCGACCTCAGACACAGCACCCTTATCTTTATATAGAACGCCTTGACCTCCTATAGAGCACCCTTATCTAAACGTACAACGCCTTTACCTCAGACATAGCACTCTTATCAAAACATACAACGCCTTTACCTCAGACACAGCACGTCTATCTGAAAACCCAACTCCTTGACCTGAGACTCAGCACCACTATTTAGAAACACAACTCCTTGACCTAACACACAGCACCTCTATCTAGAAACTCAACTCCTTGACCTCTGGGAGAGTACCTGTATCTAAAAACCTAACTACTTGAACTGAGACACCGCACCTCTATCTAAAAACCCAACTCCTTGACCTGAGGGACAGCACCTGTATCTAAAAACCCCATCTCCTTGACCTGATACACAGCACTTCTAACTTAAACCCATTTCCTTGACCTGATACATGGCACCTTTATCTAGAACCCAACTCCTTGACCTGAGGGACAGCACCTGTATCTAAAAACCCAACTCCTTAACCTGAGGGACAGCATCTCTATCTAAAAACCCAACTCCTTGATTGAGACACAGCACTTCTATTAAAAACCCAAATCCTTGACCTGAGACACAGCACCTGTATCTAAAATCCCAACCCCTTGACCTGAGACACAGTACCTCTATCTAAAAACCTAGGTTCTTGACCTGAGACACAGCACCTCTATCTAAAAGCCCAACTCCTTGACCTGAGGGACAGCACCTGTATCTAAAAACCCAACTCCTTGACCTGAGGCACAGCACCTGTATCTAAAAACCCCATCTCCTTGACCTGATACACAGCACTTCTAACTTAAACCCATTTCCTTGACCTGATACATGGCACCTTTATCTAGAACCCAACTCCTTGAACTGAGACACAAAACCTCTATCTAAAAACCCAACTCCTTGACCTGAAGGACAGCATCTGTATCTAAAATCCCAGCTCCTTGACCTGGGGGACAGCACCTCCATCTGAAAACCCAACTCCTTGAACTGAGACATAGCACCTGTATCTAAAAACCCAACTCGTTGACCAGAGACACAGCTCTTCTATCTAAAAACCCAACTCCTTGACCTGAGAGATAGCACCTGTATCTAAAAACCCAACTCGTTGACCAGAGACACAGCTCTTCTATCTAAAAACCCAACTCCTTGACCTGAGAGATAGCACCTGTATCTAAAAACCCAACTCCTTGACCTGAGAGATAGCACCTGTATCTAAAAACCCAACTCATTGACCTGAGGGACAGCATCTCTATCTAAAAAACCTAACTCCTTGACCTGAGACACAGCACCTGTATCTAAAAACCTAACTCCTTGACCTGAGAGATAGCACCTGTATCTAAAAACCCAACTCCTTAACCTGAGGGACAGCATCTCTATCTAAAAAACCTAACTCCTTGACCTGAGAGATAGCACCTGTATCTAAAAACCCAACTCATTGACCTGAGGCACGGCACGTCTATCTAAAAACCCAACTCCTTGACCTGAGACACAGCACCTTTATCTAAAAACCCAACTCCTTGACCTGAAGGACAGCACCTCTATTTAAAAACCCAACTCATTGACCTGAGACTCAACACCTCTATATAAAGACCCAACTCCTTGACCTGAGATACAGCGTCTCCAAATAAACACTCAACTCCTCTACCTCAGAACCAATACCCATTTCTAAACAGCCAACTCCTGGATCTCGGACCCAATACCCATTTCTACACACCCAATACCTTGACCTCAGACACAACGTCCTAATCTAAAATACAACTTTTTGAATTGAGACACTACACCCATATTTAAATATAAAAAGCCTTCACCCTAGAACACAGCACTCATTTCCTTATAGACAACTTCTCGTCCTCAGACGCAACACTTTTATCTAAACACCCAAAGCCTTGACCTCAGACACGGCCCCCTTATCTAAATAAACAAGTTCTTGACCTAAGACACAGCACATCCATCTATACACCCAACTCCGTGACCTAAGATACAGCAGCCTTGCTTAAAACTCAGAGCCTTGACCTCAGACACAGCATCCTTATCCAAACACCCAACTCCCAGACTTAGACACAGCACCTTAGCTTAAATTCAGAGCCTTGACCTCTGACACAGTACCCTTATCTAAACACCCAACTCCCTGACTTAGACACAGCACCTTAGCTAAAATTCAGAGTCCTTGGCCCCTGACACAACATCCTCATCAAAACTTCCAACTCTTTGACCTCTGACACAGTACCCTTATCTAAGCACCCAACTTCTAGACCTCAGACACAGCATCCTTATCAAAACACCAAACTGTTAGGCCTCTCACACAGTGCCCTTATTTAAGCACCCAACTCCTAGACCTCAGACACAGTAACCTTATCTACACAAACAACTGGTTGACTTACGTCACAGCACCTCCATCTAAACACTTAACTCCTTGGCTCAAACACAACACCCTTGCCGGAACATAGAACACATTGACCTCAGCAGTCTTAACTAAATATACACCTTCTTGACCTAAGACACAGCACCTCTCTCTAAATACTCAACTCCTTGACCTCAAACACAGCACCGTTATCTAAATCTCCAAGTGCTGGGCCACATACACTGCAGCCTCATCTAAACATTCAAGTTTTTCATTTCAGACATGACACCTTCATCTAAACATACAAATCCTTGTTCTCAGTCGCCTGTCTAAACATACAAATTTATCACTTCAAATACAGCACCTTCATCGAAACAAGCATCTCTTTGACATCAGCCACAGCCCCCATCTAAAAATATAAGCTCCTTGATATCAGTCACAGCCCTCGATTTAAACATACATCTCCTTGACATCAAACACAGCCGCCTATCTAAGCATAAAACTCCTTGACATCAGACACGACACCCTTATGTAAACATAGAACTCCTTGACATCATCTAAATATATAAGTCCTTCAATTCACACATGGCAGCTTCATTTAAACATACAAGTCTTTAACTTCAGATACCTCACACTCATATAAGCATACAAGTCCTTCAATTCAGATATAGCAGCGTTATCTGGACCTATAAGCCCTTGAATTAGACATGGCACACTCATCTAAACGTATAAAAGTCCTTGACTTCAGCCATATCACCTGTATCTATACATACAAGTCTTTGACTTCAGACATAGCACCTGTATCTGAACATACAAGTCCTTGACTACAGACATAGCACCTGTATCTGAACATACAAGTCCTTGTCTTCAGACATAGCACCTGTATCTGAACATACAAGTCATGACTTTAGATATAGAACCCTTATCTAAATATACAAGTTCTAGACTTGAGACATGGAAACCTTATCTGAGCACACAAGTCCTGGAATTTAGACATAGAACTCTTATCTGACCATACTGGTCCCTGACTTTAGACATAGAACCCTTATCTAAACATAAATGTTCTTGACAGTAAACATAGAACCCTTATCTCAACATACAGGTCCTTTACCCTAGACATGGCATACTTATATGAACATACATGCCCTTGACTTTAGACACGGCACCCTTATCTGAACATAAAGATCCTTAATCTTAGACATGACATCCTTAATTGCACATACAAGCCCTTGATTTCGGACATATAGTCCTTATGTGAACATTCAAATCCTTGACTTTAGACATATCGTCCTTATCTGAACATACAAGCCCTTGACTTTAGACATATCGTCCTTATCTGAACATACAAGTCCTTGACTTTAGACATATCCCCCTTATCTGAACATACAAGTCCTTGACTTTAGACATATCGCCCTTATCTGAACATACAAGTCCTTGACTTCAAACATATCGTCCTTATCTGAACATACAAGTCCTTGACCTTAGATATATCACCCTTATCTGAACTTACAAGTCCTTGACTTCAAACATATCGTCCTTATCTGAACATACAAGTCCTTGACCTTAGATATATCACCCTTATCTGAACATACAAGTCCTTGACTTCAAACATATCGTCCTTATCTGAACATACAAGTCCTTGACTTTAGACATATCATCCTTATCTGAACATACAAGTCCTTGACCTTAGATATATCACCCTTATCTGAACATACAAGTCCTTGACTTCAAACATAACATCCTTATCTGAACATACAAGTCCTTGACTTTAGACATATCACCCTTATCTAAACATACAAGTCCTTGACTTCAGACATATCGTCCTTATCTGAACATACAAGTCCTTGACTTTAAACATATCGCCCTTATCTCAGCATACAAGTCCTTGACTTTAGACATGTCGCCCTTATCTGAACATACAAGTCCTTGACTTCAGACATGTCACCCTTAACTGAACATACAAGTCCTTGACTTCTGACATATCGTCCTTATCTGAAAATACAAGTCCTTGACTTCAGACATATCACCCTTATCTGAGCATACAAGTCCTTGACTTCAGACATATCTTCCTTATCTGAACATACAGGTCCTTGACTTTAGACATATCGTCCTTATCTGAACATACAAGTCCTTGACTTTAGACATATCGTCCCTATCTGAACATACAAGTCCTTGACTTTAGACATGTCGCCCTTATCTGAGCATACAAGTCCTTGACTTTAGATATGTCGCCCTTATCTGAACATACAAGTCCTTGACCTTAGACATCATCTAAAAATGGAAGACATCAGGTATCGCATCTTTATCTAAACATACAAGTCCTTGACTTCAGACATAGCAGATTTATCTGCACATACAGGTTCTTCACTTCAGACATATCACCCTTATCTAAAACAAGTTCTTGACTTCAGACATAGCAGCTTTATCGAAACATACAAGTTCTTGACTTCAGACATAGCAGATTTATCTGCACATACAGGTTCTTCACTTCAGACATATCACCCTTATCTAAAACAAGTTCTTGACTTCAGACATAGCAGCCTTATCTAAACATACAAGCTCTTGACTTCAGACATAGCAGTCTTATCTAAACATACAAGTTCTTGACTTCAGACATAGCAGCCTTATCTAAACATACAAGCTCTTGACTTAAGACATATCAGCTTTAACTGAACATACAGGTTCTTCACTTCAGACATATCAATCTTATCTAAACACAAGTTCTTGATTTCAGACATAGCGGCTTTATCTGAACATACAAGCTCTTGACTGCCGACATAGCAGATTTATCTGAACATCCAAGTTCTTGATTTCAGACATAGCAGCTTTATCTGAACATACAAGCTCTTGACTGCCGACATAGCAGATTTATCTGAACATCCAAGTTCTTGACTTCAAACATAAAAGCTTTATCTGAACATACAAGCTCTTGACTGCCGACATAGCAGATTTATCTGAACATCCAAGTTCTTGACTTCAGACATAAAAGCTTTATCTGAACATACAACTTCTTCACTTCAGACATCTTATCTAAACATACAAGCTCTTGATTTCAGACATAGCTGCTTTATCTGAACACACAAGTTCTTCACTTCAGACATATCACCCTTAGCTAAACATACAAGTTCTTGACTTCAGACATAGCAGCTTTATCTGACCATACAAGTACTTGGCTTCAGACATAGCAGTTTTATCTAAACATACTGGTCCTTAACATCTGACATAGCAGCTTTATCTGAACGTACAGGTCCTTGACTTCAGACATAGCAGCTTTATCTAAACGTACATGTCCCTGACATCAGTTATAACAGCTTTATCTGAACATACAAGTACTTGGCTTCAGACATAGCAGCTTTATCTAAACGTACATGTCCCTGACATCAGTTATAACAGCTTTATCTGAACATACAAGTACTTGACTTCAGACATAGCAGCTTTATCTAAACGTACATGTCCCTGACATCAGTTATAACAGCTTTATCTGAACATACAAGTACTTGGCTTCAGACATAGCAGCTTTATCTAAACGTACATGTCCCTGACATCAGTTATAACAGCTTTATCTGAACATACAAGTACTTGACTTCAGACATAGCAGCTTTATCTGACCATACAAGTACTTGGCTTCAGACATAGCAGTTTTATCTAAACATACTGGTCCTTAACATCTGACATAGCAGCTTTATCTAAACGTACATGTCCCTGACATCAGTTATAACAGCTTTATCTGAACATACAAATCCTTAACTTCAGACATGGCATCTTTATCTAAACGTACAAGTCCCTGACATCAGTCATAGCAGCCTTATCTGAACATACCAGTCCTTAACTTCAGACATGGCAGTTTTATCTAAACGTACATGTCCCTGACATCAGTTATAACAGCTTTATCTGAACATACAAGTCCTTAACTTCAGACATGGCATCTTTATCTAAACGTACAAGTCCCTGACATCAGTCATAGCAGCCTTATCTGAACATACCAGTCCTTGATTTCAGACATATAACCCTATCTAAACATACAACTCCTTGACTTCAGACATTGCAGCTTTATTTAAACATAGAAGACTTGGACTTCACACATAGCATCCTTATATAAACACCCAAGAGCGAAGTGGGTCGATTAACACGTTAGCTGTTTATTATAAATATCTAATTAAATATTAAGTTTCTTGGCCAATTTAAGTGTATTTTGTGATGCCATAGAGCACCTAAATTCGAATCTCTTGCTTTTACTGCTTAATATAGAAACTTATTATTATAGAAAATGGCATGTGTGAAAAGAGACAAAGTATAGATTTCCAAAACCTAAGGTTTTAAGCTTTAAAGTGAAGCAGGAATTTTATATTTCGTAGAAATATCTGTACGGGAGATAAAGGTTAGCTTATAAGGGCTGAAAGAAATGCAACAAATGGTGTAGATTTAAAACTGTTCACAATTGCAAGCAATATCAGAATTTTTCAATGCTCTGTGTTGATGAATATAGATTTCTGTAATGTTCCCTATAAGCCCCTAATTTTAACGAGCAAGTGAAAGATAGGCAAACAGTGAATTCATTTTAATTATATTTTTCCATATTTGAAAATCCTCGTATACGTGCCAATTAAGAAAACTGCGTTATCTTAGTTCTTGTTTCATTATTTTGTAAATCTAGCCACAGATTGTATGAAACTTTAAAGTGAAACAGGAATTTTATATTTCCCTGCAATATGTTTAGCACAGAAAAAACTGAACTAAGGGGTGACACAAATGTAACAAATGCAGAAGTATTAAAACTGTTTACAAATACAAAATATTTGTAATTAACATTATGACCTGACTAATTGTTAAACAAAATATACTAATAAACAGGCTCAACAGCAGAAGAAAACAATAGTTTAGGAATGAATTTTGAATATAAATGAAACCAAAAGCATAACTTCATTGATTCTAGGTCTTCCGTTATTTTATTCATGTAAATGGTATTTACTGCGAAGAGTATGTCATAAAGAAGTAAAAGGTTACATAATCAGACTGTGCATCGTCTTATAAACAAGACTGTTAGCCGCCAAATGTATCATTTCACAGAGAGGAAACCATGAACAAAGATTAATGTTGAACATTATGTGCCCACACTTACCCTGGATTAGTGAATGAATCTGGAGCGGAATTTCCTTTCGTTGGATAAACCACGTGACTCCATCCATTCCAGACCTTCCAAATTTCGAAAGGACCAAAGCAGGTCTTGAAATTACACTGCCAAATCTGACAGCAGAACCACATAATTAAACAAGTACCGCTACCCACAGCAACCGAAACCAAAAATCCTCTCACTACATAACTGCTGTCACCAGCATCTTTCAGAGGCGAGAAACGCACGAAACAAGAATCGAAGTAGAGCCCAACTCGACCTCATCCCTCGCGAGCTGGCCACAAACTAGTGAATGGAGCAGAGCGCCGTGACGTCACCACCTATGCCCACGCATGCAACCCCGCGCTGCGATCGACTAGTCCTGCCTGAATAAATGCAGCACGAAGGAACCGACGTAACATTTCCATGGGAAACCTTACCCCTCACCCCTCGTTAAGTCGTACGGGGGTCAATAACGGTTCCCTTCCTCTACATAAGAGTAAAAGGTGTTGCTGGTTCACCAGTAGTCTACATTAACCAACCACTGGCATAGATACAGGAGATAGATCGCTCTAATGAGATATCAACTTTGGTGATAAGCGGACATGCAATTGATTTCAAGTTATCTACACTTAAAGTGTACGTGAATGCAAATAGTTAAAACGACAGGGGCCAAGGGCAGAAACAGGCAAACATGGTCACATTTATTGGTCAATAAAGCAATAGCGTCAGCGAATTTCTTTTTGAATTTGTGGAATCCATACTTTGGCCCATCTAAGTCCATTTCAACGGCCATAACCGAAATATCGTTTTCTGGTTTGAAAATGTTAAACAGCCCGTACTATCTCAAGGAGGACTGAAAAGCTACAAGTGCAACTGATCTGTACAAGCAGGTTATTCAAATAGGAGTGTCTGGGTTTATATAAATAATAGTTTCAGTTGGAAATACTTTTTTACTTTCTCTACACGTACACAGTGTATAGAGTAGGTATTGTATTGCACCCAACATTTCCGTACCGAAATTTCACGGGAAACATGTCTTGAGGCACCCCAAATAAAAGAAAAATTAGAAAAAGTCAGGGTGTGTCTCCACAGTATAGCTCAAAAACTAAAATACCTTAAATACTAAACTTGGTATTTACGTTTATTAACTTCCAAGGATGGCAGACGAAGATTCTCAAGAAAATTCCCCACCCCAAACTACGCTTTACATTGAAAACTTTTAGAAACATTTGGATTTTCTCAAAAATGATCCTAACGGGTTTAACCTAAATACTGCATATTTAAGTTATTCTCAACACAAATAATATGCACATTTTAAATTTTCTGGGAATAGCCTCTGAAGAGCACATTTTTTGGGTTGATTTTGCAGAATTTTGCGTAACGGTTCAACATAAAGACAGACTAAATCTTACTAGGTATTAGAAGGCATATGAGGCGGTGCTAGGAGGGGCTGGTCTAGCGTAGACATGCAATGCGATCTTATAATGTGCCTAGGTATATGCGGCAAACATTTTTGAAGCAGTCTGTCCAAAGACTATGTTTCTACGTTGTATACATTTCGATTTATCGCTGTAAGAATGAACATTGCTTACACTCGCGTTTTTGTTTACGGTATGTGCTAACTCTAATCTCGCCTATGTGTTATTTCTTTTCATGAAGCAGTAGTCAACGAGGCATTTACGGAGTAAGGTTCTAAACTGCAGTATTTCCTTTATAAATTAGCTGAAAGCGGTTTACTGCAGTACGGAAGCGTGCGCGCTTGTTCGTTTAGTGACCACTGCTTAAGGCAAATTTGGTTTGTGTAACTGTGACAATAAGCATGAAGTGTTTAGTGAAGTGTCACTTTCAAAACCTGATACCAGCGCTGCAGGCTAGAAATATCTTTCTTTAAGGAATTGTCATCTGAGGGAGTGCGTGATCAAATAAATGGAACCCACGGCTAAAGCGTGCAACCGTGTCGCGCGTTGTGAAAGAGGGTAAAGCATCTAATACAGAACTTGGCAAACCTTTGTTTAAATCTCCAGGAAAGCATGCCAGAAAGCAAAAAAGTGTTTCCAATTTAGATGGTTTTGAAAAAGACGTACTTCGCCGCACAATATATGAAATATATGACAATGGCGAATACCCCACTATTAAAATACTGGTTCACATTATGAGGGAAAAAAATAGATTATATGGGTTCCTCTACTTCAATAGGATTAATACTGTAAAGTTTGGGCTTCAGATACACAAAAACTAACGATGGGCGTAAATTCTTGCTAGAAAGGGGCGATATTATTGCTGCGAGAATACAATTTTTAAGAACTATGCACATGCTTAGCGAGTCTGGAGGTACTCGCCCCATTTTTTATCTTGATCAGACGTGGGTCAAGCAAAACGTGGCAAGATTTGACGGGAAGAGGTGCACTCAAGACACCTGTGGGGAAAGGAAATAGACTTATAATGTGTCATGCACAAACAGGATTCATTCCCGAGAGCAAGTGGGTTTCCGTTCCAGACCAGGGAATAAAAATTTTGATTATCATTCTGATGTGAACGCAGATTCTTAAACAGAATGCTTCATAAACGACATTTTAAATTTTTTTAGAAGAGGGGTCAGTCATCGCCATCGATAACGCAAGTTACCATTCTAAAACCTTAGATAAGCCTCCCTCTACTAATTCAAAAAGCAAGACATTCAGGACTGGCTCACATGTAATAATATAGCATTCCATCCTGCAGAATTATTACAAAAAGTTAATCCTGGGAAAGGAGTACGAGCTCGATCAAATTGCAGTAGAAAACGAGTACCAAATTATTCGTTTACCTCCTTATCATTGCCAGTACAACCCCATAGATTCGATTGGGGCTGAGGTAAAGAGCAAATTCGCTACAGAAAACACCACTTTTCGTCTTGCGGATGTTGAAAGGCTTACGCCCGCTGCAATTGACAGAGTGACAAAACAAGACTGGGCTAGTCGTGTTGCTCACTGTGAAAAACTGCAGGAAGAGGATTTCCACAAAGAAGCAGCTCGGGATAACACCCTGCAAAAACTAGTTATCAATTTGCAGGAAACTGATTCCGAATTAAGTGAGGACGAGGAAGAAGAAGAGGATGACGACGAGCTAGCAAATTCTCTACAATAATCGCTTTCAGAAATTCTGTTGTTTTCAGTAAATAAGCACATTAATATTAAATGTTACAGGTTATAATGCGATAGATAGAAGCATCGTTTGACGAGTATGTTTACGTTGTGACAGTTTGTGCCGCACCGAATACTTTCTTTCTTTCTCTCTCTGGCGCAGCACTTGGCAGCAGTGAAGCTACGGCAGGCAAGCATTGGCTTACCACATATTCCTTATAATATAGTACGCCGTATAGATGTAGATCTAGTCGAAACACATCATTTATGTCATATGCATTTTTCTTGTACAGGCAACCACCTTACCTTTTTATTGCTTTCAATATTAAAAGGAATAAGGAGAGGATCTTATGCAGTTGGTGGGCTGAGACCCGGACAAGGACCTAGAGCTCAGTGGTGTGATGGTGGCCCATGGTAACTAAGAATAAGGTAGGGATCTCAAGCAGTTGGTGGGCTGAGACCCGGACAAGGACCTAGAGCTCAGTGGTGTGATGGTGGCCCATGGTAACTAAGAATAAGGTAGGGATCTCAAGCAGTTGGTGGGCTGAGACCCGGACAAGGACCTAGAGCTCAGTGGTGTGATGGTGGCCTATGGTAACAAAGAATAAGGTGAGGATCTCGTGCAGTTGGTGGGCTAGGAAACGGACAAGGACCTAGAGCTCAGAGGTGTGATAGTGCCCATGTTAACAAAGAATAAGGTGACGATCTCATGCAATCGGTTGGCTGAGACCCGGACAAGCACCAAGACCACAATGGTGTGATGGTGGCCCATGGTAACAAAGAATAAGATGAGGAACTGATGCAGTCGGTGGGTTTGGACCCGGACCGGGAACTAGAGCTCAGAGGTGTAATGGTGGCACATGGAAACAAAGAGTAAGTTGAGGATCCCATGCAGTTGCTGGGCTGGGATGCGGACCAGGACCTACAGCTCAGTGGTGTGATGGTGACCCATGGTAACAAAGAATAAGGTGAGGATCTCATGCAGTCGGTGGGCTGGGAGCCGGACCAAGACCTACAGCTCTGAAATGTGATGGAGACAGATGGTAACAAAGAATAAGGTGAGGACCTCATGCAGTCGGTGCGCTGGGACCTGGACAAGAACCTAGAGCTCAGTAGTGTGATGGAGACCCATGGTAACAAAGGGTAAGGTGAGGATCCCATACAGTTGGTGGGCTTGGACACGGACAAGAACCTAGAGCTCAGTGGTGTGATGATGGCCTATGGTAACAAAGAGTAAGGTGAGAATCTCATGCAGTCAGTGGGCTAGAACACGGACAAGGACCTAGAGCTCAGTAGTATGATGGTGGCCAATTGTAACAAAGAGTAACGTGAGGATCTCATGCAGACGGTGGGCTTGGATCCGCACCAGGAACTAGAGCTCAGTGGTGTGATGGTGCCACATGGTCACAAAGAATAAGGTGAGGATCTCATGCAGTCGGTGGGCTTGGAGTCGGACAAGGACCTAGAGATCAGCTGTATGATGGTGGCCCATGGTAACAAATATAAAGGTGAGAATTTCATGCAGTCGGTGGGCTTGGACCCGGTAGAAGACCTATAGCTCTGTGGTGTGATGGTGGCCCATGGTAGCAAAGAGTAAGGTGAGGATCTCATACAATCGGTGGAATGAGACCCTGACAAGGAACTAGAGCTCAGTGTTTTGATGGTGGCCCATGGTAACGAAGAATAAGGCTAGGATCTCATGCAGTTAATGGGCTAGAACACGGACTGATACCTAGAGCTCAGTGGTGTGATTGTGGCCCATGGTAACAAAGAATAAGCTGTGGATCTCATGCAATCGTTGGGCTAGGACACGGACCAGTACCTAGTGATCAGTGGTGAGATGGTGGCCCATTGTAACTAAGAATAAGATGAGGATCTCATGCAATCGATGGGCTGGGACCCGGCCCAGGACCTAGAGCTCAGTGGTGTGCTGGTGGCCCATGTTAACTAAGAATAAAGTGAGGATCTCATGCAATCTGTGGGCTGGAACCCGTACCAGGAACTAGAGCTGAAATGTGTGATGGTGACACTTTGTAACAAAGAGTAGGGTGAGGATTTCATGCAGTCGGGGGGCTCGGAACCGGACCAGGAACTACAGCTCTTTGGTGTGAAGATGGAAGATGGTAACAAAGAATAAGGTGAGAATCTCATGGCCTAGGACCCGGACAAAGACCTTCAGCTCAATTGTGTGATGGTGGCCCATGGTAACAAAGAACAAGATGAGAATCTCTTGCTATCGGTGGTATGGAACCCGGAACAACACCTACAGCTCGGTTGTGTGATGGTGGCCCATGGTAACAAAGAATAAGGTCAGGATCTCATGCAGTTGGTGGGCTGAGACCCGGAACAGGAACTACAGCACAGTTGTGTGATGCCGGCACATGGTAACAACGATTAAGGTGAGAATCTCATGCAGTGGGTGAGCTAGGACCAGGACAAAGACCTAAAGCTCAGTTCTGTGATCCTGGCCCATGGTAACAAAGAATAAGTTGAGAATCTCATGCAATCGGTGGGCTAGAACCGGACAGTGACCTACATCTCAGTGGTATGATGGTGGCCATTGTTAACTGAGAATAAGGTAAGCATCACTTTTAGACGGTGGTCTAGGACCCGTACCAGGACCTATGGCTCAATTGTGTTATGCTAGCTCATGGTAACAAAGAATAAGTTGGGGAAATCATTCAGTCAGCGTGCTGGGACACGGACTAAGACCTAGAGCTCAGTAGTAACATGGTGGTGCTTGTGAACAAGGAATAAGTTGGGGATCTCATGCAATTGGTGGGCAAGGGCCCGTACCAGGACCTTGAGTTCAGTGATGACATAGTGGCACTTTTTAAAAAGGAATAAGGTTGGGATCTCATGCATTTGGTGGGCTAGGACCCTTACCAGGACGTAAAGCTCAGTGGTGCCTTGGTGGCGCTTGGTAACTAAGAATAAGGTGAGAATCTCATGCAGTATATGGGCTTGGACCCGGACCAGGAACTAGATTTCAGTGGTGTGATGGTGGCTAATGGTAACAAACAGTAAGGCGAGGATCTCAAGCAGACGATGAGCTGGGACAAGGACCAGGATCTAGTGCTGAGAAGTGTGATGGTGGCCCATGGTAACAAAGAATAAGGTGAGAACGCCAATCAGTCGGTGGGCTGGGACCCGGAAAATGACCTAGAGCTCAGTGGTGTGATGAAGGCCCATTGTAACAAAGAGTAAGAGGAGGATTTATTGCAGTCGGTGGGCTGGGACCCGGACAAGGATCTAGAGCTCTGTGTTGTGATGGTGGCCGATGGTTACAAACAATAAGAAGAGGATCTCATGCAATCTGTGGGCTGAGACCCGGAAAATGACATAGAGCTCATTGGAGTGAAGGTGGCCCATGTTAACAAAGAATAAATTGAGGATCTCTTGCAGTCGGAGGGCTGGGACAAGGACCTAGAGCTCAGTGGTGTGACGGAGACCCATGGTAAAACAGAGTAGGGAGAGGATCTTTTGCAGTCGGTAGACTGGACACGGACAAAGATCTAGAGCTCAGTGGTGTGATGGTGGCCGATGGAAACAAAGAATAAGGTGAGGATCTCTTGCAACCTGTGGGCTGGGACCCGGACAAGGACCTAGAGCTCAGTGATGTGACGGTAGCTCATGGTAACAAAGAATAAGGTGAGGGTTGGGATGAGAACCCGACCAGGACCTAGACCTCAGTGGTGTGTTGGTGGCCAATGGTAACAAAGAATAAGGTGAGGATCTGATGCAGTCAGTGTGCTGGGAACTGGACAAGGACCTAGCGCTCAGTGGTGTGATGCTAGCTCATGCTAACAAAGATTAAGGTGAGGATCTCATGCAGTTGGAGGGCTTGGACACCAACAAGAAAGTAGAGCTCAGTGGTGTGATGGTGGCCCATGGTTACATAGAGTAAGGAGAGGATCTCTTACATTTGGTGAGGATGGACCCGGACAAGGACATAACTCTCAGTGGTGTGATGGTGGCCTATGGTATCAAATAGTAAGGTGAGAATCTCATGCAGTCTGTGGGCTAGAACCCGGACCAGGACCTAGAGCTCAGCAGTGTGATGGTGGCCCATGGTAACAAAGAGTAAGGTAAGGATCTCATGCAGTCGGTGGGCTTGGAACAGTACCAGGAACTAGAGTTCAGTGGTGTGATGGTGCCACATGGTCAGAAAGAATAAGGTGAGGATCTCATGCAGTCGGTGGGCTTGGACCCGGACAAGGACCTAGAGATCAGTTGTGTGATGTTTGCCCAGGGTAACAAAGATAAAGGTGAGAATTTCATGCAGTCGGTGGGTTTGTACCCGGCAGAGGACCTAAAGCTCTGTGGTGTGATGGTGGCCCATGGTAGCAAAGAGTAAGCTGAGGATCTCGGCAATCGGTGGCATGGGACCCGGACAAGGAACTAGAGCTCAGTGTTTTGATGGTGGCCCATGGTAACAAAGAATAAGGCGAGCATATCATGCAGTTAATGGGCTTGAAACCGGACAGGTACCTAGAGCTCAGTGGTGTGATTGTGGCCCATGGTAACAAAGAATAAGCTGAGGATCTCATGCAGTCGGTGGGCTAGGACACGGACCAGTACCTAGTGATCAGTGATAAGATGGTAGCCCATGGTAACTAAGAATAAGATGAGGATCTCATGCAATCGATGGGCTGGGACCCGGACCAGGACCTAGAGCTCAGTGGTGTGATGCTAGCCCATTCCAACCAAGTATAAGATGAGGATCTCATGCAGTCGGAGGTCTTGGACACCAAACAGGAACTAGAGCTCACTAATGTGATGGTGGCCCATGGTTACATAGAGTAAAGAGACGAACTCATGCATTTGGTGAGCTTGGACCCGGACAAGGACATAGAGCTCAGTGATGTGATGGTGGCCTATGGTATCAAAGAGCAAGGTGAGAATCTCATGCATCCTGTGGGCTAGAACCCGGACCAAGTCATAGAGCAGTGTCATGGTGGCCCATCGTAACAAAGAGTAAGGTGAGGATATCATGCAGTCGGTGGGCTTGGAACCGTATCAGGAACTAGTTCTCTGTGGTATGATGGTGACACATGGTCATAAAGAATGAGGTGAGGATCTCATGGAGTCGGTGGGCTTGGACCCGTACCAGGAACTAGAGCTGAATTGTGTGAAGGTGGCACTTGGTAACAAAGAGTAGGGTGAGGATTTCATGCAGTCGGGGGGCTCGGATCCGGACCAGGGACTAGAACTCTTTGGTGTGAAGGTGGAACATGGTAACAAAGAATAAGGTGAAAATGTCATGCAGCCGGTGGGTTAGGACCCGGACAAAGACCTTCTGCTCAATTGTGTGATGGTGGACCATGGTATCAAAGAACAAGGTGAGAATCTAATGCTATCGGTGGGATAGAACCTGGACAAACACCTACAGCTCGGTTGTGTGATGGTGGCCCATGGTAACAAAGAACAAGGTCAGGATCTCATGCAGTTGGTGGTTTGGGAACCGGAACAGGAACTACAGCACAGACAATGAATAAGGTGAGAATCTCATGCAATCGGTGGGCTAGAACCGGACAGTGACCTACATCTCAGTGGTGTGATGGTGGCCATTGTTAACTGAGAATAAGGTAAGCATCACTTTTAGACGGTGTGCTAGGACCCGTACCAGGACCTATGGCTCAATTGTGCTATGCTAGCTCATGGTACCAAAGAATAAGTTGGGAAAATCATTCAGTCAGCGTGCTGGGACACGGACTAAGACCTAGAGCTCAGTAGTAACATGGTGGTGCTTGTGACCAAGGAATAAATTGGGGATCTCATGAAATTGGTGGGCAAGGGCACGTACCAGGACCTTGAGTTCAGTGATGACATAGTGGCACTTGTTAAAAAGGAATAAGGTTGAGATCTCATGCATTTGGTGGGCTAGGACCCTTACCAGGACGTAGAGCTCAGTGTCGTGTTGGTGGCGCTTGGTAACAAAGAATACGGTGAGAATCTCATGCGGTCTGTGGGCTTGGACCCGGACCAGGAACTAGAGCTCAGTGGTGTGATGGTGGCCAGTGGTACCAAAAAAAAAGGCGAGGATCTCATGCAGTCGGTGGGCAGTGACACGGACCAGGACCTAGTGCTGAGAAGTGTCATGGTGGCCCATGGTAACAAAGAAAAAGGTGAGGATGGCATGCAGTAGGTGGGCTGGGATCCGGAAAATGATCTAGAGCTCAGTGGTGTGATGGAGGCCCATTGTAACAAAGAGTAAGGAGAGGATTTATTGCAGTCGGTGGGTTGGACCCGGACAAGGATCGAGAGCTTTGTGTTGTGATGGTGGCCGATGGTTACAAAGAATAAGAAGAGGATCTCATGCAATCGGTGGGCTGAGACCCGGAAAAGGACCTAGAGCTCAGTGGAGTGAAGCTGGCCCATGTTAACAAAGAATAAGGTGAAGATCTCTTGCAATTGGTGGGCTGGGACAAGGACCTAGAGCTCAGTGGTGTGATGGAGACCCATGGTAAAACGGAGTAAGGAGAGGATCTACTGCAGTCGGTAGGCTTGGACACGAACAAAGACCTAGAGCTCAGTGGTGTGATGGTGGCCGATGGAAACAAAGAATAAGTTGACAATCTCTTGCAACCTGTAGGCTAGGACCCGGACAAGGACCTAGAGCTCAGCTGTGTGACGGAGGCCCATGGTAACAAAGAGTAAGGTGAGGGTTGGGATGAGACACGGACCAGGACCTAAAGCTCAGTGGTGTGCTGGTGACCCATGGTAACAAAGAATAAGGTGAGGATCTAATGTAATCGGTGTGCTGGGACCCGGACAAGGACCTAGAGCTCAGTGGTGTGATGCTAGCCCATGCTAACAAAGAATAAGGTGAGGATCTCATGCAGTTGGAGGGCTTGGACACCAACCAGGAATTAGAACTCGGTGGTGTGATGGTGGCCCATGGTTACATAGAGTAAGGAGAGGATCTAATGCATTTGGTGAGCTTGGACCCGGACAAGGACATAGCGCTCAGTGGCGTGATGGTGGTTTATGGTATCAAAGAGTAAGGTGAGAATCTAATGCAATATGTGGGCTAGAACCCGGACCAGGTCCTAGAGCTCGACAGTGTGATGGTGGCCCATGGTAACAAAGAGTAAGGTGAGGATCTAATGCAGTCGGTGAGCTTGGAACCGTACCAAGAACTAGTGCTCAGTGGTGTGATGTTGGCACATGGTCATAAAGAATAAGGTGAGGATCTAATGCAGTCGGTGTGCTTGGACAAGGACCTAAAGCTGAGGGGTGTGATTGTGGCCCATGGTAAGAAAGAGTAAAGTGGGGATCTCATGCATTCGGTGGGATGGGACACGTACAAGGAACTAGAGATCAGTGGAGTATTGGTGGCACATGGTAACAAAGAGTAAAGTGAGAATCTCATGCAAACGGTGGGTCGAGACCCGTACAGGGACCTAGAGCTAAGTGCAGTGATGGTGCCCCATGTTAACAAAGAATAAGGTGAGGTTCACATGCAACCGGTGAGATGGGGCAGGACAAGGACCTAGAGCTCTTTGGTGTGATTGTGGCCAATGGTAACAAAGAGTAAGGTGAGAATCTCATGCAGTTGGTGGGCTAGGACCCGTACAAGGACCTCGGGCTCTCTGGTGTGATGGCGGCTCATGGTAACAATGAACAAGGGTTCAATCTCATGCAATCGGTGCCATACAACACGGACAAAGACCTACAGCTCATGTGTGAGATGGTGGCCCATGGTAACAAAGAATAAGGTGGGGATCTCATGCAGTGGTTGGGATGAGACCCGGACCAGGACCTATAGCTCAGTGGTGTGATGGTGGCCTATGGTAACAAAGAGCAAGGTGAGGATCTCATACAGTTGGTGGGCTGCGACCGGGACAAGTATCTAGAGCTTAGTGGTGTGTTGGTGGACTACGGTAACAAAGAATAAGATGACGATGTCATGCAATAGGTGGGCTGAGACCCGTACAAGCACCTAGAGCTGAATGGTGTGATGGTGGCCCTTGGTAACATAGAATAAGTTGAGGAACTCATGCAGTCGGTGGGCTTGGACCCTGACCGTGAACTCGAGCTCAGAGGTGTAATGCTGGCACGTGGTAACAAAGAGTAAGTTGAGGATCTCATGCAGTCGGTGGGCTGAGACCCGGTCCAGGACCTAGTGCTCAGAAGCGTGATGGTGGCCCATGGTAACAAACAATAATATGAGGATCCCATGCAGTCGGTGGGCTGGGACCCGAAAAATGACCTAGAGCTCAGTGATGTTTTGGTGGCCGATGGTTACAAAGAATAAGAAGAGGATCTATTACAATCGGTGGGCTGAGACCCGCAAAAGGACCTAGAGCGCAGTGGAGTGAAGGTGGCCCATGTTAACAAAGAATAAGGTGAGGATCTGTTGAAATCGGTGAGCTGGGACAAGGACCTAGAGCTCAGTGGTGTGATGGAGGCCCATGGTAAAACAGAGTAAGGAGAGCATCTATTGCAGTCGGTATACTTGTATACGGACAAAGACCTAGAGCTCAGTGGTGTGATGGTGGCCGATGGAAACAAAGAGTAAAGTGAGGATCTCTTGCAACCTGTGGGCTGGGACCCGGACAAGGGCTTAGAGCTCAGTGGTGTGACGGTGGCCGATGTTAACAAAGAATAAGGTGAGGGTTGGGATGAGAACCGGACCAGGACCTAGAGCTAAGTGGTGTATTGGTGGCCCATGGTAACAAAGAATAAGGTGAGGATCTAATGCAATCGGTGTGCTGGGACACGGACAAGGACCTACAGCTCAGTGGTGTAATGCTAGCCGATGCTAACAAAGAATAAGGCGAGGATCTCATGCAGTCGGAGGGCTTGGACACCAAACAGGAAGTAGAGCTCAGTGGTGTGATGGTGGTCATTGGTTACATAGAGTAAAGAGAGGATCTCATGCATTTGATGAGCTTGGACCCGGACAAGGACATTGAGCTCAGTGGTGTAATGGTGGCCTATGGTATCAAAGAGCAAGGTGAGAATCTCATGCAGTATGTGGGCTAGAACACGGACCAGGTCCTAGAGCAGTGTGATGGTGGCCCATGGTAACAAAGAGTAAGGTGAGGATATCATGCAGTCGGTGGGCTTGGAACCGTATCAGGAACTTGTTCTCAGTGGTATGATGGTGGCACATGGTCATAAAGAATAACGTGAGGATCTCATGGAGTCGGTGGGCTTGGACACGGACAAGCACTTAGAGCTGTGGTGTGTGATTGTGGTCCATGGTAAGAAAGAGTAAAGTGGGGATCTCATGCAATCGGTGGGCTGGGACCCACACGAGGAACTAGAGCTCAGTTGTGTGATGGTTGCCCTTGGTAACTAAGTGTAAGTCGAGGATTTCATGCAGTCGCTGGGCTGGAACCCGGACCAGGAACTATGGCTCTGTGGTTTGATGGTGGCCCATGGCAACAAAGAATAAGTTGAGAATCTCATGCAGTCGGTGGACTAGGAGCATGACAAGGACCTACAGCTCAGTTGTGTGATGGTGGCCCATAGTAACAAAGAACAAGGTGAAAATCTCAACCAATGTGTGGGATAGAACCCGGACAAAGACCTACAGCTAAGTTGTGAGATGGTGGCCCATGGTAACAAAGAATATGGTAACGATCTCATGCAATCGGTGGGCTGAGAACCGGACAAGGACATAGAGCTCAGTGGAGTGACGGTGGCACATGTTAACAAAGAGTAAGGTGAGGATCACATGCAGTCGGTGGGCTGTGACCCGGACAAGGTACTGGAACTCAGTGGTGTGATGGAGGCCCATGGTAAAAAAGAGTAAGGAGAAGATCTAATGCAGTCTGTAGGCTTGGACTCGGAAAAGGACCTAGAGCTGAGTGGTGTGATGGTGGCCGATGGTAACAAAGAGTAAGGTGAGGATCTAATGCAAACGGTGGGCTGACACCCGTACAAGGCCCTAGAGGTAAGTGGAGTGATGGTGACCCATGATAACAAAGAATAAGGCAAGGTTCTCATGCAACTGGTGGGATGGGGCGGACAAGGACCTAGAGCTCTTTGGTGTCATTGTGGCCCATGGTAACAAAGAGTAAGGTGAGAATCTCATGCAGTCGGTGGACTTGGAACCGGACCAGGATCTAGAGCTCAGTGGTGTGATGGTGGCACATGGTCATAAAGAATAAGGTTAGGAGCTCATGCAGTCGGTGGGCTTGGACATGTGCAAGGACTTAGAGCTGAGGGGAGGATGGTGGCACCTACAGCTCAGTTATGAGATGGTGAACCATGGTAACAAAGAATAAGCTAAGGATCTCCTGCAGTGGTTGGGATGAGATCCGGACCAGGACCTAGAGCTCTGTTTTGTGATGGCCCATGGTAACAAAGAGCAAGGTGAGAATCTCATGCATACGGTGAGCTAGGACCCGGAAAAAGACCTACAGCTCAGTTGTGTAATGCTGGCCCACGGTAACAAAGAATAAGGTAAGGATCTCATGAAATCGGTGGGCTGAGACCCGTACAAGGACCTAGAGCTAAGTGCAGTGATGGTGACCCTTGTTAACAAAGAATAAGGTGAGGTTCTCATGCAACCGGTGGGATGGGGCCGGACAAGGACCTAGAGCTCTTTGGTGTGATTGTGGCCAACGATAACAAAGAGTAGGTGAAAATCTCATGCAGTTGGTGGGCTAGGACCCGTACAAGGACCTCGGGCTCTGTGGTGTGATGGTGGCTCATGGTAACAAAGAACATGGTGTCAATCTCATGCAATGGGTGGTATAGAACACGGACTAAGACCTACAGCTCAGGTGTGAGATTGTGGCCCATGTTAACAAAAAATAAGGTGGGGATCTCATGCAGTGGTTGGGATGAGCCACGGACCAGGACCTGGAGCTCAGTGGTGTGTTGGTGGCCTATGGTAACAAAGACTAAGGTGAGGATCTCATGCAGTCGGTGGGCTGGGAGCGGGACAAGGACCTATAGCTCATTGGTGTGATGGTGGCCTATGGTAACAAATAGCAAGAAGAGGAGCTCATCCGGGACAAGGATCTAGAGCTCAGTGGTGTGTTGGTGGCCAATGGTAACAAAGAATAGGAGGACGATCTCATGCAATAGGTGGGCTGAGACCCGTACAAGCACCTAGAGCTGAATCGTGTGATGGTGGCCCTTGGTAACAAAGAATAAGTTGAGGATCTCATGCAGTCGGTGGGCTTGGACACTGACTGTAAACTCGAGGTCAGAGGTGTAATGGTGGCACATGGTAACAAAGAGTAAGTTGAGGATCTGATCCAGTCGGTGGGCTGGGACCCGGTCCAGGACCTAGTGCTCAGAAGTGTGATGGTGGCCCATAGTAACAAACAATAAGGTGAGAATCCCATGCAGTCGGTGGGCTGGGACCTCGAAAATGACCTATAGCTCAGTGATGTGATGGTGGCCGATGGTTACAAAGAATAAGAAGAGGATCTAATGCAATCGGTGGCCTGAGACGCGCAAAACGACCTAGAGCTCAGTGGAGTGAAGGTGGCCCATGTTAACAAAGCATAAGGTGAGGATCTCATGAAATCGGTGGGCTGGGACAAGGACCTAGAGCTCAGTGGTGTGATGGAAGCCCATGGTAAGACAGAGTAAGGAGAAGATCTATTGCAGTCGGTATGCTTGTATACGGACAAAGACCTAGAGCTCAGTGGTGTAATGGTAGCCAATGGAAGCAAAGAATAAAGTGAGGATCTCTTGCAAACTGTGGTCTGGGAACCGGACAAGGACCTAGAGCTCAGTGGTGTGACGGTGGCCCATGGTAACAAAGAATAAGGTGAGGGTTGGGATGAGAACCGGACCAGGACCTAGAGCTCAGTGGTGTATTGATGGCCCATGGTAACAAAGAATAAGGTGAGGATCTAATGCAATCGGTGTCCTGGGACACGGACAAGGACCTAGAGCTCAGTGGTATGATGCTAGGCCATTCCAACCAAGAATAAGGTGAGGATCTCATGCAGTCGGAGGTCTTGAACACCAAACAGGAACTAGAGCTCAGTGGTGTGATGGTGGCCCATGGTTACATAGAGTAAAGAGACGATCTCATGCATTTGGTGAGCTTGGACCCGGACAAGGACATAGAGCTCAGTGGTGTGATGGTGGCCTATGGTATCAAAGAGCAAGGTGAGAATCTCATGCAGTCTGTGGGCTAGAACCCGGACCAAATCCTAGAGCAGTGTCATGGTGGCCCATGATAACAAAGAGTAAGGTGAGGATATCATGCAATCGGTGGGCTTGGAACCGTATCAGGAACTAGTTCTCAGTGGTATGATGGTGAAACATGGTCATAAAGAATGAGGTGAGGATCTCATGGAGTCGGTGGGCTTGGACACGGAGAAGGACTTAGAGCTGTGGGGTGTGATTGTGGTCCATGGTAAGAAAGAGAAAAGTGGGGATCTCATGCAATCGGTGGGCTGGGACCCGCACGATGCACTAGAGCTCAGTTGTGTGATGGTTGCCCTTGGTAACAAAGAGTAAGGCGAGGGTTTCATGTAGTCGCTGGGCTGGGACCCGGACCAGGAACAATGGCTCTGTGATTTAATGGTGGCCCATGGCAACAAAGAATAAATCGAGAATCTTATGCAGTCGGTGGACTAGGAGCATGACAAAGACCTACAGCTCAGTGGTGTAATGGTAGCCCATGGTAACAAAGAACAAGGTGAGAATCTAAACCAATCGGTGGGCTAGAATACGGACAAAGACCTACAGCTCTGTTGTGAGATGATGGCCCATGGTAACAAAAAATATGGTGACGATCTCATGCAATCGGTGGGCTGAGAACCGGACAAGGACCTAGAGCTCAGTGGAGTGAAGGTGGCACATGTTAACAAAGAGTATGGTTAGGATCCGATGCAGTCGGTGGGCTGTGACCCGGACAAGGTACTAGAGCTCAGTGGTGTGATGGAGGCCCATGGTAAATAAGAGAAAGGAGAAGATCTAATGCATTCGGTAGGCTTGGATTTGGACAAGGACCTAGAGCTGAGTGGTGTGATGGTGGCCGATGGTAATAAAGAGTAAAGTGAGGATCTCATGCAAACGGTGGGCTGAGACCCGTACAAGGACCTACAGCTAAGTGGAGTGATGTTGACCCATGATAACAAAGAATAAGGTGAGGTTCTCATGCAACCGGTGGGATGGGGCCGGACAGGGACCTAAAGCTCTTTGGTGTCATTGTGGCCTATTGTAACAAAGAGTAAGATGAGGATCTCATGCAATCGGTGGGCTTGGAACCGGATCAGGATCTAGAGCTCAGTGGTGTGATGGTGGCACATGGTCATAAAGAATAAGGTGAGGATCTCATGCCTGTAGGTGGGCTTGGACATGTACAAGGATTTAGAGCTGAGGGGAGGATGGTGGCACCTACAGCTCAGTTGTGAGATGGTGAACCATGGTAACAAAGAATAAGGTAAGGATCTCCTGCAGTGGTTGGAATGAGATTCGGACCAGGACCTAGAGCTCTGTTTTGTTATGGCCCATGGTAACAAAGAACAAGGTGAGAATCTAATGCAGTCGGTGAGCTAGGAACCGGTAAAAGCCCTACAGCTCAGTTGAGTAATGCTGGCCCATGGTAACAAAGAATAAGGTAAGGATCTCATGCAATCGGTGGGCTGAAAACCGGACAAGGACCTACAGCTCAATGGAGTGAAGGTGGCCTATGTTAACAAAGTGTAAGTTGAGGATCTCATGGAGTCGTTGGGCTGGGACCCGTCAAGAGCCTGGGGCTCGGTAGTGAGATGAGGACCATGGCAAAAAAGAGTATGGAGAGGATCTATTGCAGTCGTTAGGCTTGGATACCGACATGGACCTAGAGCTCAGTGGTGTCATGGTGGAAATGGTAACAAAGAATAAGGTGAGGATCTCATGCAATCGGTAGGCTGAGACCCGCACAAGGACCTAGAGCTCAGTGGAGTATTGGTGGCACATGGTAACAAAGAGTAAGGTGAGAATCTCGTGCAGCTGGTGGGCTAAAACCATTACAATGACCTAGGGCTCAGTTGTGTGATGGAGGCTCAGGGTAACAAAGAACAAGGTGTGAATCTCATGCAATCGGTGGGCTAGAACCCGGACAAAGACCTACAGCTCAGTTCTTAGATTGTGGCCCATTGTAACAAAGAATAAGGTTAGGATCTAATGCAATCGGTGGGCTGGGACCGGACAAGGACCTAAAGTTCAGTGGTGTGATGCAGGCCCATGCTAACAAAGAATAAGGTGAGGATCACATGCATTCGAAGGCCTTGGAACCGGACCAGGTAGTAGAACTCAGTGGTGTGATGGTGTTCTATGGTAACAAAAAGTAAGGAGAGGATATCATACAGTTGGTGAGCTTGGACCCTGACAAGGACATGGAGCTCAGTGGTGTGAATGGGCAATGGTATCAAAGAGTAAGGTGAGAATCTCATGCAGTCTGAGGGTTGGAACCCGGACAAGGACCTAGAGGTCAGTAGTGTGATGATGTCCCATGATACCAAAGAGTTAGGAGAGCATCTCATGCAGTCGGTGAGTTTGGAACCGCACAAGGACTTAGAGCTGAAGGGTGTGATTGTGGCCCATGGTAAGAAAGAGTAAAGTGGGGATCTCATGCAATCGGTGGGATGGGACACGTACAAGGAACTAGAGTTCAGTAGTGTGCTGGTGGCCCATGGTAACTAAGAATAAAGTGAGGATCTCATGCTGCCGGTGGGCTGGGACCCGCACGAGGAACTAGAGCTCAGATGTGTGATGGTTGCTCTTGGTAACAAAGTGTAAGGCGAGGATTTCATGGAGTCCCTGGGCTGGTACCCGGACCAGGAACTAATGTTCTGTGGTTTCATGATGGCCCATGGTAACAAAGAATAAGGTGAGAATCTCATGCAGTCGTTGGGCTAGGACCATGACAATGACCTACAACTCAATTGTGTGATGGTGGTCCATGGTAACAAAGAACAAGGTGAGAATCTCAACTAATCGTTGGGCTAGAACCCAGACAAAGACCTAAAGCTCAGTTGTGAGATGGTGGCCCATGGTAACAAAGAATAAGGTAACGATCTCATGCAATCGTTGGGCTGAGAACCGGACAAAGACCTAGAGCTCAGTGGAGTGAAGGTGGCTTTTGTTAACAAAGAATAAGGTGAGGATCTCATGCAGTCGGTGGCCTGTGACCCGGACAGGGTACTAGAGCTCAGTGGAGTGATGGAGGCCCATGGTAAAAAAGAGTAAGGAGAAGATCTAATGCAGTCGGTAGGCTTGGACTCGGACAATGACCTAGAGCTCAGTGGTGTGATGGTGGCCGATGGTAATAAAGAATAAGGCGAGGATCTCATGCAAACGCTGGGCCGAGACCCGTACAAGGACCTAGAACTAAGTGCAGTGATGGTGACCCATGTTAACAAAGAATAAGTTGAGGTTCTCATGCAGCCGGTGGGATGGGGCCGGAGAAGGACCTAGAGCTCTTTGGTGTGATTGTGGCCCATGGTAACAAAGAGTAAGGTGAGAATCTCATGCAGTTGGTGGGCTAGGACCTCGGGCTGTGTGATGTGATGGTGGCTCATGGTAACAAAGAACAAGGTGTCAATCTCATGCAATCGGTGGTATAGAACACGGACTAAGACCTACAGCTCAGGTGTGAGATGGTGACCCATGTTAACAAAAAATAAGGTGGGGATCTCATGCAGTGGTTGGGATGAGACCCGGACCAGGACCTGGAGCTCAGTGGTGTGTTGGTGGCCTATGGTAACAAAGACTAAGGTGAGGATCTCATGCAGTAGGTGGGCTGGGACCGGTACAAGGACCTATAGCTCAGTGGTGTGATGGTGGCCTATGGTAACAAATAGCAAGATGAGGATCTCATACAGTTGGTGGGCTGCGACCGGGACAAGGATCTAGAGCTCAGTGGTGTGTTGGTGGCCTATGGTAACAAAGAATAGGAGGACGATCTCATGCAATAGGTGGGCTGAGACACGGACAAGCACCTAGAGCTGAATCGTGTGATGGTGGCCCTTGGTAACAAAGAATAAGTTGAGGATCTCATGCAGTCGGTGGGCTTGGACACTGACTGTAAACTCGAGGTCAGAGGTGCAATGGTGGCACATGGTAACAAAGAGTAAGTTGAGGATCTGATCCAGTCGGTGGGCTGGGACCCGGTCCAGGACCTAGTGCTCAGAAGTGTGATGGTGGCCCATGGTAACAAACAATAAGGTGAGGATCCCATGCAGTCGGTGGGCTGGGACCCGGAAAATGACCTAGATCTCAGTGATGTGATGGTGGCCGATGTTTACAAAGAATAGGAAGAGGATCTAATGCAATTGGTGGGCTGAGACCCGCAAAAGAACCTAGAGCTCAGTGGAGTGAAGTTGTCCCATGTTAACAAAGAATAAGGTGAGGATCTCATGAAACCGGTGGGCTGGGACAAGGACCTAGAGCTCAGTGGTGTGATGGAGGCCCATGGTAAAACAGAGTAAGGAGAGGATCTATTGCAGTCGGTAGGCTTGGACACGGACAAAGACCTAGAGCTCAGTGGTGTGATGGTAACCGATGGAAACAAAGAATAAGGTGAGGATCTCTTGCAACCTGTGGGCTGGGACCCGGACAAGGACCTAGAGCTCAGTGGTGTGACGGTGACCCATGGTAACAAAGAAGAAGGTGACGGTTGGGATGAGAACCGGACCTGGACCTAGAGCTCAGTAGTGTATTGGTGGTCCATGGTAACAAAAATAAGGTGAGGATCTAATGCAATCGCTGTGCAGGGACACGGACAAGGACCTACAGCTAAGTGGTGTGATGCTAGCCCATGCTAACAAAGAATAAGTTGAGGATCTCATGCAGTCGGAGGGCTTGGACATCAACCAGGTTATAGAGCTAAGTGGTGTAATGGTGGCCCATGGTTACATAGAGTAAGGAGAGGATCTCATGCATGTGGTGAGCTTGGACCCGGACAAGGACATAGCGCTCGGTGGTGTGATGGTGGCCTATAGTATCAAGGAGTAAGGTGAGAATCTCATGCAGTCTGTGGGCTAGAACCCGGATCAGGACCTAGAGCTCAGCATTGTGATGGTGGCCCATGATAACAAAGAGTAAGGTGAGGATCTCATGCAGTCGGTGGCTTGGAACCGTACCAGGAACTAGAGTTCAAAGGTGTGATGGTGCCACATAATCACAAAGAAGAAGGTGAGGATCTCATGCAGTCGGTGGGCTTGGACACGGACAAGGACTTAGAGCTGAGGGTGGTGATTGTGGCCCACGGTAAGAAGAGTAAAGTGGGGATCTCATGCAATCGGTGGGATGGGACCCGCACGAGGAACTAGAGCTCAGTTGTGTGATGGTTGCCCTTGGTAACAAAGAGTAAGGCGAGGATTTCATGCAGTCGCTGGGCTGCGACCCGGACCAGGAACTAGAGCTCTGTGGTTTGATGGCCCATGGAAACAAAAATAAGTTGAGAATCTCATGCAGTCGGTGGACTAGGAGCATGACAAAGACCTACAGCTCAGTTGTGTGATGGTGGCCCATGATCACAAAGAACAAGGTGAGAATCTCAACCAATCGGTGGGATAGAACCCGGACAATGACCTACAGCTCAGTTGTGAGAGGGTGGCCCATGGTAACAAAGAATAAGGTAACGATCGTATGCAATCGGTGGGCTGAGAACCGGACAAGGACCTAGAGCTCAGTGGAGTGAAGGTGCCACATGTTATCAAAGAGTAAGTTTTGGATCTGATGCAGTCGATGGGCTGTGACCCGGACAAGGTACTAGAGCTCAGTGGTGTGATGGATGCCCATGGTAAAAAAGAGTAAGGAGAAGATCTAATGCAGTCGGTAGGCTTAGACTCGGACAAGGACCTAGAGCTCAGTGGTGTGATGTTGGTCCATGGTACAAAGAATAAGGCGAGGATCTCATGCAGTCTGCGGGCTGGGAACCGGAACAGGAACTAAAGCTCAGTTGTGTGATGGTGGCCAATGGTAACAAAGAATAAGGTGAGAATCTCATGCAGTTGGTGAGCTAAGATCCGGACAAAGACCTACAGCTCAGTTGTGTGATCCTGGCCCATGGTAAAAAAGAATAAGGTGAGAATCTCATGCAGTCGGTAGGCTGGAACGCGGGCCAGGTTCTAGAGCTCAGTGGTGACATGGTGGCCATGGAAAACAAGGAATAAGTTGAGGATCTCTTGCATTCGGTGGGCTAGGAACCGGTCCCGGTCCTAGTGCTCAGTGGTGTTATGTTGACCTATGGTAAAAAGAGACTAACGAGAGTATCTCATGCAGATGTTGGGCTGGGATACGGCCCAGGATCTTGAGCTTAATGGTCTGATGGTAGCCGATGGTTACCTAGAATGTCGTGCTGATCACATGCTGTCGGTGGGCTAGGACCCGGAACAGGAGCTAGAGCTCAATGGTGTGATGGTGGCGCATGGTACTAAAAGATAATGTGAGGAGCTCGTGAAATGCGATGGGCTAGGACCCTGACCACAACCCAGAGCTCAGTGGTGCTATGGTGGCTCATGGTAATATAAAATAAGCTGAGGATCTCATGTAGAGCGTGGGCTAGGTCCCGGAGAGTGATCTAGGGCTCAACGGTTTCATCGTGACTCATGGTAAGAAAGAATATGTTAAGGATCTCATGTAGATGGTTAGCTGGTATCCGGACGCAGAACAAGAGCTCATTGTTGTGATGGTTGCACATTGTAACACTGAATAACGTGAAGACCTCATGTAGACAGTGACCTAGGCCCCGGAATATGATCTAGATCTCAGTGGTGTTATGGTGGCCCATGGTAACATGAATACGGGGGAATCTCATGTAGACCATGGGCTAGGACCCGGATCAAGACCTAGAGCTCAATGGTGACATGGTGGCCCATTGTAATAAAAAATAAGGTGGGGATCTCATGTAGACAATGGTCTAGGACCCGTAAAGGGACCTAAAATACAGTGGTTTGATGATGGTCCACGGTAAAATGGAATAAGTTGATTTACTCATGTAGATGTCGGGCTAGGACCCGGACCAGAACCTAGAGCTCAACGGTGTGATGGTGGCCTATGGTAACAAAAAAATAAGCTGACGATCACATGTAGACGGTGGGCAGGGATCCAGACAAGGATTCAAACCTCAGTGGTATCCTCGTGGCTAATGGTAAAAACAATAAGTTGAGGAACTCATGTAGTTGGTGGGATAGGATCCGGAACAGTACCTTGAGATAAGTGGTGTCATCGTGGCCCATTATAACAAAGAGTAAGGTGTGGATCTCATTTAGACGTTCGGCTGGGTCTAGGACCAGAACCTGGAGCACAATGGTGCCATGGTGGCCCGTATTAACAAAAATAATGTGAGGATCTCATGCACACAGTGGGATAGGATCCAGACCAGTATCTAGAGCTTTGTATTGTGATGGTGGCCATGGTAACAAAAAAGAATGTGGGGATCTCGTGTAGACGTTGGGCGAGGATCTGGACTAATACCTACAGCTCTGTGTTGTGATTGTGGCCCATGGTATCAAAGAATAACTTTAGGACCTCATTCATTCTTTTGGCTGAGACATAGGAAGGATCTAGAGTTCAGTGGTGTCATGGTTGAGTCATGGTAAGAAAGAATAAGATGAGGATCTCATGTAATCGGTGGGCTAGTGCCCGGACCAGGACCCAGAGCTCAGTGGTGTCATGGTGGCTCATGGTAACAAACAATTTTATTAGTTGAGGATCTCATGTAGACTGTGGCCTGAGACGCTCACTAGAACCTTGAGCTCAGTGGTTTCGTGGTGGCCCATGGTAACAAACAATTAGGTGAGGATCTCGTGTAGACGGTGGGTTGGGACCCAGACCAGGACCTAGAGCTAAGTGGTGTCGTGGTGGCTCATGGTAACAAAAAATAACGTGAGGATCTCATGTAGACGGTGGACTGGAACACGGACCAGGACCTAGAGCTCAGTGAAATGATGGTGGCCGACGGTAACAAAAATAAGGTGAGTAACTCACGTAGAGGGTGGTATGGGCCCAGGCCCGGAGATAGAGTACAGTGGTGTCATCGTGACTTGTGGTAACAAACAATAAGGTTAATATCTCATGTAGATGGTGGGCTAGGACCCGGGCCAGCACCTAGAGCTTGTTGGTGTAGTGTTGGCCCACAGTAACAAAGAATAAAGTAGGGATCTGCAGTCGGTGGACTAGAACCCAGAATAGCACCTAGTGCTTAGTGGTTTTATCCAGGCTCATAACGGGAATAAGGTGAGGATCTTCAGCAGACAGTGGGCTAGGATCCAGACCAGGACCTAAAGTTCAGTGGCTTTATCCTGGCTCATGGTAAGAGGAAAACAGGTGGGGATCTGCAGTCGATGGGCTAGTGCCCAGACCAGGAACTAGAGTTCAGTGGTGACATTCTGCTCATAGTCGGGGTATAAGATGATCTCATGCAGTGGGTGAGTTTGGATCCACACCAGAACTAAGAGCTCGGTGGTGCCATGTTGACTTATGGTAAGAGGGAATAAAACGAGGGTTTCATGCAGTCCGTGAGCTAGGACCCAGACCAGGATATAGAGCTCGGTGGAGACATACTGGCTTATGGTAAAAGGGTATAAGATGAGCGTTTGGAACAGTGGGTGGGCTACAACGCATACCAGGACCTAAAGCTCGGTAGTGACATGCTGCCTCATGATAAGAGTAAATAAGGCGAGTATGTCATACGCAGTGGCGCACTCTGTGATTAGTTGCTTCGTCCTCGCTGCCTGATGACCTGTCTGAAACAGAGAAACGCACTGTGCGCTTTTCAAAAGTTAATCTTAATACTCTGCAGAATATCTGGCTATGTTACAGGTTTATAGTGAAGAACACTCCGAATTACCGTGAGGCATTCACACACACACACACACACACACACACAAACACACACACACATATATTTATATACATTCATACCAATAGATTGTTAACTTCGCGGATATTAGTTGCAGCTTATAATATTAATAATAATAATAATAATAATAATAGTAATAATAATAATAATAGTAATAATAATAATAATAAAAATAATATTTATAATAATAACAATAATAATACTAATAACAATCAAAATATCAAATTATTTTTATATTAGATCGATATTCTGCAGTTACTGTATTAATCTTTCCAGATATTCTATAACGTCAGGTTCTTCTATATTTTGTTAAGAAGAACTGTTTTTTAAAACAGCGTCCGAGGCTCCTTGTGCTTAACGATATCCGTATTGTATGTCCCAGGCGTGAAATCAGAGAATTGTAGTGCTTCTAGGTTTCTTTTATGTATTGAAATGTCCTAGGCGAAAAATCAGGTGATTGTATGGCCTTTCTCTTTTTTTGTATATATTGTACTGTCTTAGGTTTCAGAACAGATTATTGAACTGCCTCTCGCAATGCTACTATATGCTGTAGTGTCTTAGTCGTGAGATCAGCGGATTATAGTGCCTCTGACATTGCTTGTACATATTGTACTGCCTTACGCGAGAGATTAGGGGATTATAGTGCAACTCACATTGATGTAAATTTTGTACTGACATAGGACGGAGATTAGGGGATTATAGTGCCTCTGATATTGCTTGTGCATATTGTACTGACCTAGATCTGAGATCAGGGGATTATAGTGCCTCTCACATTGATGTACATATTGTACTGACCTAGGATTGAGATCAGGGGATTATAGTTCCTCTCACATTGATGTATATATTGTACTGACCTAGGACTAAGATCAGGAGATTATAGTGCCTCTGACATTGGTTGTCCATATTGTACTGACCCAGGACTGAGAGCAGGGGATTATAGTGCCTCTCACATTGATGTACATATTGTACTGACCTAGGACTGAGATCAGGGGATTATAGTTCCTCTCACATTGATGTAAATATTGTACTGACCTAGGTTTAAGATCAGGGGATTATAGTGCCTCTGTCATTGCTTGTACATATTGTACTGACCTGGTACTGAGATCAGGGGATTATAGTGCCTCTCATATTGATGTACATATTGTACTGACCTAGGACTGAGATCAGGAGATTATAGTGCCTCTCACATTGATGTACAAATTGTACTGACCTAGGACTGAGATCAGGTAATTGTAATGCCCTCCACATTGCTTGTACATATTGTAGTGTCTTTGGCGACATATTAGGGGATTATAGCGCCTCTCGTATTGATGTACATATTGTACTGACCTAGGAACGAGAACAAGGGATTATAGTGCCTCTCACATTGATGAAAATATTGTACTGACCTAGGATTGAGATCAGGGGATTATAGTGCCTCTAGCATTGATGTACATATTGTACTGACATAGGAGTGAGATCAGGGGATTATAGTACCTCTCGCATTGTTTATATATCTTTTTATTGACCTAGGAGTGAGATCAGAGAATTATAGTGCCTCTCATTCTGCTGTACATGTCGTACTGACCTAGGACTGAGATCAGGGGATTATAGTGCCTCTCACATTGCTTGTACAAATTGTACTGTCTTAGGCGAGAAATTAAGGGATTATAGTGCCTCTCGCTTTGCTGTACATATTGTACGGACCTAGGACTGAGATCAGGGGATTATAGTGCCTCTCTCATCGTTTGTATATATTGCACCTACGTAAGACTGAGATCAGGGGATTATTGTGCCTCTCACATTGTTTGTATATATTGTACTGACCAAGGAATGAGATCAGGTGATTATAGTGCCTCTCGCATTATTTTTGTATATTCTACTGACCTAGGACAGAGATCAGGGGATTGTAGTGCCTCTCACATTGCTTGTATTCATTGTACTGACCTAGGACTGAGATCAGGGGATTATAGTACCTCTCACATTCATGTACATATTGTACTGACCTAGGACTGAGATCAGGGGATTAAAGTGCCTCTCACATTGGTGTACATATTGTACTGACCTAAGACTGATATCAGGGGATTATAGTGCCTCTCGCACTGCTGTAAATATTGTGACCTAAGAGTGAGATCAGGGGATCAGAATTCCTCTCGCATTGACGTACATACTGTACGTCTCGCTGCTGTACATATTGTGACCTAACTTGAAATTATTGATTTAATCTTCCCATTTTTATCAAAATATAATATAAATTTTGAACTGAGTTCAGGGAATAATTGTGCCTCTCGCACTGCTGTGCATATCGTACTGACCTAGGACTGGGATCAGGGAATTATAGTGCCTCTCACATTGCTTATACATATTCTACACTCTTAGGCGAGAGATTAGGAGATTATAGTGCCTCTCGTAATGTTTGTATATATTGTACTGACCTAGGATTCAGATCAGTGAATTGTAGTGCCTATCGCATTGTTTGTATATATTGTACTGTACTAGGATTGATATCAGTGGATTATAGTGCCTCTCCCAATGGTTGTATATATTGTACTGACCTAGGACTTTATATCAGGGGATTATAGAGCCTCTCGCATTGATGTACATACTGTACTGACCTAGGACTGAGATCACGGGATTAATGTGCCTCTCAAATTGTTTATATATATTGTACTGACCTAGGACTGAGATCAGCATATTATAGTGCCTCTCACAAATATTGTATATATTGTACTGACCTAGGATTGAGATCTGGGGATTATAGTACCTCTGACATAGTTGGTATATATTGTATTGACCTAGGACTGAGATCAGGGGATTATAGTGCCTCTCGCATTGTTTGTATGTATTGTACTGACCTAGGACTGAGATCAGGGGATTATAGTGACTCTCACATTGGATGTATATATTGTACTGACCTAGTACTGAGATCAGGGGTATATAGTGCCTCTCACATTGATGTACATTATATATTGTCTTAGACGAGACATTAGGGGATTATAGTGCATCTCACATTTTTTGTATATATTGTACTGACCTAGGACTGAGATCAGGGGATTAAAGTGCCTCTCACATTGGATGTATATATTGTACTGACCTAGGACAGAGATCAGGGGTATATAGCGCCTCTCACATTGATGTACATTATATATGTCTTAGACGAGACATTAGGGGATTATAGTGCATCTCACATTTTTTGTATATATTGTACTGACCTAGGACTGAGATAAGGAAATTATAGTGCTTCTCACAATGTTTGTATATATTGTACTGGTCTAGGAGTGATGTCAAGGGATTGTTGTGCCTCTCGCGTTGTTTTTACATATTGCACTAAAATAGGAGTGAGATCAGGGGATTATACAGCCTCTCGCATTGTTTTAACATATTGACCTCCCCTAGGCGTGACATCAGGGGGACTATAGTGCCTCTCGCATTGTTTGTATATATTTTACTGTCCTAGGAGTGAGCTCAGTGGATCAGAGTGCAGTTGTAGTACATGTTGTAAATTCCTAGGAGTGACATCAGGGTATCATAGTGCACCTCGCATTCCTTGTACGTATTGTACTGTCATAGGCTTGACATACGGGGATGATAGTGCCTTTCGCATTGTTGTACATATTGTACTGTCCTAGGAGTGACATCAGGGGATTGTAGTACCTCTGGCATTGTTTGTACTTATTGTACTGTCACAGGCATGACATCAGGGGATTATAGTGCTTTTCGCATTGTTGTACATATTGTACTGTCCTAGGAGTGACATCAGGGGATTGTAGCACCTCTCGCATTCTTTTTACTTATTGTACTGTCCTTGCAGTGAGCTAAGTGGAATTTAGTGCCCCTCGCATTGTTGTGCACATTGTACTGTCCTAGGAGTTTCATCAGGGGATTGTAGTGCCTCTCGCATTCTTTGTACTTTTTGTACTGTCCTAGGAGTGAGCTCAGTGGATTATAGTGCCCCTCGCATTGTTTGTGCTTCTTATATTGTCCTAGGTGTGAAATCAGGGGATTGTAGTAACCCTTATATTGTTTGTGCATATTGTACAGTCCTAGGCATGAAACATGTGGATTGTAGTGCCTCTCGCATCGATTGTATATATCTTACTATTCTAGGCGTGGATTGCCTCTCGCTATACTTGTACATGTTGTACTGTCCTAGGTGTGACATTATGGGATTTTAGTGCCTTACTTGTGCATGTTGTACTGTCCTAAGTATGATACTGGGGATTGTAGATCCTCTCAATTTGTTTGTGCATTTTCTGCTATCCTAAATGTGTCACAGGAAATTGTATTCCCTCTGGCAGTGCTTATTATTATTCTACCGTACTAAGTGGGACATCATGGGAACGTTGTCTCTCTCGTATTGCTTGTACATATTGTGCTGTACTAGCTCTGAAATTAGGGGAGTGTAGTTCCTCTCGCATTACTTGTACTTATTGTACTGTCCTAGGTATGAGATCAGGGGATTAGTGGTTTTCACATTGATTGTACATTCTCTACTCTCCCACGCGTGAGATCAGTGAATTTAGTCCCTCTGTCATTGCTTATAGACATTTTACTGTCCTAGGTATGAGTTAAGTGAATTTTGTGCCTCTCGCACAACTTGTACATATTGTACTGTCCTAGTTGTGAGGTCAGGGGGTTTAGAGCCTCTCGAATCTCTTGTACATATTCTACAGTCTAGATGTGACATCTGAGGATTCAGCGCTTCTCGGATTATTTGTGCATATTGTTCTGAACTAGGTGTGACATGAAGGGATAAATGCGTCCCGCATTGCTTGTACACATTGTACTGTCCTAGGTTTCGGATCAAGGAATTTAGTGCACTCGCATTGCTTATACGAATTGTACTGTGCTAGGTATGATATCAAGGGATTTGGTGCCTCTCACATTGTTTATACATATTGAACTGACCTAGGTGTGACATCCGGGAATTTAGTGCCTCTCACATTGCTTGTACACATTGTACTGTCCTAGGTTTCAGATCAAGGAATTTAGTGCACTCGCATTGCTTATACGAATTGTACTGTGCTAGGTATGATATCTAGGGATTTGGTGCCTCTCACATTGTTTATACATATTGAACTGACCTAGGTGTGACATCCGGGAATTTAGTGCCTCTCACATTGCTTGCATATATTGTAGTGTTTTAGGTTGGAGAACAGGTGATTAAGAGCCGCTCGTATTGATTGTACCTATTGGTTTGTCCAAGGTGTGAGAGCACGGGATTTATGGCCTCTCGCATAGCTTGTACATTTTGTACAGCCCTAGGTGTGAAATCAGGGGATTTACTGCGTCTCGCATTGTTTGTTCATATTTTACTGTCCTAGGTGTCGCATCAGGCTAGTTAGTGCCACTCGCAATGCTTGTGTATATTGTACTGTACTAAGTGTCAATTCAGGGGTTCTAGTGTCTCACATTACTTGTACATATTTTACTGTCCTAGGTGTCGCATCAGGCTAGTTAGTGCCACTCGCAATGCTTGTGTATATTGTACTGTACTAAGTGTCACATCAAGGGGATTTAGTGCCTCTCGAATTACTTGTACAAATTGTACTGTCCTAGGTGTCACATCAAGGGGATTTAGTGCCTCTCGAATTACTTGTACAAATTGTACTGTCCTAGGTGTCACATCAAGGGGATTTAGTGCCTCTCGAATTACTTGTACATATTGTAGTGTCCTAGGTGTCACATCAAGGGGATTTAGTGCCTCTCGAATTACTTGTACATATTGTACTGTCCTAGGTGTCACATCAAGGGGATTTAGTGCCTCTCGAATTACTTGTACAAATTGTACTGTCCTAGGTGTCACATCAAGGGGATTTAGTGCCTCTCGAATTACTTGTACATATTGTAGTGTCCTAGGTGTCACATCAAGGGGATTTAGTGCCTCTCGAATTACTTGTACATATTGTACTGTCCTAGGTGTCACATCAAGGGGATTTAGTGCCTCTCGAATTACTTGTACATATTGTACTGTCCTAGGTGTCACATCAAGGGGATTTAGTGCCTCTCGAATTACTTGTACATATTGTACTGTCCTAGGTGTCAATTCAGGGGTTCTAGTGTCTCACATTACTTGTACATATTGTAGTGTCCTAGGTCTCACATCAAGGGGATTTAGTGCCTCTCGAATTACTTGTACAAATTGTACTGTCCTAGGTGTCAATTCAGGGGTTCTAGTGTCTCACATTACTTGTACATATTGTAGTGTCCTAGGTCTCACATCAGGGTATTTAGTGCCTCTCGAATTACTTGTACAAATTGTACTGTCCTAGGTGTCAATTCAGGGGTTCTAGTGTCTCACATTACTTGTACATATTGTACTGTCCTAGGTGTCAATTCAGGGGTTCTAGTGTCTCACATTACTTGTACATATTGTAGTGTCCTAGGTCTCACATCAGGGTATTTAGTGCCTCTCGCATTACTTGTACATATTGTAGTGTCCTAGGTGTCAATTCAGGGGTTCTAGTGTCTCACATTACTTGTACATATTGTACTGTCCTAGGTCTCACATCAGGGTATTTAGTGCCTCTCGCATTACTTGTATATATTGTAGTGTCCTAGGTCTCACATCAGGGTATTTAGTGCCTCTCGCATTACTTGTATATATTGTAGTGTCCTAGGTCTCACATCAGGGTATTTAGTGCCTCTCGCATTACTTGTACATATTGTAGTGTCCTAGGTCTCACATCAGGGTATTTAGTGCCTCTCGCATTACTTGTACATATTGTAGTGTCCTAGGTCTCACATCAGGGTATTTAGTGCCTCTCGCATTACTTGTATATATTGTAGTGTCCTAGGTCTCACATCAGGGTATTTAGTGCCTCTCGCATTACTTGTACAAATTGTACTGTCCTAGGTGTCAATTCAGGGGTTCTAGTGTCTCACATTACTTGTACATATTGTACTGTCCTAGGTGTCAATTCAGGGGTTCTAGTGTCTCACATTACTTGTACAAATTGTACTGTCCTAGGTGTCAATTCAGGGGTTCTAGTGTCTCACATTACTTGTACATATTGTACTGTCCTAGGTGTCACATCAGGGGATTTAGTGCCTCTCGTATTTCTTCAACATGTTGTATTGTACTAGGTGTAACATCAGGGGATTATAGCGACTCTCACAGTGATGTACATATTGCACTGACACTGGACTGAAGTCAGGGGATTATAGTGCCTCTAACATTGTCTGTATATATTGTACTGACCTAGGAGTGAGATTAAGGTATTATAGTGCCTCTCACTTTGTCTGTATACATTGTACTGACGTAGGACTGAAATAAGGGGATTATAGGGCCTCTAACATTGTTTGTATATATCGTACTGACCTAGGAGTGAGATCAGGGTACTATAGTGCCTCTCACTATGTTTGTATACATTGTACTGACGTAGACAGAGATCAGGGGAATATAGTGCCTCTCGCATAGACGTACATACCCTACTGACCTAGGACTGAGATCAGGGGATTATACTGTCTCTCAGATTGTTTGTACATATTGTACTGTCTTAGGCGAGAGATTAGGGGATTATAGCTCCTGTCACATTGATGTACATATTGTACTGACCTGGGACTGAGATCAGGGGATTATAGTGCCTCTCACATTTATATACATATTGTGCTGACCTCGGACTGAGATCAGGGGATTATAGTGCCTTTCCCATTGATGTACATACTGTAATGACCTAGAACTGAGATCAGAGGTGTATAGTGTCTCTCAAATTGACATACATACTGTAAAGATCTAGCACTGAGATCCGGGGATTATAGTGCCTCTCGCATTGTTTGTATATGTTGTACTGACCTAAGACTTAGATCAGCGGATTACAGACACTCTCGCAATGTTTGTATATTGTACTGAGCTAGGATTGAGATCAGTGGATTGTAGTGTCTCTGGCATTGTTTCTATATATGTGTATTGAACTAGGATTGAGATTAGCTGATAATAGTGCCTCTCGAAATGTTTGTAAATATTGTACTGACTAGGATTGGGATCAGTGGATTAAAGTGCCTCTCACTTTGATGTTCATATTGTACTGACCGAGGAGTGATATCAGGGGATTATAGTGCCCCTCACATTGTTTGTATATATTGTACTGATCTAAGGCTTAGATCAGCGGATTATAGTACCTCTCACCTTGCTTGTACATATTGTACTCACCTAGGACTGAGATCCGGGGATTATAGTGCCTCTCTCATTAATATACATATTGTACTGACCTAGGACATAGATCAGCGGATTACAGGACCTCTTGCAATATTTTTATATTGTACTGAGCTAAGATTGAGATCAGTGGATTGTAGTGCCTCTGTCATTGTTTCTATATATGTGTATTGAACTAGGATTGAGATTAGCGGATTATAGAGCCTCTCGCAATGTTTGTATATATTGTACTGACCAAGGATTGAGATCAGGGGATTATAGTGCCTGTTTCATTGACGTAAATACTCTACTGACCTAGGACTGAGATCAGGGAATTATATTGCCTCTCACATTGGCGTATATATAGTACTGACCTAGGACCGACATCAGGGGATTATAGTGCCTCTCACATTGTTTATATATATTGTACTGACCTATGACTGAAATCAGGGGATTTAAGTGCTTCTGACATTGCTTGTATATATTGTATTGACCTAGGAATGAGATCAGCGGATTATAGTGCCTCTTGCAACGTTTGTATATATCGTACTGACCTAGGATTGAGATCAGCGGATTGTGGTGCCTCTCCCCCTGTTTGTATATATTGTACTATCCTAGGATTGAGATCAGCTGATTATAGTGCCTCACGCAATGTTTGTAAATATTGTACTGACTAGGATTGGGATCAGTGGATTATAGTGCCTCTCACTTTGATGTTCATATTGTACTGACCGAGGAGTGATATCAGGGGATTATAGTGCCCCTCACATTGTTTGTATATATTGTACTGATCTAGGGTTGAGATCAGGGGACTATGGTACCTCTCACCTTGCTTGTACATATTGTACTGACCTAGGACTGACATGTGGGGATTATATTGCCTCTGACATTGTTTGTATATTGTGAAGTGGCCTAGGACTTAGATCAGGGCATTTTACTGCCTCTCACATTGTTTCTATATACTGTACTGACCTACGACTGAGATCTGGCAATTATGGTGCCTCTCACAATTTTTGTATAAATTGTGCTGACCTAGGACGGAGATCAGGGGATTATAGTGCCTCTCACATTGTTTGTATATATTGTACTGACCTAGGTCTGAGAACAGGGGATTATAGTGCCTCTTGATATGTTTGTATATGTTGTACTGAACTAGGTCGGAGATCAGCGGATTACAGTGCCTCTCACATTGTTTGTATATATTGTACTGACCTAGGACTGAGATATGGTGATTAGAGTGCCTCTCATATAGTTGGTATATATTGTACTGACCTATGACTGAGATCAGAGGATTATAGTGCCTCTCGAATTGTTTGTATATATTGTACTGACCTAGGTGTTAGATCAGAGGATTATAGTGCCTCTCACATTAATATACATATTGTAATCACCTAGGACTGAGATCAGGGGATTTTAGTGCCTCTCGCATTGTTTGTATATACTGTACTCACCAAGGACGGAGATCAGGGGATTATGGTGCATCTCACATTGTTTGTATATATTGTACTGACCTAGGTCTGCGATCAGGGGATTATAGTGCCTCTCACATTCATGCACATATTGTACCGGCCAAGGACGGAGATGAGGGGATTATAGTATATTTCACAATGTTTGTATACATTATACTGACTTAGGACTGAGAACAGGGGATTATAGTGCCTCTCACTTTGATTTACTTATTGTACTGGCCCACGACTGAGATCAGGGGATTATAGTTCCTCTCACATTGTGTGTATACATTGTACTGACGTAGGACTCTGATCAAGGGATGATGGTGTCTCTCTCATTGGCGTACATTCTCTACTGACCTAGGACTGAGATCAGGGAATTATAGTGCCTCTCACATTTTTGGTACACATTATGCTGTCTTAGGCAAGAGATTAGGGGAATATAGCCCCTCTCTGATTAATGTACATATTGCACTGGCCTAGGACTAAGATCAGGGGATTATAGTGCCTCTCATATTGTTTGTATATATTGTACTGACCTAGGAGTGAGATCGGGGAATTATGTTGCCTCGCACATTGATGTACATATTGTACTGACCTTGGACTGAGATCAGGGGATTATAGTGCCTCTCACATTGATGTACAATTTGTACTGACTTAGGACTGAGATCAGAGGATTATAGTGCATCTCACATTGATGTACATATTGTACCGATATAAGACGGAGATCACGGGATTGTAGTGCCTCTCGCACTGCTGTATATATTGATTTCACCTAGGAGTGAGATCAGGGGATTCTAGTTTCTCTCACATTGACGTACATACTGTACTGATCTAAAGCTGAGATCAGGGGATTATAGTGCCTCTCACATTGTTTATATATATTGTACTGACCCAGGATTGAGTTCAGGGGATTATAGTGCCTCTCGCATTGTTTGTCTATATTGAACTGACCTAGGAGTGAGATCAGGGTATTATGGTGCCTCTCGCACTGCTGTACATATCGTACTGACCTATGACTGAAATCAGGGGATTATAGTGCCTCTCACATTGCTTGTACATATTGTACTGTCTTAGGCGAGAGATTAGGGGATTAAAGTGCCTCTCGAAATGTTTGTATATATTATACTGACCTAGGATTAAGATAAGTGGATGGTAGTGCCTATCGGATAGTTTGTATATATTGTAGTGACCTAGGATTGAGATCAGCGTATAATAGAGCCTCTCACAATGTCTGTATATATTGTACTGACCTAGGATTGAGATCAGGAGATTATAGTGCCTCTCCCGTTGACGTACGTGCTGTACTGAGCTAGGACTGAGATCAGGGGATTATAGTACCTCTCACATTGACGTACATTTTTAGTGACCTAGGACTGAGTTCAGGGGATTATAGTTCCTCTCGCATTGACGTACATACTATACTGAGCTAGGACTGAGATCAGGGGATTATAGTGCCTCTCACATTGACGTACATACTGTACTGACCTAGGACTGAGTTTAGGAGATTATTGTGCCTCTTGCATTGTTTGTATATATTGCACTGACCTAGGACTGACATCAGGGGATTATAGTGCCTCTCACATTGAAGTGGATTTAGAGCTTCTCGCAATGCTTGTTAGTATTGTAGTGTCCTATTTATAAGATATGGCGATTTTGTGCCGCTAGCATTGCTTGTATATGTTGTATTGTCCTAGGTGTGAGATCAGCTGATTTAGTGCCTCAAGTATGGCTTGTGCATACAGCACTGTCCTAGGTGTGAATTAAGGGGATTTAGTGCCGCTAGTATGGCTTGTACATATAGTATGGTCTTAGGTGTAAGATCAGGGGATTTAGTGCCGCTAGCATTGCTTGTACATATTGTACTGTCCTAGGTGTCAGATAAGGGTATTTAGTGCCTCTGGCATTGCTTGTACATTTAGCACTGTCCAAGGTGTGAAATCAGGGGATTTAGTGCCGCTAGCATTGCTTGTACATATATCACTGTCCTAGGTGTGATTTAAGGGGATTTAGTGCCACTAGCATTGCTTGTACATATTGTACTGTCCAAGGTGTGAGATCTGGGGATTTAGTGCAGCTAGCATTGCTTGTACATATTGCTCTGTCCATGGTATGAAATTAGGGGATTTAGTGCCGCCATATTTGCTTGTACATATTGTACTGTCCTAAGTTGAGATCAGGAGTTATAATACCTCTCGCAATGCTTGTTCATATTGTACTGTCCTAGGTGTGAGATCATCGGATTTAGGGCCTCGCGTATTGCTTGTACATATTGCACTGTCCAAGGCCTGAGATTAGGGGATTTGGTTCCTCTCGCATTGTTTGTACATATTTTACTGTCCTATGGTGTGAATTTTAGCGGATTTTTGGCCTCTCGAATTGTTTGTACATGGTGTCAGGTAATGCCTCTCGCAATGCTTGTGTATATTGTACTGTCCTAAGTGTGACATCAGGGGAACTAGATACCCTCACAATGCTTGTACATATTGTACTGTCCTAAGTGTGACATCAAGGGATTTAATAACTCTCGCTTTGCTTGTAAATATTGTGCTGTCCTGAGTGTGACAGCGGGGGATTTAGAGCTTCTCGCATTTCTTGTACATTTTGTACTGTCCTAAGTGTGACACCATGGGATTTACTGCCTTAGGCATTACTTGTAGATGCTGTGATGTCTTTGGTGTGACATCACAATATTTAGTGCCTATCGCATTTTTTGTACATATTCTACTGACCTAAGTTTAAGATCAGGGTATTTAGTGCAAGTAGTATCACATACGGATTAGCAAGATGGATTTACGATAATCCTGCCACCAGGGGGGATTAAGCGCTAGTGTCGAATTAATCCGCCGGATTAAGGAAATGGCGGGGAGAAAACCTGAGGAATGGAACAGCTGATTAAGGGATAATCTATTGAAGAAGAGGGCAATGGATTAAGGGATAAGCCACTGATCCATTCCGCGGGTTTTTTTTTCCTCTCCACTTCTTTAATGCGTTGGATTAACGCAACACTAGCGCTCGCGATGAAAAGTTACAAAAAAAAGCAGCATTATGGATAATGCAACTTGTTAACCCGTATGAAAAAACAAAATACCGAGACAAGAAGATTAAAGTTACTAATAAAGATAAAAAAACCCCCGAAAGAGTGATTTAATGAATGAATGCCAAAATGAGGTGGTAAAATCGGGGAAGGTGATGCCATGGTGGACTAACAGGAAGCGAAATGTTGAGATAGCCAAATCGAAAGGATTAAAAAAAATGGCATATAGGATATTATTGACACGGAAATAAATTAATTTACGCCACACGCTTACTGTGAAGGATTAACGCGACAGTAGCGCTCGCGATGAAAAGACAAAAGATGGCAGCATTATGGATAATTTAACTTGTTAACCTGAATGAATTAACAGACTACGGAACAAAAATAAATATAAAAATATAAATAATAAAAGCAAGATAAAAAACCTGAGAGGGTGATTTAAGGAAAGAACGCCAAAAAGAGATGGTGAAATCGGGGAAGGTGATACCCTGGAGGACCAACAGGAAGCGAACTGCTGAGAGAGCCGAATGCAAATGAATGAGAAAATGGCGTATAGGATATTATCATCACGGACAAATCAAATATGATTGGACGAAAAAAACAAGAGCTCTGGTTGGTGGAATGATGGACCTTAGGATAGATTACAAAATACGTGAATAATTGGGGAAAAATCTGGGAAGGTGATATCCAGGAGGACCAACAGGAAGTGAACTAAAGAAGCGTTGAATACAAATGATTGAAAAAAATTACAAATATACGAACAGCCACATGGATAAAAAGAATATGACAGGTTGAAATAAAAAAAGAGACCTGATTGGCCGAATGATGGGCAAAAACCAAATAAATATAAAGCAACGGAAGGTATAAAAAGGGCAAGAGGAAAAGAAAAGAGCATCACAAACAACATGATTGCAATCGCTATAGTGATACTTAGCGCAGGTGTATCCTGCGCCGAGGATAGCTGTGTCAGCTTTGGGTTTGTTTTGAATGACGAGACAGGACATTTGGAAAATTCTACAAAATGTGAAAAGAATTACGAGTTAATGCCAAACTGCTCGTGCGCATATAAAAAAGCAGTTCATGCAAATTTAATTCAGACTTTTTAAACATAGGAACATTAAGAATCATTTATAATTGTTTATAACCTGTAACCAGATGCCAAAGAGGTCAACAATGCGGATTTTTGCACTACGGGGACCTAAAGTTTGGGCAATTTCTATGTCCTGATGGGCATGTACTAAATAGCAGGTGTGGGTGTATACCGGGAAAAAAAGTGCAAACAGAAAAAAAGTGTGAATTTTATAAAACGCCAGTAGACATGTACGCTGAATACAAATAAGCATTACAGGTAGAAATAGTAGATTGTAGCTTAATAATGGATACATTAGGCCTACCACAAGGACTACACTTAGATTGGAAACTAACGCCTGATGAAAGTGAATTAGTAGTAGCCTATAGTGTTGTAAATGAAATGAATACATCTTTCTCAGATAATTTTGAATACGTATTTAAAGAACGTGGAAATGGAGAGTGGGAGTTGAGCATTGGTGGAGGAGGAAAGGTAATAGGAAGAGCAAAGCGAAGTGGAAGATGGCTAGCTTCAGGAAATTTAAAAATACAATCCGAATGTATTGGAGGTGAAGGGGTTATAGGCGGAGGGGTAGGGCACCAAGGAGGCAGAGTTTCGGTAAACAGCATAAGAAAGGCTGCAAACAAGAGCTGTAAAAAGAGCATAAGTGCACAAAAATAGAAAATGAGAAAAGAATGTGAAACCCAGACACATGAAATTGGGAAACAGATAGAAGATGTCACAAGAGAGAAAGAGGAAATTGAAAAATTATTGCGCCATGCAAATGCGATGAGTGGCCTAACAATAAATCATGTGCACACATGCGCACCCACACACACATCATATGAAAATAATTAAGAGTGGGGGTGATATGGGGAAAATACTAAGTTTCATAATACGAAAAAAAAACAACAAATGAGCAAAAAAATTATATATATACATATATATATATATAACATTAAAGGAGAGGTAGCATGAGAAAAAAATTATACCAATAAGGTTATATAAACTGAGACAGAAAAAAAAAAGAAATGATAACGTTAAATAACAAAAAGAGAATATATATATAGAAAAGGTACCTAGAATACGAACCTCGAGGAGCGATGTGAACCACACAGGAGCTGAACGATGACTGCTAGAAGCATGAAGACACGCGCATACACACACATTCACTCGCACACGTGATTGAGAAAAATTCAAGTATGAGAGGGTTATGGGAAATGCCCTAGCTATTTGAAAGAAAAAAAGAAAAGATCTAACTAGCTAAACAGAAATAACAGGAGAATTTATACATATATTTAAGCATACAGAAAATGTAACTGATGAAATATGTATATATAAAAAATATTATTAGAGAAATATATCCAAATAAAAGCATACGTACCTGGAGGAGAGACGTGAACCTCGTTGATGCTGCAAGGCTACTAGTAGAAATCCGAAGACACATTCATACACACATTCTCTCGCACACATGATTGAGATAAACACCAGGATGGGTGGGTTATGGGAATAATTGTATTCTATCTAGCTATGGAATTCGATAAATAAAAGTTATTTAGAAAAACAGGATATAAAAAAATTAAATAAAATTACACCATATATAAACAATTCAGTTTATTAAACTTTAAATTATTAACAAATAGAAAAGAAAGAAATATTAAGAACAATAGTAATGAAAGCACATATACATATGCATATAAATAACAAATATAAATATAGAATACAATAATTCAAATAGCAGAAAAATAAAACAACTAAAATTCAAACATTTCAAAGCACCCATACTTTGATCAATGGAAACTTTTGCACACAATTTCATGGAAACATCCACAGTGGGGGCAACACTAAGTTCCCCAAATAGAGCAATGATTACAATGACAATACTTTTTGAAAAAGAAGAAATATGGGAATACGGATTTTGGGCATTATAGAGCACACAAGCCTGACACGCAAGACACGCCGGGTTGAACTCAACCGGTATGCAACGAGTGCCTAAATGGTTGCAATCACTACAATAGGCTTTCCATTGACAGACTTGTTCATGGATAAACCTGTCAATTTGACGAAGACAATTTCTGCATTTTTTTTTATTTACATTTCCCCCCGTAGGTTTTACTGATTACTGGTTTACTGGTTTTACTGTTTCTTTTACAAACATATACACATTGCACAAACATATAACACCCATGCCCAAGGCGGGACTCGAACCCACGATCCCCTGCCCACGAAGTACCAAAGCGAGACGCTTTAGCGAGCGCGGCCATGGGGACCGGCTATCTGCATTGAAAATCTTTATAGAAATATCTAAAAACGCCATACTAAGGTGGCTTTACAAAACGGACACCACCTTTCAGGCATATTAAAATAGTTTAGAAACAAAAATAAAATAAATTTATAAAACAGAAGAAGAAGAAAAGCTTACCATAAATTAAAAGAAGGAGGAAATTCGAAGTCAAGTTCTAGGGACGGAATCACCAGATCCCTTTGATGCTGAGCACGCATCCGCTCCTGCCGGATTCGGTTCACTTCCCTTGCGGAGGGTACGGCCTGGGTGTGATCGAGTTCCTGGGCCTCCGGGGAACTAGAGGAGGTCTTGGAGACGGAGCTCGAAACAGATAGAAGTCTTGAAGAAAGTTGGAGGAGACTGCGCTGTCGCTCCGATCCTGCTCAAGGAAATCCTGCACCCCTTCGAAGATGTTCAAACTGTCACTTGGAACGCGATGGTGGAGGCCTCAGAGATGTCCGGGAAAGGACCATCGAAGTGAGTTGCGTCGAGTGAATCCTGACTGATGTTAGTCGTTGTACTAGTATATGTTATGTCTGAATACGACGATAGAGGTGTTGAGTTTGTAATTCTCAACGAATCTGGTGAATCTGGAGGCGGTGTATGAGGTTCACTCTCCTCCCTGTCCATTGACTCTATTGAAGCCCTGACCGCAAAGGAATTCAATTCAAAGGTGGAATACCAAGAATTGCAAAATAATTCTTTAAGGCTTTGCCGTACATGGCCATTGTTTAAGTACGAATTCCATGATGTTGGCGGAGACAAGGAACCCGCGACACTTTCACCGTCGCCGAAAGACGAAACTGGAGACGAGCCTTCGCTTGAAGTCCGTTGCTGCTGTTCGCTAGACATGTTGAACACTGAATGCAAATGCTGCAATTATATGTAGCAGAGAAAGACAAGATGGCGATGAGATGGGGGAAGCTGGTCCCACGGGACAGAAAGCGATATCAACATACATACATACATACATACATACATACATACATACATACATACATACATACATACATACATACATACATACATACATACATACATACATACATACATACATACATACATACATACATACATACATACATACATACATACATATAAAATAATAATGACCGACAGGAAATGGTGGTAGATTGCACCAGCCAGAAAACTCCACCGGATGTGAACCAGATAACCACTTGGTAGGTTTAGGAACGATAACAAAAAGTTGAGCTAATGACGTCCGTTTGCGGTGGTGATAGCAGGAACAAATCTCTATGAGAAAGAAAAACCTGCACAGTATAAGCATGTTATGCATTCTTTAGGGAATATATTGCTTGTAAAATGAATATAATAAAACATATTGAGAGAAGAGCACACATTCTTTCCTAATAGTATTAGAGCTTGATAATTTAATATACACAAATACATATACACGATTCATATTAGTTGGCTATTAAAACATTAATTTAAATATGGATAATACATCTAGCACTAGCACAATGGTGACGCAGGACGATAGCCAGGAGATATAACCTACAGAGGCTAGATTTGAAATTACAGAGCTTAGGCAGAGACTTCTTGCAAGGTATTATACAGGTTTTTCTGAGACAGAAATCATTGTCAGGCAAATACCACACGATGCAGACCCACAGCTATGGATACAAAGCATGTTTAATGACTTGATAGACTTTGTTAAAACTGAACTATTGGAAAACAAACCCAGGTATGTAGGATTGACAATACACGATACAAATAATGCATTTACACCATCTAGTATGAGTGTGCGTAAGATTGACCAGGTGAATTCAAATGTATTCTTTCAAAGCATTGAAAAGGTTATGCAAAGCAACAGGGAGTTTATAATGGGTGGAGCTCTTAAATTAAATTGTGTATGAACAAGGGACATTTCAGTAAATTGTTATAAACCATGCCAATTATGCTATTTCAATAAAGGCATTATAGAAATAAAAAATAGGGATGATATGTGCTTGCCTAGAGCCTTAATAGTAGGAAAAGCCAAGGCTGACAGAGATATTAATTATAAAACTCTAACTAATTCTGAGTATTTGCAAAAAACAGAGGGCAGTAGCGCTCTTTAGAAGTGTAGGAGGCAGTATAAACGATGTTAAGAAGTATGATGAATATTTGCACGCACACAATGTTACTGTCTTTGGGGATCATACAGGAAAATCTGTTTTATACAAATCACAAAACAGCTCTGAAAAGCACATCGATGTTATATTACATGATGGGCATTTCAACGCCATTGTTAACATAAACATGGCATTTAAGTGCAGGTACTATTGTCGAAATTGTAATTTCCCATTTTCAAATCCTAGGGAAATGGACAGATGTGACACATTGTGTACAACATGTCACATGTAGTGTAAACTTCCATGCACATGGTATGTACGGTTTAACATGTGCAATCGCGACTTTAACGGACCTCATTGTTTTGAGAACCATCTAAAGAAGGGAGGGTTTTATACTAAAGGACAGACAGTGTGTAAAGTGGAAAAGGCGTGTTTAAGCTGCAATAAGCTATATAACACTAGGAGTAGGAAGGTGACCCACACCTGTGGTGAAATATTCTGCTCAAATTGCAAAATGCAAGTTGATGCAAATCACATGAGCTATATCTTTCAGTCTAGTAAGCTTAAAAATTACTTTATTATGATGTTTATTGATTTAGAATGCAGGCAGAAAACACATTTTCAAGGTCAAGCAAACGTGTTTGAACACGTTCCAAATCTATGTGTGCTGCAGTAGGTATGTCCGCTCTGTATAGATGATGAACGCCAAATGAGATATTGTACACAGTGTAGCATAAAGGAGTGGGTGTTTGCGCCGAATTCACTAAAACAGCTGTTTGATCACGTCACTGATTCTAGATATGATAGATGGGACATAATTGTCATTGCGCATAATCTAAAGGCCTATGACGGGCAGTTTTTGCTGAAGTATATGGTGGGGGATTTGAAATGGACACCAGAGCTCATTATGAGCGGAACAAAAATATTTCGAATGAAGTAAATTAATGTCACATTTTTGGACTCGTTAAGCTTTCTTCTTTGACACTTTCTAGGTTTCCAAAAACCTTTCAGCTTAGCGAAACCAAGGGATATGTTCCCTACCTTTATAACACTAAAGACAATGAGCACTATGTAGGGCCTATTCAAGACAAAAGGTATTACTGTCCCGATGGAATGACCGAAGACAGACGGAGAGACTTTGACCAGTGGCATGACAATAAGAGGGAAACGAACTATGTTTCTTATCCGAAATTATTACATATTGTCGAATGGATGTTACATTGTTAAGTCACGGGGTTCGAAAATTTAGAAAGGAATTTCTTTAGGAGAATGGCATAGACCCCTTTAGGGAATATGTCACTATTACACAGGCATGTATGAACGTTTACAAAAAACGGTTTATGCCAAAGGATAAAAGAGCCATGATATCCAGAGGCGGTTACCGACAGGCTGAGAGGCAGTCGTGTAAGCGGTCATTTGGTTGACGTGACTTGAACGGGAGCTGAAGAAGCCCATTCAGCATTCTATGAGGGGAAGGAAGGTTATAATTGCAGGACACAGGGTTAACGGGTACGGACTCGACAAGACGGTTTACTTCTTTCATGGATGTTTTTACCACGGGTGCCCAAAGTGTTTTCCTAATAGACACGCAGTGGTGTACTGTACCGGAAGCGAGACCATGGCCTCTAGGTTCGAGGCCACCGTGAAGGTTTCTAAAATGATTCGCAACGCCGGGTACACTGTAGTCGAATTGTGGGAGTGCATTTTCAATGCCATGGTGAAGGGAAACGAGGACCTCGCCCTCTATGCCAGACACTTTTCCACACCGAAGCCTCTAAACCCGAGAGATGCATTTTCGGGGGTCGAACAAACTACACGAAAACGTTCTGCGAGGCAACAGAGGACTCAATACTATATTATTATGATCTAGGCAGCTTGTATCCGTTTGTGAACAAGACAAAGCCATACCCGGTAGGCCATTCTAAGATCCACTTGGAAAACTTTCCACGATTGGAAACTTTACAGGCTTGAATCATAAGGTGTAGGGTGCTTCCACCCAAAAACCGTTCTACCGGTGCGCGTCAATGGGAAGCTTATGTTCCCACTGTGTCGTGCATGTGCAGAGGCACAAAATCAGTCAAAAGAGTGTCTTCATGTCGACGAGCACAGGGTCTTAAGAGGGAGATGGGTTTTGGACGAGATGATGGTCGCCATTGAGGAGGGGTACGTGTTCTAGAGATTTATGAGATATGGGAGTATGACATGGTACAGAATAATCCCTCAACAGGATCCAAGGGCCTGTTTCAGGACTATGTCAATTAGTTGCTGAAGAAAAAAACCGAAGTCTCTGGATGGCCCTCAGAATGCGACACCCCAGAGGCGAAGGGGAAGCATGTTAGGCAGTTTTCCGAGCGAGAAGGTGTCACCGTGGACCCCGAAGCCATTTCTCACAATCCGGGCGGGCGGGAACTGGCCAAGCTAATGCTGAACAGCTTCTCGGGGAAACTAGGTCAACGAGATAACCTGCCAACGTGTGAACTAGTGGATCAGTATGCCAGGCTCATCGAGCTATTGAATGATCCGGATGTGGAGGTGCAGGCCTACATGCCGGCAACAGGTAACATAATATATGTCGTTTGGAGGTACTGTGAACAGAGCTTTAAGCTAAGTGCCACAACCAACGTAGTCCTTGCTGCCTACACCACGGCAACGCGCGGCTAGTACTGTATTCGTACCTAAAGCGACTTGGGGAATGTGTGTGCTATTTCGTTACCGACTCTGTAATTACCTCGGGAAAACCGGGAGATTAGATGCCGGCTGTAGGAAGCTTTTTGGGCGACATGACGGATTAGCTTGAGAAGTTCGGAAGGCATGCGTACATATCGCGATTTGCTTCCACAGGTCCAAAGAATACTGCCTCGAAGTGTACTGCCCTACTGCCAGAAAGACCTTTTCTGTATGCAAGATCAAAGGGATTATGCTTAACTCGGGGAACCTGAGGCTTGTGAACTCCGATGTATTGCGAGAGGTCGCCCACAACGAGTCCGATAGAGTAATTATGTTGCGGGGAACGCAGATCTCTAGGAAGCCGCTTTGGAATGTTGTGACCGAACCTACGGTAAAAACCTTTAAAATGGTTGTGACAAAGCGAGCTATGGTAGACGGGTACGATACTCTGCCCTACGGGTATAAGAGACGGCCTTAGAGGACATGGCGACAAGAAATAAAACTCCCCAACCTCCAAGCATTGGAACCCGGGCCCCTAAACAAACAATGACAAAATCCTCCTTCACAAAATGTCCAAACAGGCCTTCATTTCCATGCACAATGCTCGTTGCCGGACCTTCCAGGTGTGGCAAGTCCACCTTTGTTAAGAAGCTAATTACCAATGCAAGAGCAATGTTCGATAAACCTTTGCAAAAGATTATTTGGAGCCACCCGGAGGACTACACACCAAACTCGCAAGATTTTCTTCGATTTGCAAAACGCATCCAGGCATACCCGATCTATGCATGGTGAGGGAAAAGTATCTTGTAATTCTGGACGACTTTATGTTTGACGGGGACTGCCTTAACGTTTCAAACTTCTTCACTAGAGATACCCATCATAAGCACTTTGGGGTTATATATATTTTACAAAATGTTCTGCCACAGGTAAAAACATTTCGTACGATATCACTTAATGCAAACTATAGTGTCGTGTTTAAAAACAATAGGGACCAGATGCAAATAGAAGGATTGTGCCAGCAGCTCGAACCCCGGTGGTCGAGATTTCTATTGGAGGCATTTGAAAAGGCAACGGAGCATCCACATGGATACCTCCTGCTCGATTGCACACAGTATACCCCAAATGATTTAAGATATCGAACCGGAGTTCTTCCAGGAGAACAGCTGTCTTATTTCATTGCTAACGAGGGACTTTACAATTGGAACAAGGCGTTCATGGGAAGAGGGTATTAAATACAGGGTGATTTAAGATATAGGGTTTATTGTGGTTGAAGAATGATTAGGAAAAGGTCAACCATGGCTAAAGTGAGCAGCCCGCTAATAGCGAGGCAACACGCCAACCTGGACGTGATAGCAAAGGCAAAACCTGCATTGCGCAAAACGCTGATTCAGAATGCCAGCCCCGAGTTGGTGAAGGCTGTTTCGGAATGCACGCTAAACGTTAGTAAGGTCAATGTAAGCTTACCCCCAAGATGTCTTAATCGCTTAAAAAGGCACAAGACCTGTTGGAGAAAGTTAGTCGACAAGAAGCTTTCGCTTAAGAAAAAGAAACGCATTCTCATTCAAAAAGGTGGGTTTCTTCCCGCATTTCTGTTGCCAGTTCTTGCTTCCCTATGTAGTGCCATTGTGACAAAGCTTGTGAAATGAAGTACGGACGACAAGTTCCTATAGAGCCCCAGCCCAAGGCATGTTATAGACAAGAGTTTAACGAGTTTGGCCAAGGGAAATCAATATAGTTAAACGGGCCAATATGGCTGCTCCAGAAAAGTGGCTATTGCTAAAATATAAATTAGGAAACTATCTAGGGCTCATGGCACAAGTGAGGAAACCTTACATGCAATCGGATGACGATGATGACGATGCTTATGAGGACGTCCCGGAAGCCCCTAAATCAAACACCCGGAGCGAAGAGGCGATCGGAGAGTTAGAGATGACCCCCTAAATTAAAAAAGTAAAAATTAAACGAGAGCAAAAATCAGAAAGTGTCTTTCGCAAGCATAAGGTAAAGCGCATAGATTCGAGAAAGGCATTTAAAAGAAGGTCCAAGGAAGAATCGGTGATTCGCTTTACGGCGCCAAACAAAACGGTCTATCCATATTTCTTTAGGAGGCGCCAGTGGGGACCTCTGTACAAGGAGTAAAGCATGAAACAATGGACAACGCTTAAGCGGTACTATTACGATCCCGAACATTGCTCAGAATTTTCCACTCTGTCAAAGCTGAACAAGGCCACAGGCATTTTTAAAGCTAAGATTAGCTATACCTATCACAGACCGGTGAGAAAGCGATACCCCACGAGCTACTATCGCGTGACCAACATTGACGATGTTTGAGAGGCAGATCTTAACGTGTTACCCAGCATAAAGGACAATAACAAACCGTTCGTATATATCCTAACGATTATCGATGTTTTATCAAAGTTTGCCTGGGCCGTTCCGCTAAAGACAAAGCATGGTCAGAGCTGGTTTGCGCGTTTAAGACCATATTTTCAGAGCGCTCTCCCAGGGTTCTGGAAACGGACCAAGGGACCGAGTTTACCAACCGAACGTTTCGCACGTTTCTAAAAAAGCACGGTGTGAGCCACTACACTACCAACAGCAATGTTAAAACCAGTGTGGTTGAACACTTTAACCGTACTCTGAAGACCAAAATGTGGAAGTACTTCACGTACAAAAACAGTTACAGATTTGTAGAGGTTCTTCCAGCTCTTGTAAAGAGTTATAATAGCTCCTATCATAGGTCCATAAAAATGGCTCCAAAGGATGTAAGCGAATCCAACATCTTGTATATGTATCACAATTTGTACACCTTCAAGCGACCTCATCTTAAAAGAGGAGTCACAACCTTTAAAATGGGTGATCAAGTGCGAATGTCCAAACATAAGGTAAAGTTCGACAAGGACTACGAACAGAGTTGGACCGACGAGATATTCGAAATTTTTGACGTGGTCGGCAGTCCTGTGGTATATAAGCTAAAAGATCTCACCGTGGATGCCATAGACGGTGCTTTCTACGCCGAAGAGCTGCAGAGGGTTGCGCTTCCAGAGAAGTTTAAGATTGATGCAACTTTGCAGGTCAAAGGCCGCAACAAACAGTATTTGGTGAAGTGGAGGGGGTATCCTGCAAAGTTTAACTCGTGGGTTAAGGCCTCCATTCATTCGCCATGATCAGAACTAGACCATTTTCGATAACCCTCGTTAGCAATGCATCTATGGAGTAATCCACCGATAATACATCCCAGTTCTCCAACATTCTGCCCGAGAGAATCGTATTGCCGGGAGAACGGGAGCTGGCATTGCAAAAGGTCCGGTACCCCGTTAAATTCTATAACGTTTCTAAGTAAGATGGGCAAATCATAGGTACAAAGTACACCTTGTCCCTCAACCCCACTCAATCAAAATTTAACTTGCAATTGCCACCAGCCATCGTTTACAATCTAAAGCAACTGGTAGCCAGCGTGAATTCCGTCATTAACGAGTATTTGCAAGTCGATGATATATTTCACCACGATGTTGCCAGACCGATTAAACTAAATGCTGATGTCATCCACCAGAACCAGTTGACATTTCTCCCATTTGACGGTTACGTGGAAAACGCCTTGCCCATTTCGATTCTTTGCCCTATAGAGGACGATGCATTCATGTCGGATACGCCAAGAGCACCGCAAAAGCCTAAGCCAGGCGACAGTACCTCTTCGATCTCCCGACATAAATAGCCCTCGGATACGAGTGCGCTGCAAACACCGGCTGTGCGACCGGCCGAAACGGGCGCCGCAGCGCCCGTGGGGGGCTCCACCGCGCCGACCGGGGTGGGCGCCGCAGCGGCCGCCGAAAACGCCGCTGCGGAAGTTTCCGGATCAATGGTACCCCTACCCAAAATTCGTGAAGGGAGTGAGCACCGCATTCACAGTTTAATTCTGTCTCCTGAGCTGGCAAGTATGCTCGGATTCGAACCCTTCTCCAATATCGTTCTTCAGAAGCAGAGAAAGCATCCTGTAGACCCGTACATGGGTTTTCCATACGAAATGTTCATCTATTGCAATCTGGTCGTCCCTCAAGTAGTAGGCGATACCTTTGCACAGGTCATCGAAAACGTGGCCGTGGAGTGCGAAAAAAGCAACAACACGTACATGACCGAAGAAAAGTTTTTCTTTCCGCTCAATTGGGTTTCTCTGGTCCAGTACGATTTCATTACAGTGAACATAGATTTAAGAAACGGTTTCGGCGATCTTTTGCCATTTGCAGACGGATTTTCCTCCACTATAGTGCTCACGTTTATACCGAAACCTCGGTCATAATTATGGATGTGAACACGGTTACACAGTATTATCTCAATCAAGCATGTGGAGCGCTAGACGATCGCAATTTTAGCCTCTTCAGAGGGAAACGATATCAAAAGGGCAGTGGGCTATTCTCCGCTCTTGGGCGTCTCTTTAGAACCGTTCTGACCTTTCTAAAAAGTGATGCTAAGGTGATTGGAAAGGAGGCGTTGAAGGTGAGGGAAAACGTGCTGTCTGACGTTGCCGCCTCTGGCAGATCTCCAAAGGAATCGTTCAGGAATAGGCTCAAAGAGGCGGGGACTAACCTTAAGAGAAAGGCAGACGAAAAGATTTATTCCATGCTCGGTTCCGGATTGCGTCGCCTAAAGGGAATAAAACGTGCAAAAATCACAAGAAGAAAACAGTCTAAGCCCGTTCGCAAAAGGCGTAAGGTGCAGGACATATTTTCATAATGGCCGAGACAGCCGTGGACTTGAGCTCAGAATTAGCTCTTTTTAAGAATCTTCCCGCTCAAATGAACATAGAAAAGTACCGATTCATAGCTCTAAGTCTTCAAAACACGCTCATGAAAAATGCTCCAATCACGTTTCACTACTCGGGTAATGCCGATGATTATCTGGATATCACCTATGTGGTGTTGGAGCTAAAACGTCGCTTTGTAGATGCCGATGGCGAACCGATCAAACCCGATGTGAACGCCACCCTGGTTAACAATTCCCTCAATGCACTGTTTCAACAGGTAGAGGTTTCCCTCAACAATGTTATTTTTTCTGTCCCGCAACCAGGATACCCCTACAGAACGTACCTTGAAAGTCTCTTAAATTACGCCGAGGATGCTATGAATACCAGACTTCAGGCGGGCTTATGGCTAAAGGACACCGCAGGTATTATGGATATGTGGAAGGCTAATGCAGGGTTTCAGTGGCGAAACGGGTTTACAAAGGAAGGAAGGGTGGTGCAAATCATGGGCAGTCTTTCCAATGCACTCTTTCGGCAAGATAACATGCTGTTAAACAATGTCAGCGTGACCGTCAAACTCACTCCATCCTCACCTCAGTTTCACCTTTTCTCGACCGCTAAAGATTTCAAAGGATCCACCGATATTCAATCGGCCACGCTGCATTTAAAAACGCTGGGGCCTTCTCCCACTATTAGAATTGCCCATCAGGCTGTTCTCGCAAATAGCAACGCAAAGTACCATCTCAAGGATGTCAGCTTTCACTCCCTCAGCATTCCAAAGGGGTCTAGTGGAATGTCCTTCAATGACGTGTTTATTGGACAAGTTCCTCGAAGGGTTGTCGTCGCCATGGTCACCGGCAAGGCCTATAACGGGAGCTATTCCTCCAACCCATTTAATCTTCAACACTTTCGCATGAATTCGTTTCAAATGAACATTAACGGCGAATCGATCCCGGCGTAACGTCTACAACCCGACTTTGACGCCGGTCACTTCATGCAATGCTTTCAAACTCTTCAGGACGGGCTTGTCATACACTTTAGGGATGAGGGTCATTCCATTTCTAGACAGCAATACCCACATGGTTACACCATTTTGGTGTTCGATCTCACTGCCGAGATAAGCGCCAGCGCCTCCTACATTTCTGGACAGCGCCATGGTACTGTATCTTTAAGCGTAGGATTTTCTAAACTCTTAACAGATCCCGTTGTGCTTCTTGTGCTAGCGGATATCCACCGCATCATTGAAATAGACGCTAAGAGACACCCATTTTAGTGTCATGAGCACGTTTCATCTGCAGCGTTTTTTTTTCTGCGTGCCCCGCTACGCGCCCGTTCTTTTTAGGTGTTTTTGAGAGCAATCAATTGCCTCATGCTCGCTCTCGCCCAGGCTCACCTTTTGCCATTGTCATTAATACCGACCCAGACACAAAACCGGGAAAGCATAGGGTCTGCATCTATGTCGGTCCTGGGGAAGAGGGGAATATTTCGACAGTTACGTTGTAAGGCCATTTCTTCCACACATTCTAAACTGGTTAAAGGATTCCTGCGGCACCAATTAGTCACACAGCTCCATCAGGCTTCAGGGAGACGACAGTTCTACCTGCGGCCATTTCGTCATTGATTACCTTTCAACCCGCTGCTCGGGTCCATCAAGAAAGGTGTTTTTTTTTTGTTTTTTTTTTTTCAAAATTTCGCACCAAAGATTACTTTTATAACGATCGAGTTATTCTTCGTTCCTACAATCATGTATGTCTCGCATCATGCTCAAATCCGCGACAGTCTGCCAATTTTTGCGGGTATGCATAGTTTCAAATTGCATCGTCCTCTCTCTGTCTCTGTCTCTGTCTCTCTCTCTCTCTCTCTCTCTCTCTCTCTCTCTCTCTCTCTAGATATCTGGCTAATCATCCCGGGCTATTGTGTTTTCAGAACTCGCTTCGGCTCATATAAGTCCTGTGCTACCCAGCGCGCTTTCCAAAGAGACAGTGCATCATGAGCCGAGAGAACGACAGCTCCTTCATTGGGAAAGCTTCTGTTCTACGGGTTTTTTAAACAAAATCTGTCGTATATGTTCTCCATAACCTCTATTTAATCCATTGTGTGTTTTTGGTTTCTGTTGCAGTGGCGAAGAAATGAAGCCGGCATCGGAGGTGGGCGATTCCTGCAAGCCGTCATCTGTTATTGGACCGTTTTCTGACGTCTACTTTCTCAATGTTGCGCAATCCAAATTTGTGTGCGTCGGGTTCTCGCCTCTGGCTCCTTTGCAGCTGCAGGTGGCCATTGCAAGATGTGGAGGCCGCTCGGCCGTGGTCCTAGATGTGGAAGAGTGGCAGCAGCTCGTCGTTGTCAAAGACGCTATTCTCAACCGCCTTCACAATCCCGAGGTGAACCTGCAAGAGCTTCAAATCACGGGTCACATCTCTGCCCGATTCAAGACCGTCTTCGGCAAACTCATTGTCGATCTCAAAGACCAGGAGGTACACTCCATTTCTCTCACTCGGGAAGAGCGGGACGTATTGGACAGTCTCCATAAACTTATTTCAAATATCTTGTTTCACAAGAAGAAAGAGGAGGCCGAGATTCATAACCAAATCTTGGCTTTCCAAAAGTACTTGCATCACGTCTTTAATTCCGGGGTTCCTATGACTCCATGAATTTCACGGTCTTCATAAAGTACATCCGATATGCAAAATTTAGAATTTTCCTAGAGGTGGATCATTATCTCAAAAATTCCCTAGGCCATTCCATCCTACGTCATCATTATCTTTAAAATATTCTTTCTTTCCCCGCATCTGGCCCTCTCAGTCGCGTTTCCTCCATCATATCCTCAGCAAGTATGGGATATATAAACTACGTGTCAGTGTACAGCGATGGGACAAAAGTGTTCAAGGATTATGAGCTAGAGGATCATCCAAAGAAGACTGCCCCGTATGCTGTAAGATTCAGCGACAGCTCTTTCGACGGCAAATCTATCTCCGTAAAATGCCATAGCTGTGAGGACGGCATCCACTTCGTGTTATCCAACATGGACCTTAACGACATGCAGTTTAAAGCAGACCTTTGGCGTCCTAAGCATGTGCAAGACACAGATTTCCCCGATCAACTTTTCAATTTGATCCTTAAAAAAGGACTTTAAATTGTTTTTCTCGAGCAGCAATATATTTTTCCAAAGGAAATGCTTCGTCTTAAAAGAAATGGACACCTTTGTTTTGAAAGGTGTCTAAAAGTGCGCCTCGGAGGTATTCCACCGTACATTATTCCGGATCTCGTACACAGGGATTGGGTGTACAGTGTTGAGGAAAACATAATTCTACAAGAAAAAGAAGAAGGCGTCATTTTCAAAAGCATCTCCTACAAAAAAAGCAACGTCTGGTGATAGCCCTGTTTATCCCCTCCATTTCCCTATCCCCTCCTTCCTTCCCCGTATCGACATCGCGTCAGTTCCTGCTCTGCTCACGCCATGCCCGGTCCTCAGTGCTCACCGCTTCACTGTTCATCCTGCTTTCAACGTCAGTGTCGCTGCAGCATTCGATCGTATTGGTGACAAAGTGCAGCGGAGGAGTCTTCACAGATCTCAGGAAACTTCAGCTCCGAATTGATGCATTCTTAGAGAGGTATGCCCGGCGCAATGGCAGAGATCCCGGCATTGATGAAGTACCTCACGCATCTAACGATGAGCTTAGCATTATTCTGTTTTACGGAGATTCGATCTTCGCCAAGTACCCTCCTCGTGATTTGGATTTGGTTTGGGATAGTCTAACCATGAACCAGCAAAACCAATTTTCCTCCTTTAGAAGCTGTAACCTGCATTGGAACCAGCCTTGGAACACAACTCACACAGACGGGCCTACGCCGATGATAAGAAATTGCCATTTCTGCCGCTTGTACGCTATCGCAGGATGTGGACATATCTTCGTCAGCCGGATATTACACTTCCGCCGATTCAGCTCTTATACCCCAGCATGGGGCATTTCATCAAGCAGCATTCTTCGTGATCTGAATCAAATGTCAGAAACCCCGCCGTTCATGTCTATTGGTGGGCTACAAAAAGATCGCCCGTACAGAATCCAGGGTGCTAGGGCTCTCTCAACCAAGTATGGTCGCAAGATTGTTACCATCAACAACCACGAGGTCTTTGTACCTTCAAACTTCGACTCCATGACGCAAGCCTACATTGACGAAATGAACACCGTACCATGTGCATGACTTACGTCGGGGAGGAGCTGCAACAATCCAGATTCGAGAGACGTATCGTCAATTTCTCTTCTCCTCGTGAACATCAACACCGTTCCAACCAGCACTTTGATTTTGAATAATTTCTTCCTCTTTATTTCATTTCATTGTCCACAACGTCCTGCAAATGTGACCCTGTCGACCTTCATCCCAACTTGATGGCCAGGATTATATTTGACGTGGATGATTCCGTCAATGCTGCCGGCATATACCCCAGCGAGTGCCGAATGGTATCACAAGAAATCTCCGCCTTTGGTGGTCATAAAATTGTCACCATTAACGTTTCCTCAACCGATGCCCACATCGTTAACGTACGATTCTCGGCATGGAAGTCTTCGTCGTCGGACCCTGATGTTCGATGCACCGTCTTCATGGGTCTCAGCAAAGATCCAGCCATTGATAACATCGTCACCTCTTCAGGCCTTCTTCCTCCTGGTGATATTATTCGCAATTCCATAATTTCACCTGTGTATGTTCCAGCCGCCAACGCAGTTGTCGACCCCAATTTCCGACAAAGTCACCTATCCTGTGATGCCTGTAAAAGTCGTTCTCCTTGTGAATCAATTTCGAAAACTTTCATCAACGTTGTTTGTTTATCCTGTGCTGCCGACAATTTAACCTAACCAGTGTGCGAGTGAAATAGAACGACATAAAAAAAAACCTTTGTGCAAGTGTTTCTTTAAACCATGAACATTCATATGATTTTTTCCACAAATATATGTATCAGATGTTTTTGCATATATTGCATCAGAATATGTATTTTTATCATGAAATAAATATATCTGTAACATGTATTAATTTTTGTTTATTAAGTTTCTCATACGGATTAAAAAGAAGGATTATCCATAAGACTGCCATTCTTTTTTATTTTCATCGCGAGCGCTAGTGTCGCGTTTATCCACCGCATTAAGGAATTGGCGGGGAAAACAGTCCCGCGGAATGGATCAGCGGATTGTTCCTTAATCCCTCTTCATGAATTGGATTATCGCCTAATCCGCTGATCCATACAGAGGGAATTCTTTTCAAATTTCCCGCCATTTGCTTAATCCGGCGGATTAACGCGACACTAGCGCTTAATCCCCCCTGGTGGCAGGATTATCGTTAATCCATCTCGCTAATCCGTATGTGATACAACTAGTGCCTCTCACACTACTTGTACACAATTTATTGTACTAAGTGTAGCTTAAGAAGATTTAGAGCCTCTTGCGTTATTTGTACATATTGTACTCTCCTAGGTGTGACATCAGGGGATTTAGTGCTTCTCGCATTACTTGTACATATTGTAATGTCCTTGGAGTGACATCAGAATATTTAGTGCCTCTCGCATTACTTGTATATATTGTACTGCCCTAGGTGTGAGATCAGGGTATTTAGTGCCAGTCGCATTACTTGTACATATTGTACTGTCCTAGGTGTGAGATCAGGGTATTTAGAACCAGTCGCGTTTCTTGTACATATTGTACTGTCACAGATGTGGCATCACGGTATTAAGTGCCTTTCGCATTACTTGTACGTATATATTGTAATGCCCTAAGTGTGACCTCTGGGTATGTAGTGCCTCTCGTATTACTTGTACATACTGTACTGTCCTAGGTATAAAAACAGGGCACTGTAGTGACCCTCGCATTGTTTGTACATTGTGTACTAACCTAGGTGTGAGATATGTTGATTGTAGTGCCTCTCGCATTGCTTGTATATCTCTTTCTCCTCTAGGCGTGGGATCAGGGGATTGTAGTGCATCTCGCATTTGTTGTATATGTTGTACTGTCCTAGCGTGAGATTAGGAAATGTAGTCCTTGTTTCAATGTTGGTACATTTTGTTCTGTCCTAAGTGTGAGATCAGGGGATTTAGTACCTCTCGCATACTTTGTGTATGTTGTACTGTATTAGGTATGACACCAGGGGATTTAGTGCCACTTGCATACTTTGTATATATTGTACTGTCCTCGGTGTGACATGGTGGGATTTAGTGCCTCTCGCATGACTGGGTATATTGTACTGTCCTAGGTGTGAGTTCATAGGGGATATAGTGCCTTATCGCATTGTTTGTACATATTGTACTGTCCAAGGTGTGAAATCGGGGGATGTAGTGCCTCTCGCATTGTTTGTACTGTCCTAGGTGTGCGATCAGGGTATTTAGTGCCCCTCGCATTACTTGTACATATTGCACTGTCCAGGTGTGACATCATGATATTTAGAACCTCTCGCATTGCTTGTAAATATTTTACTGAGCTAGGTGTGAATTTAGTGCCTCGCGCATTGCTTCTATATATTGTACTGTCCTAGGTGGGAGATCAGGCGATTTAGTGCCTCTTGCATTCCTTTTACACATTGTACTATCCTAGGTGTGAGATCAGGGGATTTAGTGCCTCTCGCATCGCTTGTACATATTGTACCCTCCTAGGTGTAACACCTGGGGATATAGTCCCTCTCGAATTCCTTATATACTCTCCCAGGTGTGAGGTCATGGGATTAAATGCCCCTAGCAGGGGTTGTAAATATTGTACTGTCCAAGGCGTGACATCACTGGATTTAGAGCTTCTCGCATTGCTTGTACATATTGTACTGTACTAGGACTGAGATAACGCGATTCAGTGCTGCTAGCATTGCTTGTACATATAGTACTGTCCTAGGTTGAGATCAGGGTATTTAGTGCCGCTATTATTGCTTGTATATTATGTTCTCTCCTCGGTATGAAAACTGGGGATTTAGTGCCCCTCGTATTGCTTGTACATATTTTACTGTCCTAGGTGTGAGATCAGGGTATTTAGTGCCTCTCGCATTACTTGCACATATTGTAATGTCCTAGGTGTGACATGAGGTGTTTAGTGCCTCTTGCATTCGTTGTATATATTGTACTGCCCTAGTTGTGACACCAGGTTATTTAGTGCCTCTCGCATTACTTGTGCATATTGTACACTCCTAGGTGTGAGATCAGAGGATTAAGTGCCTCTCTAATCATTTGTACATATTGTAATGTTGTAGGGGTGAGAAATGGGGATTGTAGTGGCTAACTCATTGTTTTAACACATTGTACTCCCTTGGGCGTGAAACCATGGGATTTAGGTGTTTTCATCATTGTTTGTCAATAATGAACTCTCTTAGGTGTAAAACCTGGGGTATTATAGAGCCCCTCGCATTGTTTGTGCTTGTTGTCCTATACAATGTGTGAAATCAGGGGATTGTAATACCCCTTGCATTCTTATTCATATTGTACTGTCCTATTTGTGAGATATGTGGATTTGTAGGGCCTCTGGCATTGGTTGTAAATACCGTACTATTCTAAGCTAGGGATCAGGGGATTGTAGTGCCTCTGGCATTTGTTGTATGTGTTGTACTTTCCTAGTCATGAGATAAGGAAATGTAGAGCTTTTACCAATGTTTGCACATTTTATTCTGTCCTAGGTGTGATCTCAGGGGTTGTAGTGCCTCTCGCATTGCTTATACTTAGTTTTCTGTCCTAGTTGTGACATCAGGGGCGTTAGTGCCCCTCGCTACAGTTATGCATATTGCGCTGTCCTAGGTGTGACATTAGGGTAATTTAGTGCCTTACTTGTACATATTGTACTGCTCTAACTGTGACATCAGGAAATTGTACTCCCTCTCGCAGTGCTTATAAATATTGTACTGCCCTAAGTGGGGCATCATGGAATTGTAGTCCCTCTTGCATTGCTTGTACATATTGTACTGTACTAGCTGGTACATTAAGGGACTGTAGTTCCTCTCGCATTACCTGTACTTATTGTAATATTCTAGGTATGAGATCAGGGGATTCAGGACTTTTCACATTGCTTGAACATATTCTACTCTCCTACTTGTGAGCTCAGGGGATTTAGTGCCTCTCGTATCGACTATCCTAGGTGTGAGTTCAGGGGATTAAGTGCTTCTCACATTGCTTGTACATATTTTACTGTCCTAGGAGGGAGATCAGGAGATTTAGTGCCTCTCGCATTGTTTGTACACGTTGTACCATCTTAGGCGTGATTTCAGGGTATTCAAGTGCTGACATCATTGTTTTAACATTATCAAACCTTCTTGGTGTGAAATCAGGGGATTATAGTGCCTCTCGCATTGTTTGTACTTATTTTAATGACCTAGGTGTGAAATCAGGGAATTGTAGTGCCCCTGGCATTGTTTGTATATTGTGTAATAGCCTAGGTGTGAGATATGTGGATTGTAGTGCCTCTCGCATTGCTTGTATATATCATACTATTCTATGCGTGGGATCAGGGGATTGTTAAGCCTCTCGCATTTGTTGTATATGCTGTACTGACCTAGGCGTGAGATCAGGAAATGTAGTCCTTTTTTGAATGTTTGTACATTTTGTTCTGTCCAAAGTGTGAGATCAAGAGATTGTAGTGCCTCTCGCATTGCTTATAGTTATTTTAGTTTTCTAGGTGTAACATCAGGGGGTTTAGCACCTCTCGCATTACTTGTACATAGTGTACTGTCCTAAGTATGACATCAGGGGATTGTAGTCCCTGTCGCATTTCTTGTACATATTATACTGTCATAGGTGTGAGAGCATGGGTTTTATTGCCTCTCGCATTGCTTCTACATATTGTACTGTCCTAGGAGTGAGAGCAAGGGATTTATTGCCTCTCGCATTGCTTCTACATATTGTACCGTCCTAGGTTTGAGATCAAGGGATTTAATTCCTCTCGCTTTGTTTGTACATATTATATTATCCTAGGTGTGACATCAGGGTATTTGGCGCCTCTCATACTTTTTGTACATGTTGAGCTCTGCTAGATGTAGCATTAGGGTATTTAGTGCCTCTCGCATTGCTTGTACTATCCTAGGTGTGTGATGAGAGTATTCAGTGCCCCTCGCATTACTTGTATATATTGTACTGTCCTCGGTGTGACATCAGGGGATTTAGTGCCTCTCGCAATTCTTATATATATATATATATATATATATATATATATATATTGTACTGTCCTAGGTGTGAAGTGAAGAGATTTAGTTTCTCTCACATGGCTTGTACTGTCATAGGTGTGAGATCAGGTGATTTAGAGTTCTTCTCGCATATATTGTACATATTGTACTGTCCTAGGTGTGAGATTAGGGGATTCAGTACCTCTCGCATTGCCTGTATATTTTGTACTGTCTAAGGTGCTAGATCAGGGGATTTGGTGCCCTTCGAATTGCTTGTACAAATTGTACTGTCCTAGGTTTAAGATTAGGGGATTTAGTGCTTCTCGCATTGCTTCTACATCTGGGGAATTAGGTCCCTTGTATTGCTTGTACATATTATACTGTTCTAGATGTGAGATCAGGGATTCAGATCCTTTCGTGTTGCTTGTACATATTGTACAATCCCAGATGTGACATCAGGGTCTTTAGTGCTTTTCTCGCATTGCTTGTACATATTGTACTATATTAGGTTGAGATCAGGGGATTTAGAGCCTGTTGCATTGCTTGTACATATCGTACTGTCCCAGGTGTGACATCAGGTATTTAGTGCCTCTCGCATTACTTGTACACATTATACTGTCCTAGGTCGAGATCGGGGGATTTATTGCTCTCTCTTTACTTGTGCATATTGTACTGTCCTAGCTGTGAGATCAGGGTATTTAGTGCCTGTCGTATTACTTGTACATATTGTACAATCCTAGGTGTGAGATCAGGGGATTTAGTGCCTGTCGCATTACTTGTACATATTGTACTGCCCTAGGTGTGAGATCAGGGGAATTAGTGCCTGTCGCATTACTTGTAGATATTTTACTGTCCTAGGTGTGAGATCAGGGTATTTGGTGACTGTCGCATTACTTGTACATATTGTACAGTCCTAGGTGTGAGATCAGGGGAATTAGTGCCTATCGCATTGCTTGTACATATTATACTGTCCTGGGTGTGAGATCTGGGGATATAGTGCCTCTCGCATTGCTTGTACATATTGTACTGTCCTAGGTGTGAGATCTGGGGATATAGTGCCTCTCGCATTGCTTGTACATATTGTACAGTCCTGGGTGTGAGATCTGGGGATATAGTGCCTCTCGCATTGCTTGTACATATTGTACAGTCCTAGGTGTGAGATCTGGGGATATAGTGCCTCTCGCATTGCTTGTACATATTGTACAGTCCTGGGTGTGAGATCTGGGGATATTGTGCCTCTCGCATTGCTTGTACATATTGTACAGTCCTGGGTGTGAGATCAGGGGAATTTGTGTCTGTCGCATTACTTGTACATATTGTACTGTCCTAGATGTGAGATCAGGGGATTTAGTGCCTCTCGTATTGCTTTTACGTATTGTACTGTCCTAGGTGTGACATTAGGATATTTAGTGCCTCTCACGTTATTTGTAGAGATTGTATTGTCCCAGGTGTGACATCAGGGGATTTAAAGTGCCATAGACATTGCTTGTATATATTGTACTTACATAGGTGGGAGATCAAGGGATTTTGTGTCTCTTGTATTCCTTGTAAACATTGTACTGTGCTATGTTTGATATGAGAGGGCTTAGTCCCTCTTGCATTGCTTGTACATATTGTACTGTCCTAGGGGTGACATCGGGGGATTTAGTGCCTCTCGGATTCTTTGTGTATATTTTACTCCCCTAGGTGTGACAGGAGGGGATTTAGTGCCTCTTGCATGGTTTGTAACTATTGTACTGTCCTAGGTGTGACATCAGTGAACATAGTGCAACTCGCATTGTTTGTACATATTGTACTGTCCTAGTTGTGAGAGAAGGGGTTATAGTGACTCTCGCATTGCTTATACATATTTTAATGACCAATGTGTGGGATCAGGGGATTTAGTGCCTCTCGCATTGCTTGTAGATATTTTACTGCCCTAGGTGTGAGATCACGTGATTTAGTGCCTCTCGAACATTGTGTATATTATGCTACCTAGGTGTGACATCAGGATATTTACTGGCTCTCGCATTGTTTGTACATATTGTATAGTCCTCAGTGTGACTTCAGGGGATTTAGGGCCTCTTGTATTGCTTGTTCATATTTTACTGTCCTAGGTGTGGCATCAGGGGATTTACTGCCGCTCGCATTACTTGCACATATTGTGCTATCCTAGGTGTGACATCAGGGTATTTAGTTCCTCTCGGATTGCTTCTACGTATTGTACCTTCCTAGGTGTGAGATCAGGGAATTTAGTGCCTATCGCATTGCTTGTACATATTATACTGTCCTAGGTGTGAGATCAAGGGATTTCTTGCCTCTCGTTATGCTTGTATATTGTACTATCCTGGCTGTGACATCATGGGATTTAGTGCCTTTGACATTGCTTGTATGTGTTGCACTGTCCTAGGAGTGAGATCAGGGAACTTAGTTCCTCTCGCTTTGTTTGCACATATTGGACTGTCCTGGGTGTGAGATAAGTGGATTTAGTGCCCCTTGCATTGATTGTACATATTGTACTGTCCTAGGTGTGACATCAGGGTATTTGGTGCCTCTCGCATTTTTTGTACATATTGTTGTGTCCTAGGTGTAGCATCAAAATATTAAGTGCCTCTCGCATCGTTTGTACTGTCCTAAATGTGAGATCAGGGAATTAGTGCCTATCGCATTGCTTGTACATATTATACTGTCCTGGGTTTGAGAGCAAGAGATTTATTGCCTCTCGCATTGCTTGTACATATTGTACTGTCCTAGGTGTGAGATCTGGGGATATAGTGCCTCTCGCATTGCTTGTACATATTGTACAGTCCTGGGTGTGAGATCTGGGGATATAGTGCCTCTCGCATTGCTTGTACATATTGTACAGTCCTGGGTGTGAGATCTGGGGATATAGTGCCTCTCGCATTGCTTGTACATATTGTACTGTCCTAGGTGTGAGATCTGGGGATATAGTGCCTCTCGCATTGCTTGTACATATTGTAGTGTTCTAGGTGTAATATCATGGGATTTAGCGCCTGTCGCATTACTTGTACATATTGTACAGTCCTAGGTGTGAGATCTGGGGATATAGTGCCTCTCGCGTTATTTTTACATATTGTACGCCAAGCGTTTATATAATTGCTCAACTGTGTGCATTGGAAGGTTTTTGCGTAGGATGTACTGGTACTTTAGTGATGAATGTTAAGTACCTGCAAAGTTGTTATTTGTGATTTTACACAGTGTCCCGATTCGGGTGCTGTGTATGTAAAGACTGATTCAAATAGCATACTTAAGGAATGCTTCGGCTACTACCGAACTGCCATGCATGCAACCGTTTCAGCCATTTTTAAATGAAACACCACACAAGGGAAACTAAACCTACGAACATTAGCTTACAAAAAGTCATGAAGCTATAAGTTAGTTAAATGCTATGCTTGTAGAAGTAAATGGGCTGTCTTGAACAGAATAAGTATTTGGCGAATAGATAATTTAATGAAATGGTCAATGAGATAAACAAAGTAATATTTATGATCGTGATACAACTTGAGTTTTAAAGCGACCTAAAATAACTGAATAAAAGAGCACACATGTCTACTAAGCCAGGGGTTTAGACATTCCAGTACATATAAAAGGAAGAAAATGGATACCTAAAAGCCATGGATTCCATTTATACCAACCTAAGATGTCGCAAGTTCGAAAATCTATTACTCACCTAAAATTACATACATCATTATGAGATTAGGCAGTATACGAAGCACATATGTGTATAATGCCAACGTGTCATGAAAAAGAACGGGTTTTTCTTTATGCACTATTCGTAAACATTTTCCTAGTTTTCAGGTAAGGAGGCATAGGGTAGTTACCTACTTAAAAGTTAAAATATGAGCCGGAGAGTTTCGATGCTGCTCTTGATTGCAAAATATACTTGCAAAGTATTTTGTACTAATGTATTAGCGTAACTATTTTGTAATTATGCTCAACAACGTACTCTGAATATCAACAAGAACCTGCGTATAGTATTACGATTTAGGTAGTAATTTAAAGCTCTTGCCTCCCTGCAAAATATATTTTATATGTATTACAATCGTGTGCGTCTTGTAGTTGCTATATCTTATACATGAAGATAGTGATAGTGTTGCCTGCTATTAATTTATGTTCCACTAGTGACGTGTTAATAAACATAATTTTTAGCTCTACACAAATAATTTAGTATACAAATGTTGATGAAAGTTCACGCAGAATAGCGACTGTGGGAAAGCATTGGGGAGGGAAAACCTTTGTTATTATTTAGACAGGGTTCATGTGTCGAATGTGTAAGTTGCTTAGACGCCGACAAAGGTCGGTGCGGCACTTTCAGTCGTCCTCCGTGGTGTAGTGGTTACCGTGCTAACTTCATACGCCCAAGTCGCGGGTTCAAACCCGGCGGGGGACGATGGAGTTTTACAGGCGTAAAAATCCATAGCGTGACTTCCTTCGGAAGGGAAGTAAAGCCGTTGGTCCCCTGTCGTACGTTTACGGCATGTAAAATAGGTCAGATAATGAGGTCTCTGAGCAAAATGAAGTGATCTTTCAGGCCCAATATAAAATGGGACGTTGGGAACTAAAGTAGTTAGGAGAGTCGAAATGTTATATCTTTGCCAAAATTAAAGATTAACACATTATCTCAGAATCTATTTAAGATAATGAGCTAAATTTTTCATGGTATATTCAGCAAAACCTTTACTGTTGATTGAAGAAAAATGCAACATTTCTTTTGTATAGAAGGAAAGGTATGATTTTTTTAATAAAACTCTTAAAATTTTATTGAAAAAATGATGGTTTTTAAATTTAAAGAATAGCAATTGCATGTACATGAAACATTTATCGGTCACACAAAGGCTGTTTTGGTGTAACTGTAAGGTCAATTACTTTCTGAGATAATGGGGCATTTGTATAGAGAATTGTCCTGCAACCTAACTTTCCAATCACAACTTCGCAGTAGTTCAAAACTCGAGATATGAACAGGATGGCCAACAGCCAAAACAAATCTTTCCGATCCAAATAAAACAAAAAACCTCTTCCCTAACGCTAATATTTACAGAGTTATTGATGTTTTGCCAAGTGCGTGTACCAAAATGTTCTAAAAACTACTAGACAGGATTACCTTCAACAATATTTTAAACTAATTACAACTGACGGACTTCTATGAAAGTTACACCAAAATGAGCAGGAGATTCGAAATATCCATATGCAATTAAAACATGAAAATTGAGGGGGGATTGGAATTCCCATTTCGACTCCCCTTAAGGAGCGTCCATAAATACGTAAAACCCCATTTCACTTTTTTTCACGGTACTTTCCGTTTCCTAACTTACAAAGACAGAGGCATCGCCCCTCAACTGTTTGAATGACAGGACCTGCTCCCACCCCAAATCCAAATATTTTTCATTAAACCTAAAATGTTAGTTAACATGTCATCAGAATCGAAGCACACAAATACTAATTCTCTTGTATAGAAAAATAGTTTGCAGCTGTAATATGTGCTAACAGTTTTCAAAGCAAGTTGTAATGGAAAATGTCATTTACAGGATCGCATTGCAGTTCCTTACTATCCTCACACTTAAGTGATAGCCAGATTTTAAAACAATTACTTGCATGCAACACGTTTTTTTTTTTTTTTTTTTTTTTTTTTTTTTTTTTTGTCGGCCAATTTTGGTTGAAAACAATTAAGATTTTGTGTAGGACATCTTTAAGTGTTGCCACTTACACCTGATACAGTTTCATTAATTTCCGATATGTGTCAGAGCTTTAACTAGCCTTCAAAATGGCATCTGTAACAGAGAGCAGTTGTTGAGATTCCAGAGCATCACGAGTATTCACTGGCGGTTGCAGAATGTCTCCGGAGACCTGGCAGTGGACAGAAGCAGGGTGAGTCTGTCTCTGCCGCACACAGCTGTCACTCTTGCAATGTTCGAGACCTTGTCCACCAGTTGGGCTACTCGAAGCTGGTTCCTAACTGACGACCACAAAGATCACAGAAGGACCATCTGTGCGAATTGCTTGCTCGTTATGAGGCTGAGACTGACAATTTTTTGTCAAATATTGAAATGTGACGAAACACTTCGAATCTAAATAAAACAGCAATCCATGGGGTGGCACCACACCAGCTCTCTTTCGAAGAAAAAGTTCAAAGTCGTACCCTGAGATGGTAAAGTCATGGCTACGGTTTTCTGGGACTCTGAAGGGGTTATTCTGTTTGATGTCCTCCCTCATGGTGAAACTTTCAACGTTGAAGGGTGTTGTGATACTCTAAGGAAATTGAAGAAACGACGTTATCGTGTTCGTAGCCACAAAACTGCAAATGAACTTCTCATTCTGTATGATAACGCAAGGCTTCACACAAGTCTGCGCACCAGAAAGGAGCTCACAACACTTAAGTGGACTGTTGTTCCTTATCCACCCTGTCGGCCTCCGTGGTTTAGTGGTTCCCACGCTAACTTCATAGATCCAAGGTCGGGCGTAAAAATCCTTCGGAAGGGAAGTAAAGTCGTTGGTCCCGTGTCGTAGATTTACGCACGTAAAAGAACCTGAAACATGATAGAGGGGCCTCTGAGCAAAATTAAGCAGTCTTTCACGACCATTATGGAATGCGACGCTGAGAACCATAGTAGTCAAAGAGCGTCCATTACATTTTTTCATCCACCCTACAGCCCGGATCTCGACCGGTTTGGCCCAATGAGGGATGCACTCCGCGGGAAGCAGCACGAGTGTGTTACGGAAGTTGTTGAGGCAGAAAGACGTTGGCTCCGACACAGACCGATAGAGTGGTACCATGCAGGCATCAAGGTGGCGTAAGGCCGGCGTTGAAAAATAGGGTTTTGTAGCCAAAACATTGGGAAATAACATGCTATATTTGAATCCCGAATAAAACCAACCTGCTTTAATAAGGAAACAATGTATTACTGTACTTATTGAACATCCTCCGTATAATTGCTGAGGCCAAGTTTTGCTCCTGAATGCAGTTGGTGTCATCGTGAAGAAGCCATCAACTTGCATCTTCATTCAGTGTAGACGAGTTTATGATCAACTCTTTGTTTTAGGAATGTTTGCTGCACACTGCACCACAGTCGTTGATGCACGGAGTGATGTATGGGGAAGAAAGCATTCCAGGCTTTAGTTTGTGCTATCTCCCATTTGTCACTGAGGAAAACCTAACAAAGGCCAGTCAGAGAAGCATTTTAACCGCAGATTTCCCGTTCATGTCTTAACGACCTCGGCATTTGCCACGGAGAAAAACCTAAGAAAACTCAGGCAGAGAAGCCTTGGAATTGGACACAGAGGAAAATCTAAGAAAACGTAGTCACAGAAGATGGTCCTGGAAGTCTTTTAAGAGCCGATTCTCCCATCTTGACTCCATATCAACTCGGCCATCGCTGTCATTTGAGGGAACTGAGATACAATGTTTCGCCGGAAAACAATAATTATAGACGTAACAAAGCTGGCATTGTGTTTCTTTCAACTTTAAATGAATCAAGCACTTACTTTTTCTGTATTACACTATGATTGCTTTTAATTGCACTAAATATGTTATTAATATTGCACAATCCTACCCCCCCCTATTGGGTATCTATGGCAAGGTATTTATGCATTTTACTTTCTCTGCACGTACTATCTACATAGTGTAGAGAGAAGGTATTGTATTGCACCCAAAAATTCCATACCGAGATTTCACTGGAAGTGTATGCTTTGAGGTCCCCTGAGTAAAAAAATAGAAAAACTTACGTGTGTCTATGGGTAGCATAGCTCAAAAGCTACAAGACCGTTAAATACCAAACTTGGTATTTAAGTTTATCTTCCAAGGATGCGACACGAAGATTTTCAAGAAAACCTCTCACTACATATCACAGCCATTTCCATCACAAATAAAATGTATATCATGCATTTTCTGAGAAGCTTCTAAAGACATGTTCATTATGAATAATTTTGCTGAATTTAGCATAACTGGTGAACCGTAAGAGACGGACAAAAACTTACTGCACAAAAAATGTTATTTCGTGTTATCTATTTCAGTTTCAAAATACTTTCATTTCTCATGCAGCAACTGGTCAACTTATGGCCACGCAAAGAAACGGATTTCAATACCATAGCGACCACATTTTAAAACATGTGACTGTCGGCTTAGCTTAGTGTATCTCATTATTGCCCTTCTATTTGTAAGAAACTAAGTATTATGGCCGTTTCTGCTAAAGTTTATCTCGATTAGCATGAAATAGATACAAGCATAAGCTTATTAGCTACAATTTGTTACAGAGGTGTAGAGGAACTTATGTGAATGTATCACATCAGAATTTTTTTACTTTCTCTGCACGTACTGTGTACATAATGTAAAGAAAAGGTATTGTATTGCACCCAAAATTCGATACCGAGATTTTACCGAAATATATATATATATATACATATATGTGTGTGTGTGTTGAGGTCTTCTGAGTTTAAAAAAAATCATTTTTAGAAAAAGTGCGTGTGTGTATGTGTGTGTGGATAGCATAGCTCAACAAGTAAAAGACCGTTAAATACCAACCTTGATATTTAAGTTTATTATCTTCTAAGGATGCGACACAAAGATTTTCAACAAAATCCCTCAACCCCAACCTACTCTTTACATGGAAAGATATTTGAAAATTTTGTTTTCCTCAAAATGGCTCTAACGACTATTATACATATTTACAACTGTAATAAAATGTATATCTTGAATTTTCCGGGAAAATATTATGAAGAGCTATTCATTCTGGATAACACTTTCTGAATTTTGCATAACTTGTAAACCATAAGAAACAGAAAAAAAATCAGCACACAAAAATTGTAGATCTCATTAAAACATAAAATATTTTGTTGTAGAGTTGATCGTTCCGAAGATATTCCTTGTTATTGCTTTCAATTTTAAAATATTTATACTTTTCTCAGATAGACATTTTTCATTTGTTCTGCTCCTGGCTAGGCTAAGAAGTCAATTTCAACGATAGCATTTAAAACATTTGACTGTCTATTTAGCATATCTTTTAGTTCACTTCTACTTATAGGGAGCTAAATAATAAGTACATTCTGTTATCGCTTATCTGGAATAGCATGGTGTAGAAAAAAGAATAATATTTTAAGAGGTCTATTTGTTGAACAGTTAAGAAAGTTATGTGAGTGTAACACATCAGATTTGTTATTTTATTCTGATTACACAGAAGTGAAAAAGAATGGAGCCCATGCAGTATGCAATTGTTAACGTGTTCAGCTGACAAGAACAACACACTGAATAAAGGCAGAATAGGTTTGGGAAATGAAAATGAAAATAAGACATATGTAGTAGTGTTCCCTTTCCGAGGAGGTGGGTATTTGGACGCATGATGGCGCATGCGCATCTCTCCGGATCAATGAATTGCTACTGCTTTCGTCACGAGGTGGTCTAAACCGGTAGCAGACACAACTACGCGATCACTGCTACTGCTGGTCATACGTTATTATGTCTGCTTCCCACGTCAAGCCGTGACGTCATACTACTGCAACGTCATCAATTTTAGGTGTAGGAAGCTCGAGCGCAACTAACTCTCAATGTTATTCGCCCCCAAAACAACCCAAACTAAAGGTATGCGCTTCTTTCTCCACCCTATCGAACATCAAAACAACAATCAGAAAGATTATTGAAATTCCAATGTGTTGCTGTATTTAAAGTATGAGAAAAAGCATGACTATCATACTGAGATAGCACTCTCACAGCTTCGTGTTTAACAATATTGCACAAATAGCACCATAACATTATAGTGCACCAAAAGTAACATGGCGACAACCTAAATTACATTCAGCAAAATGTGTTCACATTTTGATATATTCATCAACACATGTCCCCATACACAACTTAAACCTGACATCACCAGTAAAACAATAAAATAAAAAGCATTGAAATTTTACAAATACACAGCGATGCAGCAAAGCAACACGGGGTTCAAGGCTAACCGCCCTCCCCGATTCTTACAAAAATGTTCAAATTGCTAAAATACGAGTGCAAACCTCATTAACCGTAACCCGACTTCACATTATAGCAAAGACATATGTCCACGCCTCTGCTGGCTATAGAGCCCAGCCATCAGACTGCAACCTTATTTCACATCGCGGCAAAGACATACTTGCTGGGCATAGAAACCAGTTAACATGCTGCAAGCTCACTTCTCAAATCAGCAAACACATACCCACAGGTCACTGTTGGACATAGAGACGGGTCAACAGAAAATAACACTATTTCACATGACAGAAAATACATATCCCTCCGTCACTGCTAGAAATAAAGAGCAGTCAACAGGAAGCAAGCCTACTTCACAAGGCAGTAAGACAATCTTCCACGTCACTGCTGGCCATAGAACTCGTCAGAAAGTCACAACCCTACCTCACATGACAGCATACAGACCAGGCTTCAGGCTGCGGCCCTACTTCAGATGACTGCAAAGATATACATCCACGTCACTGCTGGACACAGAGATCAGACAACAGTCTGCAACACTACGTCACATGAAGCAAAGATATGCCCTCACGTCACTGCTGGACACAGAGGCCAGACAACAGTCTGCAACACTACGTCATTTGAAGCAAAGACATGCCGTCACGCCACTGCTGGACACAGAGACCAGACAACAGTCTGCAACACTATGTCACATGAAGCAAAGACATGCCGTCACGCCACTGCTGGACACAGAGACCAGTCAACAGTCTGCAACACTACGTCACATGAAGCAAAGATATGCCCTCACGTCACTGCTGGACACAGAGACCAGTCAACAGTCTGCAACACTACGTCACATGAAGCAAAGACATGCCGTCACGTCACTGATGGACACAGAGACCAGTCAACAGTCTGACAACACTACGTCACATGAAGCAAAGACATGCCGTCACGTCACTGCTGGACACAGAGACCAGTCAACAGTCTGACAACACTACGTCACATGAAGCAAAGATATGCCCTCACGTCACTGATGGACACAGAGACCAGTCAACAGTCTGCAACACTACGTCACATGACAAGAAAGAGATGCGTCACGTCACTGCTGGACACAGAGACCAGTCAACAGTCTGACAACACTACGTCACAAGAAGCAAAGATATGCCCTCACGTCACTGCTGGACTCAGAGACCAGACAACAGTCTGCAACACTACGTCACATGAAGCAAAGACATGCCGTCACGTCACTGCTGGACACAGAGATCAGACAACAGTCTGCAACACTACGTCACATGAAGCAAAGACATGCCCTCACGTCACTGCTGGACACAGAGATCAGACAACAGTCTGCAACACTACGTCACATGAAGCAAAGACATGCCGTCACGTCACTGCTGGACACAGAGATCAGACAACAGTCTGCAACAATACGTCACATGAAGCAAAGACATGCCGTCACGTCACTGCTGGACACAGAGATCAGACAACAGTCTGCAACACTACGTCACATGAAGCAAAGACATGCCGTCACGTCACTGCTGGACACAGAGACCAGACAACAGTCTGCAACACTACGTCACATGAAGCAAAGACATGCCGTCACGTCACTGCTGGACACAGAGACCAGACAACAGCCTGCAACACTACGTCACATCAAGCAGAGACATGCCGTCACGTCACTGCTGGACACAGAGACCAGACAACAGTCTGCAACACTACGTCACATGAAGCAAAGACATGCCGTCACGTCACTGCTGGACACAGAGACCAGACAACAGTCTGCAACACTACGTCACATGAAGCAAAGATATGCCCTCACGTCACTGCTGGACACAGAGATCAGACATCAGTCTGCAACACTGCGTCACATGAAGAAAAGACATGCCCTCACGTCACTGCTGGACACAGAGACCAGACAAGAGTCTGCAACACTGCGTCACATGAAGAAAAGACATGCCCTCACGTCACTGCTGGACACAGAGACCAGACAACAGTCTGCAACACTACGTCACATGAAGCAAAGACATGCCGTCACGTCACTGCTGGACACAGAGATCAGACAACAGTCTGCAACAATACGTCACATGAAGAAAAGACATGCCGTCACGTCACTGCTGGACACAGAGATCAGACAACAGTCTGCAACAATACGTCACATGAAGAAAAGACATGCCCTCACGTCACTGCTGGACACAGAGATCAGACAACAGTCTGCAACAATACGTCACATGAAGAAAAGACATGCCGTCACGTCACTGCTGGACACAGAGATCAGACAACAGTCTGCAACAATACGTCACATGAAGAAAAGACATGCCCTCACGTCACTGCTGGACACAGAGACCAGACAACAGTCTGCAACAATACGTCACATGAAGAAAAGACATGCCGTCACGTCACTGCTGGACACAGAGATCAGACAACAGTCTGCAACAATACGTCACATGAAGAAAAGACATGCCGTCACGTCACTGCTAGGTGTTATAGCATTTCTACCGTAAATGTCTACTCTGATTGTATAAGATGGTGAACTAGTATTTAAACCACAAATTGTCACACCGTGACTGTCTTGGTTCATTAATTGTAGTATATAGATCTTAAGATGCAAAACCATATGTACCCGGTGATGGCTTGTTAATTGTAGTATCTAGACCGTAAAATCTAACACTGTACTGGTAGTTGCTGAATCATTATAGTATCTAGACAGTAAAATCTAGCTCCGTTCCTGTAGTTGCTGGATCATTATAGTATGTAGACCGCAAAATCTATCACCTTACCTGTAGTTGCTGGATCATTATAATATGTAGACCGCAAAATCTATCACCTTACCTGTAGTTGCTGGATCATTATAGTATGTAGACCGCAAAATCTATCACCTTACCTGTAGTTGCTGAATCATTATAGTATCTAGACAGTAAAATCTAGCTCCGTTCCTGTAGTTGCTGGATCATTATAGTATGTAGACCGCAAAATCTATCACCTTACCTGTAGTTGCTGGATCATTATAATATGTAGACCGCAAAATCTATCACCTTACCTGTAGTTGCTGGATCATTATAATATGTAGACCGCAAAATCTAACTCCGTACCGGTAGCTGCTGGATCATTATAGTATATAGACCGCAAAATCTAGCTCCGTACCGGTAGCTGCTGGATCATTATAGTATGTAGACCGCAAAATCTAACCCCGTACTGGTAGCTGCTGGATCATTATAGTATATAGACCGCAAAATCTAGCTCCGTACCGGTAGCTGCTGGATCATTATAGTATGTAGACCGCAAAATCTAACCCCGTACTGGTAGCTGCTGGATCATTATAGTATGTAGACCGTAAAATCTAACACCGTACTGGTAGCTGCTGGATCATTATAGTATCTAGACCGCAAAATCTAACCCCGTACTGGTAGCTGCTGGATCATTATAGCATGTAGACCGCAAAATCTAACCCCGTACTGGTAGCTGCTGGATCATTATAGTATGTAGACCGCAAAATCTAACCCCGTACTGGTAGCTGCTGGATCATTATAGTATGTAGACTGCAAAATCTAACCCCGTACTGGTAGCTGCTGGATCATTATAGTATGTAGACCGCAAAATCTAACCCCGTACTGGTAGCTGCTGGATCATTATAGTATGTAGACTGCAAAATCTAACCCCGTACTGGTAGCTGCTGGATCATTATAGTATGTAGACCGCAAATTCTAACCCCGTACTGGTAGTTGCTGGAACATTATAGTATGTAGACTGCAAAATCTAACTCCGTACCTGTAGCTGCTGGATCATTATAGTATGTAGACCACAAATTCTAACCCCGTACTGGTAGTTGCTGGAACATTATAGTATGTAGACTGCAAAATCTAACTCCGTACTGGTAGCTGCTGGATCATTATAGTATGTAGACTGCAAAATCTAACTCCGTACCTGTAGCTGCTGGATCATTATAGTATGTAGACCACAAATTCTAACCCCGTACTGGTAGTTGCTGGAACATTATAGTATGTAGACTGCAAAATCTAACTCCGTACTGGTAGCTGCTGGATCATTATAGTATGTAGACTGCAAAATCTAACTCCGTACCTGTAGCTGCTGGATCATTATAGTATGTAGACCACAAATTCTAACCCCGTACTGGTAGTTGCTGGAACATTATAGTATGTAGACTGCAAAATCTAACTCCGTACTGGTAGCTGCTGGATCATTATAGTATGTAGACTGCAAAATCTAACTCCGTACCTGTAGCTGCTGGATCATTATAGTATGTAGACCACAAATTCTAACCCCGTACTGGTAGTTGCTGGAACATTATAGTATGTAGACTGCAAAATCTAACTCCGTACTGGTAGCTGCTGGATCATTATAGTATGTAGACTGCAAAATCTAACTCCGTACCTGTAGCTGCTGGATCATTATAGTATGTAGACTGCAAAATCTATCTCCGTACCTGTAGCTGCTGGATCATTATAGTATCTAGACCAACGGTTCCTAACCAGTGTGCCCCGGCACCCTAGGGTGCCGTGTGATTGGGTAAGGGGTGCCGCGAGATATTGAGATAACCAACAAAAAATACCTTCTAGTGAAGCCTTAAGTCTTGTAAAGTCTTGAAATAAAATAAGTCAAACCAATTACTCTCATGCACGGCAGATTGTCTTCAATAATTCAGTTATACTAGTATCCCACAGATGGCATAACAGCTATACCCTGCCGAACATTCCCGAGACTACTCGCTTCCTCACGAATATTCCCGAGACTTCGACAGATGAATGTATAAAAGTGTACGCCGCTTGGCGCTTTCAGTTGTCTTCCTCGCGTTGATTCACAGTGTTTAGCTATGGATAAGTTCATTGTTAAACGTAAACGTCAGGACAGTGAAAGTGAACAGTCGGCTCCTACTGCTTGCTTTAAGAAGTCAAATCTTACAGTTTCTCCCGGACCGTCGAATTCACCACATAAAGAAGACAAACGAAAGAAAAGAACATACCAGGACAGTTACTTAGCGTATGGATTTAAGTGGAATAACAACGAGGAAAACCCTATCCCTGTGTGTTTAGTTTGTGGCGAAACATTTAGCAATGAGGCCATGGTACCTAGCAAACTGAAGCGACATCTTACAACAAAGCATCCTAGTGTGTCACAGAAAAGTGTAATGTATTTTTCACATATATTAGAAGGGGAGAAGAAAACAGCTGTGCGAATGGTAAAGAGAATGACCATAGGTGATACTGCTCTTGAAGCCTCATTTAAAGTAGTAGAACTGATAGCTAAAAAAAGGAAACCTCATACTCTTGGAGAGGAAATCATTGGCCTTGCCTGTCAAGTTATAGTTTCAACAATACTTGGCGAAGGAGCAGCTAATCAAATTTCGAAAGTTCCTCTGTCCAACAACATAATCAGCCGCAGGATATCTGAAATGTCATGCAATATCAACGAACAAGTCACGGAGAAAATAAAAACATAGAACATTTGCTTTGCAAATAGATGAGAGTCTCGATATTGGTGACAAACCGCAACTCCTTGGTTTTATCAGATATATTGATGAAAAAGATATTAGTGAACAGTTTCTGTTGTGTAGACCGCTGGAGACTACAACCACAGGCCATGATATTTTCGTTTCTATTAATTCCTATCTCAATGCCCATGATCTTTCATGGAAAGACTGTTGTGGTATATGTACAGATGGTGACCACCTATGTCTGGGAAAATTAAAGGTTTTACTGCCAGAGCTCTCAATGAAAATCCATCCATTATTATAACTCACTGTTTTCTGCATAGAGAGGCATTAGTCGTGAAAGCGTGTAATGAAGATTTTGCTGAAGTGTTTAACCAAGTTGTGAAAATGGTGAACTATATGAAGTCTCGACCTTTAAAGTGCAGAATTTTTGAACAGTTATGTCGCGTAACGGATGCAGCTCATACCTCTTTGTTACTTCACACAGAAGTAAGGTGGTTGTCGCGGGGTCGTGTATTGAACCGGTTTCTCGAACTTAAAGAACAGCTAAAAACTTTTTTTAAGGATGAAAATCAAGACACTTTTCATGAGCTCTTACTAAGTGATTCTTGGTGTTTTGAACTGTCGTATCTGGCAGATATTTTTCATTAAGCTGAATGAACTGAATGTTTCGATGCAGGGTCGACATGAAACAATAATCTCCTCAACCAATAAAATGAAAGGTTTTAAAAGAAAACTTAGTTCTTGGAAGTCTGCAGTTCAAAAGGAGATTTGTCGAATTTTCCATCTCTTCTTAATGTGGCAGGAGATAAAGATCTGGGTAAACTGAAAGACCGCATTTGTGATCACTTATCAAGATTGCAAGATGCAATAGATGCGTACTTTCCAACTATTTCCACTACGAATCTCGACTGGGTTGTCTCACCATTTGATTTCGTAGATAGTGCAGAGGAAATAGATTTCACTGCTTGCGAACGAGATGAATTTATTGATCTTTGCGCTGATTCCACACTCAAAGGTAAGTTCACCAAGAGTGAGGCTTCGGTGGCTAGTTTTTGACTTCAACGGAGAGAGGAGTACCCTAACCTAATGAAGAAAGCTATTAACGCACTTTTGCCCTTTTCAACATCCTATCTATGCGAGCAAGCCTTCTCTGCTATGGCGACAATAAAATGCAAAGCAAGAAATAGACTGAATAACCTTGAGGATGATTTGCGTGTAACACTGTCAACTGTAAGACCCGACATCACATATCTGTGCTCTAAGCATCAATCACAAGTTTCACATTAATTATTAATCGAACAAAATTTATTGATGTATTTTTACTCAGAGATTGTAGTAAAGTTTACTGTATTATGTTATGGTGTACGTTATTATTATTATTATATAATATTTCAATAAATTAACATATTAAGCTTAATTTTCTTTTAATTCAAGGAAGGGTGCCCCTGGTGTTTAATGTTATTCCCAAGGGTGCCGTGAACTTCAAAAGGTTGGGAAACAATGATCTAGACCGTAAAATCTAACACCGTACTGGTAGCTGCTGGATCATTATAGTATCTAGACCGTAAAATCTAACACCGTACTGGTAGCTGCTGGAACATTATAGTATGTAGACCGCAAAATCTAACTCCGTACTGGTAGCTACTGGATCATTATAGTATGTAGACCGTAAAATCAAACTCCGTACCGGTTTCTGCTGGATCATTATAGTATGTAGACCGTAAAATCTAACTCCGTACCGGTTTCTGCTGGATCATTATAGTATGTAGACCGTAAAATCTAACTCCGTACCGGTAGCTACTGGATCATTATAGTATGTAGACCGTAAAATCTAACCCCGTACTGGTAGCTACTGGATCATTATAGTATGTAGACCGTAAAATCTAACCCCGTACTGGTAGCTACTGGATCATTATAGTATGTAGACCGTAAAATCTAACTCCGTACCGGTAGCTACTGGATCATTATAGTATATAGACCGTAAAATCTAACCCCGTACTGGTAGCTACTGGATCATTATAGTATGTAGACCGTAAAATCTAACCCCGTACTGGTAGCTACTGGATCATTATAGTATGTAGACCGTAAAATCTAACACCGTACCGGTAGCTACTGGTTCATTATAGTATGTAGGCCGTAAAATCTAACCCCGTACCGGTAGCTACTGGATCATTATAGTATGTAGACCGTAAAATCTAACACCGTACTGGTAGCTGCTGGATCATTATAGTATGTAGACCGTAAAATCTAACCCCGTACCGGTTTCTGCTGGATCATTATAGTATGTAGACCGTAAAATCTAACTCCGTACCGGTTTCTGCTGGATCATTATAGTATCTAGACCGTAAAATCTAACTCCGTACTGGTAGCTGCTTGATCATTATAGTATCTAGACCGTAAAATCTAACTCCGTACCGGTAGCTGCTGGATCATTATAGTATGTAGACCGTAAAATCTAACTCCGTACCGGTAGCTGCTGTATCATTATAGTATGTAGACCACAAAATCTAACACCGTACTGGTATCTGCTGGATCATTATAGTATCTAGACCGCAAATTCTAACCCCGTACCGGTAGCTGCTGGATCATTATAGTATGTAGACCGTAAAATCTAACTCCGTACCGGTAGCTGCTGTATCATTATAGTATGTAGACCACAAAATCTAACACCGTACTGGTATCTGCTGTATCATTATAGTATCTAGACCACAAAATCTAACACCGTACTGGTATCTGCTGGATCATTATAATATGTAGACCGCAAATTCTAACCCCGTACCGGTAGCTACTGGATCAGTATAGTATCTAGACCGCAAATTCTAACCCCGTACCAGTAGCTGCTGGATCATTATAGTATCTAGACCGTAAAATGTAACTCCGTACCGGTAGCTGCTGGATCATTATAGTATCTAGACCGTAAAATCTATCACCGTACTGGTAGCTACTGGATCATTATAGTATCTAGACCGCAAATTCTAACCCCGTACCGGTAGCTGCTTGATCATTGTAGTATCTAGACCGTGAAATCTAACTCTGTAGCGGTAGCTGCTGGATCATTATATTATCTAGACAGTAAAATCTAACACCGTACCGGTAGCTGCTGGATCATTATAGTATGTAGACCGTAAAATCTAACTCCATACTGGTAGCTGCTGGATCATTGTAGTATCTAGACCGTAAAATCTAACACCGTTCTGGTAGTTGCTGAATCATTGTAGTATCTAGACCGTAAAATCTAACACCGTTCTGGTAGTTACTGAATCATTATAGGATCTAGACCGTAAAATCTAACCCCGTACTGGTAGCGGCTTGATCATTGTAGTATCTAGACCGTAAAATCTAACACCGTACCGGTAGCTGCTTGATCATTGTAGTATCTAGACCGTAAAATCTAACCCCGTACTGGTAGCTGCTTGATCATTGTAGTATCTAGACCGTAAAATCTAACCCCGTACTGGTAGCTGCTTGATCATTGTAGTATCTAGACCGTAAAATCTAACCCCGTACCGGTAGCTGCTTGATCATTGTAGTATCTAGACCGTAAAATCTAACACCGTACCTGTAGTTGCTGGAACATTATAGTATGTAGACCGTAAAATCTAACACCGTACCGGTAGCTGCTGGATCATTATAGTATCTAGACCGTAAAATCTAACACCGTACCGGTAGCTGCTGGATCATTATAGTATCTAGACCGTAAAATCTAACCCCGTACCTGTAGTTGCTGGATCATTATGGAATGTAGACCGCAAAATCTAACCCCGTACCTGTAGTTGCTGGATCATTATGGAATGTAGACCGCAAAATCTAACCCCGTACCTGTAGTTGCTGGATCATTATGGAATGTAGACCGCAAAATCTAACACCGTACCTGTAGTTGCTGGATCATTATGGAATGTAGACCGCAAAATCTAACACCGTACCTGTAGTTGCTGGATCATTATGGAATGTATACCGCAAAATCTAACACCGTACCTGAAGTTGCTGGATCATTATGGAATGTAGACCGCAAAATCTAACACCGCACCTGTAGTTTCTGGATCATTATGGTATGTAGACCGCAAAATCTAACACCGTACCTGAAGTTGCTGGATCATTATGGTATATAGACCGCAAAATCTAACACCGTACCTGTAGTTGCTGGATCATTATGGTATGTAGACCGCAAAATCTAACACCGTACCTGTTGTTTCTGGATCATTATGGTATGTAGACCGCAAAATCTAACTCCGTACCTGTAGTTGCGGATCATTATAGCATATTGACCGCAAAATCTAACACCGTACCTGTAGTTGCGGATCATTATAGCATATTGACCGCAAAATCTAACTCCGTACCTGTAGTTGCGGATCATTATAGCATATTGACCGCAAAATCTAACACTGTACCTGTAGTTGCTGGATCATTATGGAATGTAGACCGCAAAAGCTAACACCGTACCGGTAGTTGCTGGATCATTAGAGTGTGTGGACAGCAAAATCGAATGCATTATCGTTACTGGCCCCTGAATTATATCATGTATACCGTAAATTTTAACTCCGTATCCTTAGTTGCACGCTAGTTGTAATATGTAGAAGGTAGAATCTAAGACTGTAGGTTTAGTGGCCCGTTAGGTATAGTACTCATACTTTAAATTCTAGCTTTATATCTGTAGCGGCTTTTTAATTCCGGACAGAGCACCGTAATGCACGACGTGTAGTAAATCACTGATGGAAGTAAGATTGCCATAAATTCTAACCTCAGAGCTGGTAGTTGCTGGTTAATTCTGGTCAGATCACAATAACCTCTAACTCGTTAACTGTAGTGAATCATTAATACTAATCAGAGCACCATGGGTTCCAACTCAGTAACTGTTGTAGCTGGTTTATTCAAGTAAAACCAAAAACTTCTAACTCTGTATCCATAGTGGCTCGTGGATTTTAGTGCGACCACCGTAAATTATGACTGAATATGTGCACAGATTCGATAATCTTGTCAAGAGTGACGCTGTCTGTAGTGGCCCATTGATTCAAAAGAAATGACCACAAATTTTAACTTCATAACTGTGGCGGGTCGTTAAATATTACAAGATCACAAAAGATTCTAACTCGGTACGATTACACGCTCGTTAATTCTACACTGACCACAGGAAATTCAAACTGCATATCTTTATTGTTTTATTAATTCTAGACAGGCCACCGTTAATTCCAAGTTGGTGCGTATAGTGAATCTGTTATTGAAGTAAAATGACCGTAAGGTGTGTGGCTCGTTAGTTCTAAACACAATACCAAGTGAGAGTGCTACAAACTGTTCCTGCAGTAGCTGGATAATTCTAGTGAGACAAAATCAAATTCTCTCTATTTATAATGGCGTGTTATTTCCAGTGAGACTGCCGCAAATTCTAAACCTGTACCAGTGGTGGCTAGTTAATAATAATGAAATGACCATAAATTCTAAGCCGCATATTTAAATGTGACCTAATTCTACTGAAGAAACAATGATTTCTAAATCTGCACCTATAATGGCTCATTTATTTCTAAAACACAAAGACAAATTCTTATTCCGTACCAGTAGTGGCTCGTTAATTTTTGTATAATTACCGTAGAGTGTAACTGCATACCTGTACTGGCCAGTTAATTCCAGTAGGGCCATCATAAATTCCAACTCCATTCCTGTCTGCCCCGTTAATTCCAGTACGGCTACCATAAATTCTAACTCCATACCTGCTCTGCCCCGATTAATTCCAGTAGGGCCACCATAAACTCCAACTCCATACTTGCTCTGGCCTGAAAATTCTAGTAGGGCCACCATAAATTCCAACTCCATTCCTGTCTGGCCCGTTAATTCCAGTACGGCTACCATAAATTCTAACTCCATACCTGCTCTGCCCGGATTAATTCCAGTAGGGCCACTATAAACTCCAACTCCATACCTGTTCTGCCCCGTTAATTCCAGTAGGGCCACTATAAATTCTAACTGCATACCTGCTCTGCCCCGATTAATTCCAGTAGGGCCACCATAAACTCCAACTCCATACCTGCTCTGGCCCGTTGATTCCAGTAGGGCCACTATAAATTCTAACTCCATACCTGCTCTGGCCCGTTGATTCCAGTAGGGCCACTATAAATTCCAACTCCATACCTGCTCTGGCCCGTTAATTCCAGTAGGGCCACTATAAATTCTAACTCCATACTTGCTCTGCCCCGATTAATTCCAGTAGGGCCACCATAAACTCCAACTCCATACCTGCTCTGGCCCGTTGATTCCAGTAGGGCCACTATAAATTCTAACTCCATACCTGCTCTGGCCCGTTGATTCCAGTAGGGCCACTATAAATTCTAACTCCATACCTGCTCTGCCCCGATTAATTCCAGTAGGGCCACTATAAATTCCAACTCCATACCTGCTCTGGCCCGTTGATTCCAGTAGGGCCACTATAAATTATAACTCCATACCTGCTCTGGCCCGTTGATTCCAGTAGGGCCACTATAAGTTCTAACTCCATACCTGCTCTGCCCCAATTAATTCCAGTAGGGCCACTATAAATTCCAACTCCATACCTGCTCTGGCCCATTGATTCCAGTAGGACCACCATAAACTCCAACTCCATACTTGCTCTGGCCTGAAAATTCTAGTAGGGCCACCATAAATTCCAACTCCATACCTGCTCTGGCCCATTAATTCCAGTTGGGCCATCATAAACTCCAACTCCATACTTGCTTTGGCTTGTTAATTCCAGTAGGGCCATCATAAATTCCAACTCCATACCTGCTCTGGCCAGTTAATTCCAATAGGGCCATCATAAATTCCAACTCCATACTTGCTCTGGCCTGTTAATTCCAGTAGGGCCATGATAAATTCCAACTCCATACCTGCTCTGGCCTGTTAATTCCAGTAGGGCCATGATAAATTCCAACTCCATACCTGCTCTGGCCCGTTAATTCCAATAGGGCCATCATAAATTCCAACTCCATACCTGCTCTGGCCAGTTAATTCCAATAGGGCCATCATAAATTCCAACTCCATACCTGCTCTGGCCAGTTAATTCCAATAGGGCCATGATAAATTCCAACTCCATACTTGCTCTGGCCCGTTAATTCCAGTAGGGCCACCATAAATTCCAACTCCATTACTGTTCTACCACGCTAATTCTAGTAGGGCTACGATAAACTCCAAATCCATACCTTCTCTGCCCCATCAATTCCAATAGGTCCGCCATAAACTCCAACTCCATACCTGCTCTGGTCCGTTAATTCCAGTAGGGCCACCATAAACTCCAACTCCATACTTGCTCTGGCCCGCTAATACCAGTAGGGCCACAATAAACACCAACTGCAATCTTGCTCTAGCCCGTTAATTCCAGTAGGGCCACTATAAACTCCAACTCCGTACTTGCTCTGGTCCGTTAATTCCAGTAGGGCCACCATAAACTCCAACTCCATACTTGCTCTGGCCCGCTAATACCAGTAGGGCCACAATAAACACCAACTGCAATCTTGCTCTGGGCCGATAATTCCAGTAGGGCCACTATAAACTCCAACTCCACACACCCTTTCCGGTTAATTCTAGTAGGGCCACTATAAACTCCAACTCCGTACTTGCTCTGGCCCGTTAATTCCAGTAGGGCCACTATAAACTCCAACTCCATACTTGCTCTGGACCTTTAATTCCAGTAGGGCCACAAATAACTCCAACTCCATACTTGCTCTGGCCTGTTAATTCTAGTAGAGCCACCATAAATTCCAACTCCATACCTGGTCTGCCCCGTTAATTCCAGTGTGGCCAATATAAATTCCAACTCCATTAGTGCTCTGCACCGTGAATTCTAGTAGGGCTACGATAAACTCCAAATCCATACATTCTCTGCCCCATTAATTAGAATAGGTCCGCCATAAACTCCAACTCCATACCTGCTCTGGTCCGTTAATTCCAGTAGGACCATCATTAACTCCAACTACATACTTGCTCTGGCCCATTATTCCCAGTAGGGCCACCATAAACTCCAAGTCCATACCTGCTCTGGTCCATTAATTCCAGTAGGACCATCATTAACTCCAACTACATACTTGCTCTGGCCCATTATTTCCAGTAGGGCCACCATAAACTCCAACTCCATACTTGCTCTGGCCCGTTAATTGCAGTAGGGCCACCATAAACTCCAACTCCATACTTGCTCTGGCCCGTTAATTGCAGTAGGGCCACCATTAACTCCAACTCCATACTTGCTCTGGCCCGTTAATTGCAGTAGGGCCACCATAAACTCCAACTCCATACTTGCTCTGGCCCGTTAATTGCAGTAGGGACACTATAAACTCCAAGTCCATACTTGCTCTTTCCGGTTAATTCCAGTAGAGCCACTATAAACTCCAACTCCATACTTGCTCTTTCCGATTAATTCCAGTAGAGCCACTATAAACTCCAACTCCATACTTGCTCTTTCCGGTTAATTCCAGTAGAGCCACTATAAACTCCAAGTCCATACTTGCTCTTTCCGGTTAATTCCAGTAGAGCCACTATAAACTCCAACTCCATACTTGCTCTTTCCGGTTAATTCCAGTAGAGCCACCATAAACTCCAACTCCATACTTGCTCTTTCCGGTTAATTCCAGTAGAGCCACCATAAACTCCAACTCCATACTTGCACTTTCCGGTTATTTTCCAGTAGAGCCACTATAAACTCCAACTCCATACTTGCTCTTTCCGGTTAATTCCAGTAGAGCCACTATAAACTCCAACTCCATACTTGCTCTTTCCGGTTAATTCCAGTAGAGCCACTATAAACTCCAACTCCATACTTGCTCTGGCCCGTTAATTCCAGAAAGGCCACCAATAATTCCAACTCCATACTTACTCTGGCCTGTAAATTCCAGTAGGACCATCACAAATTCCAACTCCATACCTGCTCTGGCCCGTTAATTCCTGTAGGGCTACCATAAATTGCAACTCCATACCTGCTCTGCCCCATTAGTTCCAGTAGGACCACCATAAACTCCAACTCCATACCTGCTCTGGCCCCTTAATTCCAGCACGACTATCATAAATTCTAACTCCATACCTGCTGTTCCCCGTTAATACCAGTAGAGCCACCATAAACTCCAACTCCATACATGCTCTGCCCCGTTAATTCCAGTACGGCTACCATAAACTCCAACTCCATACCTGCTTTGCCCCGTTAATTCCAGTAGGGCTAGCAGAATTCCAAGTCCATACCTGCTCCGCCCCGTTAACTCCGTTAATTCCGCCACCATATACTTCATCTCCATACTTGCTCTAGCCTGTTAATTCGAGTAGGGCCACCATAGATTCAAAATCCATACCTGCTCTGCCCCGGTAATTCTAGTAGGGCCACCATAAATTCCAACTCCATACCTGCTCTGCCCCGATAATTCTACTAGGGCTCGATAAACTCCAAATCCATACCTTCTCTGCCCCATTAGTTCCAGTAGGGCCGCCATAAATTCCAACTCCATACCAGCAATGGTCCGTTAATTCCAGTAGGGGCACCATAAACTCCAACTCCATACCTGCTCTGGCCCGTTAATTCCAGTAGGGCCACTATAAACTCCAACTCCATACTTGCTCTGGCCCGTTAATTCCAGTAGGGCCACCATAAACTCCAACTCCATACTTGCTCTGGCCTGTTAATTCTAGTAGGGCTACCATAAATTACATATCCATGGTCTGCCCCGTTAATCCTAGTAGGGCCACCATAAATTCCAGTTTCATACCTGGTCTGCCCCGTAAATTCTAGTAGGGCCACCATAAATTCCAGCTTCATACCTGGTCTGCCCCGTTAATTCTAGTAGGGCCACCATAAATTCCAAATCCATACCTGCTCTGGCCCGTTAATTCCAGTTGGACCATCATAAATTCCAACTCCATACTTGCTCTGGCCTGTTAATTACAGTAGGGCCATCATAAATTCCAACTCCATACTTGCTCTGGCCTGTTAATTCCAGTAGGGCCATCATAAATTCCGACTTTATACCTGTTCTGGCCCGTTAATTGCAGTATGGCCACCATAAATTCCAACTCCATACCTGCTCTGGCCCGTTGATTCCAGTAGGGCCACTATAAATTCCAACTCCATACCTGCTCTGGCCCGTTGATTCCAGTAGGGCCACCATAAATTCCAACTCCATACCTGCTCTGGCCCGTTGATTCCAGTAGGGCCACTATAAATTCTAACTCCATACCTGCTCTGCCCCGATTAATTCCAGTAGGGCTACTATAAATTCCAACTCCATACCTGCTCTGGCCCGTTGATTCCAGTAGGACCACCATAAACTCCAACTCCATACTTGCTCTGGCCTGAAAATTCTAGTAGGGCCACCATAAATTCCAACTCCATACCTGCTCTGGCCCGTTAATTCCAGTTGGGCCATCATAAATTCCAACTCCATACTTGCTCTGGCCTGTTAATTCCAGTTGGGCCATCATAAATTCCAACTCCATACTTGCTTTGGCCTGTTAATTCCAGTAGGGCCATCATAAATTCCAACTCCATACCTGCTCTGGCCAGTTAATTCCAATAGGGCCATCATAAATTCCAACTCCATACTTGCTCTGGCCTGTTAATTCCAGTAGCGCCATGATAAATTCCAACTCCATACCTGCTCTGGCCTGTTAATTCCAGTAGGGCCATGATAAATTCCAACTCCATACTTGCTCTGGCCCGTTAATTCCAGTAGGGCCACCATAAATTCCAACTCCATTACTGTTCTACCCCGCTAATTCTAGTAGGGCTACGATAAACTCCAAATCCATACCTTCTCTGCCCCATCAATTCCAATAGGTCCGCCATAAACTCCAACTCCATACCTGCTCTGGTCCGTTAATTCCAGTAGGGCCACTATAAACTCCAACTCCATACCTGCTCTGGTCCGTTAATTCCAGTAGGGCCACCATAAACTCCAACTCCATACTTGCTCTGGCCCGCTAATACCAGTAGGGCCACAATAAACACCAACTGCAATCTTGCTCTGGCCCGTTAATTCCAGTAGGGCCACTATAAACTCCAACTCCGTACTTGCTCTGGTCCGTTAATTCCAGTAGGGCCACCATAAACTCCAACTCCATACTTGCTCTGGCCCGCTAATACCAGTAGGGCCACAATAAACACCATCTGCAATCTTGCTCTGGGCCGTTAATTCCAGTAGGGCCACTATAAACTCCAACTCCACACACCCTTTCCGGTTAATTCTAGTAGGGCCACTATAAACTCCAACTCCGAACTTGCTCTGGCCCGTTAATTTCAGTAGGGCCACTATAAACTCCAACTCCGTACTTGCTCTGGCCCGTTAATTCCAGTAGGGCCACTATAAACTCCAACTCCATACTTGCTCTGGACCTTTAATTCCAGTAGGGCCACCAATAACCCCAACTCCATACTTGCTCTGGCCTGTTAATTCTAGTAGAGCCACCATAAATTCCAACTCCATACCTGGTCTGCCCCGTTAATTCCAGTGGGGCCACCATAAATTCCAACTCCATTAGTGCTCTGCCCCGTGAATTCTAGTAGGGCTACGATAAACTCCAAATCCGTACATTCTCTGCCCCATTAATTAGAATAGGTCCGCCATAAACTCCAACTCCATACCTGCTCTGGTCCGTTAATTCCAGTAGGACCATCATTAACTCCAACTACATACTTGCTCTGGCCCATTATTCCCAGTAGGGCCACCATAAACTCCAAGTCCAAACCTGCTCTGGTCCATTAATTCCAGTAGGACCATCATTAACTCCAACTACATACTTGCTCTGGCCCATTATTTCCAGTAGGGCCACCATAAACTCCAACTCCATACTTGCTCTGGCCCGTTAATTGCAGTAGGGCCACCATAAACTCCAACTCCATACTTGCTCTGGCCCGTTAATTGCAGTAGGGCCACCATTAACTCCAACTCCATACTTGCTCTGGCCCGTTAATTGCAGTAGGGCCACCATAAACTCCAACTCCATACTTGCTCTGGCCCGTTAATTGCAGTAGGGACACTATAAACTCCAAGTCCTTACTTGCTCTTTCCGGTTAATTCCAGTAGAGCCACTATAAACTCCAACTCCATACTTGCTCTTTCCGGTTAATTCCAGTAGAGCCACTATAAACTCCAACTCCATACTTGCTCTTTCCGGTTAATTCCAGTAGAGCCACTATAAACTCCAAGTCCATACTTGCTCTTTCCGGTTAATTCCAGTAGAGCCACTATAAACTCCAACTCCATACTTGCTCTTTCCGGTTAATTCCAGTAGAGCCACCATAAACTCCAACTCCATACTTGCTCTTTCCGGTTAATTCCAGTAGAGCCACCATAAACTCCAACTCCATACTTGCTCTTTCCGGTTAATTTCCAGTAGAGCCACTATAAACTCCAACTCCATATTTGCTCTTTCCGGTTAATTCCAGTAGAGCCACTATAAACTCCAACTCCATACTTGCTCTGGCCCGTTAATTCCAGAAAGGCCACCAATAATTCCAACTCCATACTTACTCTGGCCTGTTAATTCTAGTAGAGCCACCATAAATTCCAAATAAATACTTGGTCTGCCCCGTTAATTCCAGTAGGGCCACCATAAATTCCAACTCCATACTTGCTCAGGCCTGTAAATTCCAGTAGGACCACCACAAATTCCAACTCCATACCTGCTCTGGCCATTTAATTCCAGTAGGGCTACCATAAATTGCAACTCCATACCTGCTCTGCCCCATTAGTTCCAGTAGGACCACCATAAACTCCAACTCCATACCTGCTCTGGCCCCTTAATTCCAGCACGACTATCATAAATTCTAACTCCATACCTGCTGTTCCCCGTTAATACCAGTAGAGCCACCATAAACTCCAACTCCATACATGCTCTGCCCCGTTAATTACAGTACGGCTACCATAAACTCCAACTCCATACCTGCTTTGCCCCGTTAATTCCAGTAGGGCTAGCAGAATTCCAAGTTCATACCTGCTCCGCCCCGTTAATTCCGTTAATTCCGCCACCATATACTTCATCTCCATACTTGCTCTAGCCTGTTAATTCGAGTAGGGCCACCATAGATTCAAAATCCATACCTGCTCTGCCCCGGTAATTCTAGTAGGGCCACCATAAATTCCAACTCCATACCTGCTCTGCCCCGTTAATTCTACTAGGGCTCGATAAACTCCAAATCCATACATTCTCTGCCCCATTAGTTCCAGTAGGGCCGCCATAATTTCCAAGTCCATACCTGCAATGGTCCGTTAATTCCAGTAGGGGCACCATAAACTCCAACTCCATACCTGCTCTGGCCCGCTAATACCAGTAGGGCCACAATAAACACCAACTGCAATCTTGCTCTGGCCCGTTAATTCCAGTAGGGCCACTATAAACTCCAACTCCGTACTTGCTCTGGTCCGTTAATTCCAGTAGGGCCACCATAAACTCCAACTCCATACTTGCTCTGGCCCGCTAATACCGGTAGGGCCACAATAAACACCAACTGCAATCTTGCTCTGGGCCGTTAATTCCAGTAGGGCCACTATAAACTCCAACTCCACACACCCTTTCCGGTTAATTCTAGTAGGGCCACTATAAACTCCAACTCTGTACTTGTTCTGGCCCGTTAATTCCAGTAGGGCCACTATAAACTCCAACTCCATACTTGCTCTGGACCTTTAATTCCAGTAGGGCCACCAATAACTCCAACTCCATACTTGCTCTGGCCTGTTAATTCTAGTAGAGCCACCATAAATTCCAACTCCATACCTGCAATGGTCCGTTAATTCCAGTAGGGGCACCATAAACTCCAACTCCATACCTGCTCTGGCCCGTTAATTCCAGTAGGGCCACCATAAACTCCAACTCCATACTTGCTCTGGCCTGTTAATTCTAGTAGGGCTACCATAAATTACATATCCATGGTCTGCCCCGTTAATCCTAGTATGGCCACCATAAATTCCAGCTTCATACCTGGTCTGCCCCGTTAATTCTAGTAGGGCCACCATAAATTCCAGCTTCATACCTGGTCTGCCCCGTTAATTCTAGTAGGGCCACCATAAATTCCAAATCCATACCTGCTCTGGCCCGTTAATTCCAGTTGGACCATCATAAATTCCAACTCCATACTTGCTCTGGCCTGTTAATTACAGTAGGGCCATCATAAATTCCAACTCCATACTTGCTCTGGCCTGTTAATTCCAGTAGGGCCATCATAAATTCCGACTTTATAACTGTTCTGGCCCGTTAATTGCAGTAGGGCCACCATAAATTCCAACTCCATACCTGCTCTGGCCCGTTGATTCCAGTAGGGCCACTATAAATTCCAACTCCATACCTGCTCTGGCCCGTTGATTCCAGTAGGGCCACTATAAATTCTAACTCCATACCTGCTCTGCCCCGATTAATTTCAGTAGGGCCACTATAAATTCCAACTCCATACCTGCTCTCGCCCGTTGATTCCAGTAGGACCACCATAAACTCCAACTCCATACCTGCTCTGGCCCGTTAATTCCAGTTGGGCCATCATAAATTCCAACTCCATACTTGCTTTGGCCTTTTAATTCCAGTAGGGCCATGATAAATTCCAACTCCATACCTGCTCTGGCCTGTTAATTCCAGTAGGGCCATGATAAATTCCAACTCCATACTTGCTCTGGCCTGTTAATTCCAGTAGGGCCATGATAAATTCCAACTCCATACTTGCTCTGGCCCGTTAATTCCAGTAGGGCCACCATAAATTCCAACTCCATTACTGTTCTACCCGGCTAATTCTAGTAGGGCTACGATAAACTCCAAATCCATACCTTCTCTGCTCCATCAATTCCAATAGGTCCGCCATAAACTCCAACTCCATACCTGCTCTGGTCCGTTAATTCCAGTAGGGCCACCATAAACTTCAACTCCAATCTTGCTCTGGCCCGCTAATACCAGTAGGGCCACAATAAACACCAACTGCAATCTTGCTCTGGGCCGTTAATTCCAGTAGGGCCACTATAAACTCCAACTCCACACACCCTTTCCGGTTAATTCTAGTAGGGCCACTATAAACTCCAACTCCGTACTTGCTCTGGCCCGTTAATTTCAGTAGGGCCACTATAAACTCCAACTCCATACTTGCTCTGGACTTTTAATTCCAGTAGGGCCACCAATAACTCCAACTCCATACTTGCTCTGGCCTGTTAATTCTAGTAGAGCCACCATAAATTCCAACTCCATACCTGGTCTGCCCCGTTAATTCCAGTGGGGCCACCATAAATTCCAACTCCATTAGTGCTCTGCCCCGTGAATTCTAGTAGGGCTACGATAAACTCCAAATCCGTACATTCTCTGCCCCATTAATTAGAATAGGTCAGCCATAAACTCCAACTCCATACCTGCTCTGGTCCGTTAATTCCAGTAGGACCATCATTAACTCCAACTACATACTTGCTCTGGCCCATTATTCCCAGTAGGGCCACCATAAACTCCAAGTCCATACCTGCTCTGGTCCATTAATTCCAGTAGGACCATCATTAACTCCAACTACATACTTGCTCTGGCCCATTATTTCCAGTAGGGCCACCATAAACTCCAACTCCATACTTTCTCTGGCCCGTTAATTGCAGTAGGGCCACCATAAACTCCAACTCCATACTTGCTCTGGCCCGTTAATTGCAGTAGGGCCACCATTAACTCCAACTCAATACTTGCTCTGGCCCGTTAATTGCAGTAGGGCCACCATAAACTCCAACTCCATACTTGCTCTGGCCCGTTAATTGCAGTAGGGACACTATAAACTCCAACTCCATACTTGCTCTTTCCGGTTAATTCCAGTAGAGCCACTATAAACTCCAACTCCATACTTGCTCTTTCCGGCTAATTCCAGTAGAGCCACTATAATCTCCAAGTCGATGCTTGCTCGTTCCGGTTAATTCCAGAAGAGCCACTATAAACTCCAACTCCATACTTGCTCTTTCCGGTTAATTCCAGTAGAGCCACCATAAACTCCAACTCCATACTTGCTCTTTCCGGTTAATTCCAGTAGAGCCACCATAAACTCCAACTCCATACTTGCTCTTTCCAGTTAATTTCCAGTAGAGCCACTATAAACTCCAACTCCATACTTGCTCTTTCCGGTTAATTCCAGTAGAGCCACTATAAACTCCAACTCCATACTTGCTCTTACCGGTTAATTCCAGTAGAGCCACTATAAACTCCAACTCCATACTTGCTCTGGCCCGTGAATTCCAGAAAGGCCACCAATAATTCCAACTCCATATTTACTCTGGCCAGTTAATTCTAGTAGAGCCACCATAAATTCCAAATAAATACTTGGTCTGCCCCGTTAATTCTAGTAGGGCCACCATATATTCCAACTCCATACTTGCTCAGGCCTGTAAATTCCAGTAGGACCATCACAAATTCCAACTCCATACCTGCTCTAGCCCGTTAATTCCAGTAGGGCTACCATAAATTGCAACTCCATACATGCTCTGCCCCATTAGTTCCAGTAGGACCACCATAAACTCCAACTCCATACCTGCTCTGGCCCCTTAATTCCAGCACGACTATCATAAATTCTAACTCCATACCTGCTGTTCCCCGTTAATACCAGTAGAGCCACCATAAACTCCAACTCCATACATGCTCTGCCCCGTTAATTCCAGTACGGCTACCATAAACTCCAACTCCATACCTGCTTTGCCCCGTTAATTCCAGTAGGGCTAGCAGAATTCCAAGTCCATACCTGCTCCGCCCCGTTAATTCCGTTAATTCCGCCACCATATACTTCATCTCCATACTTGCTCTAGCCTGTTAATTCGAGTAGGGCCACCATAGATTCAAAATCCATACCTGCTCTGCCCCGGTAATTCTAGTAGGGCCACCATAAATTCCAACTCCATACCTGCTCTGCCCCGATAATTCTACTAGGGCTCGATAAACTCCAAATCCATACCTTCTCTGCCCCATTAGTTCCAGTAGGGCCGCCATAAATTCCAACTCCATACCTGCAATGGTCCGTTAATTCCAGTAGGGGCACCATAAACTCCAACTCCATACCTGCTCTGGCCCGTTAATTCCAGTAGGGCCACTATAAACTCCAACTCCATACTTGCTCTGGCCCGTTAATTCCAGTAGGGCCACCATAAACTCCAACTCCATACTTGCTCTGGCCTGTTAATTCTAGTAGGGCTACCATAAATTACATATCCATGGTCTGCCCCGTTAATCCTAGTAGGGCCACCATAAATTCCAGCTTCATACCTGGTCTGCCCCGTTAATTCTAGTAGGGCCACCATAAATTCCAGCTTCATACCTGGTCTGCCCCGTTAATTCTAGTAGGGCCACCATAAATTCCAAATCCATACCTGCTCTGGCCCGTTAATTCCAGTTGGACCATCATAAATTCCAACTCCATACTTGCTCTGGCCTGTTAATTACAGTAGGGCCATCATAAATTCCAACTCCATACTTGCTCTGGCCTGTTAATTCCAGTAGGGCCATCATAAATTCCGACTTTATACCTGTTCTGGCCCGTTAATTGCAGTAGGGCCACCATAAATTCCAACTCCATACTTGCTCTTGCCTGTTAATTCCAGCAGGGCCATCATAAACTGCAATTCCATACCTGCTCTGGCCCGTTAATTCCAGTAGGGCCACCAGAAACTCCAACTCCATACCTGCTCTGCCCCGTTAATTCCAGTAGGGCAACCATAAACTCCAACTCCATACCTGCTCTGGTCCGTTAATTCCAGTAGGGCCACCAGAAACTCCAACTCCATACCTGCTCTGCCCCGTTAATTCCAGTAGGGCAACCATAAACTCCAACTCCATACTTACTCTGGCCTGTTAATTCTAGTAGGGCCACCATAAATTCCACCTCCATACTTGCTCTGCCCCCTTAATTCTAGTAGGGCCACCACAAACTCCAACTCCATACGTGCTCTGCCCCATTAATTCTAGTAGGGCTACCATAAATTCCAACTCCATTGCTGCTCCGCCCCATTAATTCCAGTAGGGCCACCAAAATTCCAACTCCATACTTGCACTGCCCCGTTAATTCTGGTAGGGCCACCATAAACTCCAACTCCAGATCTGCTCTGCCCAGGTAATTCTAGTAGGGCTACCATAAATTCCAACTCTATTACTGCTCTGCACCCCGTTAATTCCAGTAGGGCCACCATAAACTCCCACACCATACCTGCTCTGGTCCGCTAATTTCAGTAGGGCCACCATAATTCCAACTCCATACCTGCTCTGGCCCGTTAATTCCAGTAGGGCCACCATAAACTCCAATTCCATACTTGCTATGGCCCGTTGATTCCAGTAGGACAACCATAAACTCCAAAACCATACTTGCTCTGCTCCATTAATTCTAGTAGTGCCACCATAAATTGCAACTCCATACCTGCTCTGTCCCGTTAATTCTAGTAGGGCTACCATAAACTCCAACTCTATACCTGCTCTGCCCCGTTAATTCCTGTAGGGCCACCATAAACTCCAACTCCATAGCTGCTCGAGTCCGTCAATTCCAGTAGGACCACCATAAACTCCAACTCCATAATTGATCTGGCCCGTTAATTCCAGTATGGCCACCATAAACTCCAACTCCATACCTGCTCTGGTCCGTTAATTCCAGTAGGGCCACCATTAACTCCAACTCCATACTTGCTCTGGCCTGTTAATTATAGTAGGGACACCATAAATTCCTAATCCATACTTGCTCTGCTCCGTTAAATCTATTAGGGCCACCAGAAATTCCAACTCCATACCTGTTCTGCCCCGTTAAATCTGGTAGGGCCACCATAAATTCCAACTCCATACCTGGTCTGCCCCGTTAAATCTAATAGGGCCACCATAAATTCCAACTCCATACCTGGTCTGCCCCGTTAATTCTAATAGGGCCAGAATAAATTCCAAATCCATACCTGCTCTGCCCCGTTAATGCTAGTAGGGCGACAATAAATTCCAAATCCATACCTGCTCTGCCCCGTTAATTCTAGTAGGGTCACAATAAATTCCAAATCCATACTTGCTCTGCCCCGTTAATTCTATTGGGGCCACCATAAATTCCAAATCCATACCTGCTCTGCCCCGTTAATTCTAGTAGGGCCAGAATAAATTCCAAATCCATACCTGCTCTGCCCTGTTAATGCTAGTAGGGCCACAATAAATTCCAAATCCATACCTGCTCTGCCCCGTTAATTCTAGTAGGGTCACAATAAATTCCAAATCCATACTTGCTCTGCCCCGTTAATTCTATTGGGGCCACCATAAATTCCAAATCCATACCTGCTCTGCCCCGTTAATTCCAGTAGGGCCGCCATAAACTCCAACTCCATACCTGCTCTGCCCCGGTAACTCTAGCGCCACCATAAATTCCAAATCCATACCTGCTCTGGCCCGTTAATTCCAGTAGGGCCACCATTAGCTCCAGCTCCATTACTGCTCTGCCCCGTTTTTTTGTAGTGTTTAACGCCCGCTTTAACTACTTCTGGCATCGCAGGCGGTGACACTGATGATACATGAATGATGATGGAGCACCGGTGGAATGCGGTGGCGGGGGAAACCGGAGTACCCGGAGAAAACCCGCCCAAGCGCCGCTATGTCCACCACAAATGTCACATGCGGTTGCTTGGGATCGAACCTCGGCCGTCTATATGAGAGGCGAGTGGTCTAACCACTCGGCCACAGCGCGGCCATGTCTGTCCCGTTAATTCCAGTAGGGCCACCATAATTCCTAACTCCATTGAATTTGCTAGCCACACTTTCAGTTGGCGCCATTAACTTTTATACCCTGCCGTAGATTTCTGGACCTATCCCAAGAAAACGATAGCTGTATCGTCGGTAAGTAAAACACTTCCACACTTGAGCGATGACATCCTTCAGGTAGAAGTGAAATTAGAAGAAATGTTGACAAAATTAAAAAAAATTTTCTCCGGAAATGTAGCATAGGAGTGTACAAAGACGCGTAACTTTAACTTCTGTTCTTTACACATTCTGTGCTTAGTATTTGCTTTGTCGCAAACACTTACATCAAACTGTTGATGGAATCGTTCTAATAAAGCAGTTTTGTATACATTTATCAGAATATTAACCTGGATATTTAAGATGAGGTTTTAGCTGTCTTTTCTTCACGGAGGCTAATGTAGCGCAACTCAATAAAATGTTCTCTCATCTCAAAAAGATGAAGATCTTTGTTTTTCAGCATTGTAATATGTACGTCACCATGGAGGCGACGGATTTATTCTTCATCAATTTTCGTGAAATACATTTAATATACATTTATATATATGATCATAGTAATTAAAATGAATGAATGTAAATTATTTACAAAGTAATGTTTATACAATTATAATATTTTCTTTATTAGCCATTTGTTAATTCTGGTGCTGTTGTTTTGTCACATTCTTAACAAATTACAGCATCCAGTACATTGTAATCCTCCTCCTCCCATATTATGTGCTTATTTTGGATTTATTTCCTTAGTAGCCTTTCATTTATACCAAGTTATTTAGTATAATAATAATAATAATAATAATAATAATAATAATAATAATAATAATAATAATAATAATAATAATAAGAAGAAGAAGAAGAAGAAGAAGAAGAAGAAGAAGAAGAACATCAGGCGCAGGTACGAGATATGCTGGAAAGCATGAAGTCAAGGGGAATCACTGAAGAGACCGAGAGCCCTTGGTTCACCCCTGTAGTCTTGAAGAAGAAGAAGAAGAAGAATAAGAACAACAGGCGCAGGTACGAGATATGCTGGAAAGCATGAAGTCAAGGGGAATCACTGAAGAGACCGAGAGCCCTTGGTTCACCCCTGTAGTCTTGAAGAAGAAGAAGAAGAAGAAGAAGAAGAGAGTGAGCGGTGGACAACAGGAAGCTGAATGCCGGAACCAAAGAAGACTGTTTCCCCTTACCCCGAATTGACCAAACCCTGGACACTTTTGTTGGTGGCCAGTGGTTATCGATTGCAGATTCGAAATCGGGATACTGGCAAATGGATCTACATCCCAGAGAAAAGGAGAAGACCGCATTCTGAACTAGCCAAGGCCTTTGGCAATTTACAGTTATGTCGTTTGGCCTTTACAATGCGCCAAACACCTTCCGCGCCACATGGAATCAGTGACGCGAAGTCATCATGGATGACATCATCGTGGGCAGTAATTTCGGAAAACGTATTGACAAGCTGACTAAGATACTGCTAAGGCTGCAGGTAGCTAACTTGAAGTTGAAGCAAAGAAATGCTAATTGTTCTCCAAGGAGGTGAGCTACTTAGTCCCACCCTCAGAAATGGCCTTGCATCCAGGGAAGGCTCGAGCAGCGAGAGCTGCGAAGTTTCCTGGACCTATGCAGCTACTAACGCTGGTTCGTATGAGGTTTCTCCAGCATCGCCAAACCCCTCGCTCGTCTGACAGAAGAGTGCCGTCCTTACATGTGCTCAAAAGAGGCAGTGTGCCTATTTTGGGATTTCCACAATCTAATAGTGACCTTATTGTGGATACCGTTGACAGCAATAAAGGCATTGGAGGCATTCTATCCCAGTTCCAGGATGGCAAGGAGCGTCTTACAGCCTACAACAGCAAGACCATCTGCAAAGCAGAAATAAAAAACTACTACGTTACCCAACGAGAGCTTCTGGCGGTAGTAAAGTCACTGGAGAACTTCCACAAGTACCTGTATGGTCAGCCATTCCACCTGAGGACTGACCACATCGCCTTCTCCTAGCTGTTGAGCTTCAAGAACCTCGAAGGCAAGACAACCCATTGGGTCCAGAGGCTTCAAGAGTACAGCTTCACATCAGAACATCGGCAAGGAAGGAGGCACAACTGTACAGATGTTATGTCACGACGACGTTGAGGAGAAAGATTCCGCTGCAGTTGTCCGCGTCATTTCGGCGGTGCCTACAGCTGGATGGAATAGCGCAGGTCTGAGGAAGGAGCAGCTGGTGGACGCTGACTTGGGGCCACTCCTGAGAAAAGCGGAGGCAGGGACTACACTGAGCTGGGAAGAAATCGCACCAGGAGTAGTGTGTACAGTCCGACTAGGCCCAATGGGACTCATGGGTTACCAAGGAAGGACTATTGTTCCGGATATGGGAATCACCTGACAGGAAAATCCAGAGAGAGCAGCTGATCGTCCCACGGAGTAAGGTCACCGAAGTCCTGGAGGAGGTACATGCGGGGACTTCGAGAAGAGATTTAGGACCCAACCGAACCATCGGCAAGCTCGGTCAACGGTACCACTGGCTGAAATTATGAACAGATGCTCAGAGATGGCATGTGTGTGCGATTAGTCGCGGCCCAATACCAGAAACCGGAGTCGTATGCAGCAGTATTGCATAGGAGCATCTTTTGAACGCATAGTCATTGATATAGTTGGGCCATGGATTATTCACCAAGTGGCCAGAGGTGTACGTCATCCCTTACCAGGAAAGGCCGCACCGTGGCCGACTGATTAGATCACTCACCTCTCACCGAGATGGCCCGGGTTCTATTCCAAGCGACCGCATGTGAGATTTGTGGTAGACAAAGCGGCGCAGTGCAGGGTTTTCTCCGGGTTCTCCGATTTCCTCCGCCATTGCATTTCACCGGTGCTCCATCTTCATTCCATGTATCACCAGTGTCATTGCCTGCGGTGCCTTGGCAGTAAAAGCGGGCGTTAAGTACTATAGAAAAAGCCCTAACCAGGAAGCCAAGATCATCGCGAACTGCCTCGTAGAAGAACTGTTTTCTTGCTATGGGGTACCGTTGGAGTTGCTCAGATATCAGGCGATCAACTTCGAGTCTAACATGGTGAGAGAGACGCTGGAGCGACTTGGAGTACACAACACCTCTCCACCGACACTTGAGGAAGGTTGTAACTAATCACAAGAGAGATTTGAATGTGACGGTGTCAGTTTTCTTGCAGGCTTACCGCTCTTCAACCCAGGACATCAACGATTGGACACCAGTCAAATTGGTATTTTCCAGGGAGCTGCGTCTACCATAAAAGCCGATGTTTGAAAGTCCTACTGGAACATGCATGAGACGGCGCGCCAATACATCCAGATAGCGAGCGACCGGATCAAGACCCGTTATGACCGACAGGTCTATAGCCAGCTTTTTAGCAGGGTAACTTAGTGTGGCCATATCGCCCTGCATGTACCGACCAAGGGATTCAGACCTAAGTCTCAACGCCTTCCGGTGAAGAGGATAAATGAAGTTGTCCATCGCATTCAGAGGCTACCCCGAGGGATCGTCTTGCCCGTATGGTAGTGTTGGTCGGGACAACCAGCTCTGAGGAGGGAGAATGAGTCTACTCCCTGCGACAGTAACGCCGAACAAGGTTGCTTCATAAGCCATAAATGACTGTTACAACTGCGTTAGTGAACTTGTGCCTGTGGCAAGTCCTTGACCACTCTCCTCTCACCTAGACGACCCGGATTCGATCCCAAGTGACCGCGTGTGAGATTTGTGATGGACAAAATGGTGCAGGGACGGGTTTTCTCCGAGCTCCCCGGTTTCCCCCACCATGGCATTCCACCAGTGCTCCATCTTCATTCCATGTATCACCAGTGTCATCGCCTGCGGTGAAACAAGTAATAAAAGTGGGCGTTAAACACTAAAAAAAGTCCTTTTCATGTCAAAGCTGTAATTGAAACACCTGTGCAAGTGAACATGTGTGTTGTCTTTGATTTCAAAGCCTGACATTGATACAACTGAGTGGATTTGTAACACTTGCAGTGGTTTTGCACATGCAACGGCTTCTGGAAATTTCTTACAACATGACTGAGAGCTATAAACAGGAGAATGAAACCTTGCCCACTGGCAGTAGCAGTTGTCACAGTGAACAGCATGGACAGATGTCTGTAAACAGAGTTTGTGTAGATACTTTGAGTTTCTCTACTTGCTTGCTGACAGTTGCTTGAAACATGTGCAAGTAAGTGAAACTTAAAGTATCCACATAACAACTCAAATGACTCCACTTATTTCAAAGTTTTATTGATTTAACACTTGCTACATCATGCACATTAAAGCATCCTTTGTTGGAGTAAAGACTGTTTTTGTTACAAAACTTGTATTCTTTTTGAAAATATAACTGCATCTCTAGTGAGAACGTATACAGTACAGTGAATGTTTTCCTGTTTAAAACAGTAAAGGGAACACTCATTGCAAAGACAGGCTTTCAGGATTTTCACTCTTATCTATCAAACCAGCACTATTGCACAATTCAAAGGCAAAGACAACTTCATGGTTCTGTGGTGGTTAGATTTGCCTCAATAGGAGAAATGGGATTTCTGTTAATACATAAATGAAGAAGGTAAGCCATATTTTGTTCCTATTTCTATTATCTGTGTGGTATAGTGTTCTGGGGAAAGTCAAACTATAACAGAACTTTTATAATACAAAAAAGGGAAATATGATTAATGCTAAACCTTTCAAGCAGTACAAGTTGTAAACCTCATTTCAAATGCTTAGATATTCTAACAGTTCCATCAGTTTACCTTTATGAAATGCTGGTATTTACACATAATCAGTTAAATAGTTTTCACAAATGGCAAAATTCATAATCATAATATTAGGAGTAAATCAAAGCTTCAGATTTTAGGGCATAAAACACCCTGTATGAAAAAAGTCCACAGCATGATGGTATTAAATTGTATAATGAATTCATTCCAACCTTTAAGAAATTACCAAGCATGGCTGTATTTAGGTAGGAATTAAAGAGATTTTGAATACAGAGTTACTTTTGTTTTGTAAATGAATATCTGGAAACTGCCTAGTTAATTAATTTTATTATACATATGTATTATATTTTGAAATCATTAAACCTTGCTTTGATGTAATTCATTGTTGATAGAAACATGTTATACTTTTAGTTCTTCATGCAATTGCTTTCATCAACCTGTACATACTCGTCTGTAACTTATTTGTATGTGCAATATTGCATTGTTTCCAAGTGACAAAGCCGATATTTCTGTAATGAAATCCTATAGTCAATAAATTTGAATTGAATTGAAATAATATTTTATATAACTTTCTTGTGTAGGAATTTATTAACTATATTGCGAAAGTGCATTGCTGATGGTCCGGCCTGTAAAATACCACAACAGTCCACTATTTTTGAGCTACAAAAATCAATATTCTCAGCATATTTTAAAGTTGCCTCTGTTATGTCTCCCTGCATAGGTTTAATGTATTAGATGTCAGTATGCAGAACTATGCTATACTGGAACATTGAAAGGTCAATTTAGGAGATTTTATCATCTGATGAGAGTTTTTCTGTCTGGATGACAGATGATCATCATCACCACTATCCCTCGTAACATTATTGGTTGAGTTTAATCAGAAAGGATAAGGCTCTGTGCCCAAGGAGAACTAAGGAAAACAGAGTGTATATGAACATTTTTATGAATATTTATTGAATCTAAAAAGATACATGAAAAATGATTATTAAAACCTGTCACTTTAGCATGTATACAAAATAAAATGATTGGAAATTGCTTTAGTTGCTAACATTGCATTGCTTACTGACCATTTTTGTCCAATTTCTATTTGAAAGCAAGTGAACCACTAAGGAAAAAGGTTCAAAAAGATACAGTACACATTTCATAAATGCATTTATAGTAGAGTAAGAACAAAAATGTCATTAATCATTAGACCTAAGTTTTGCAATCTTATATAACAAAAAAGAAGAAAAAGATGCTACAGCAATACCAAAAAAGAAACACCACTGTTTTACACACAGCGCAAGGCCTGCTACATGCTGGTATTCCTTAATTTCCATATCCTTTATGTAAAAATACCAATGAGAATTTATGTAAAGTTTAACTATGATCAGTTTTTCCTTGGGTTAATCCACTACAGTTCCTAGTCTCCATCAGACACCTCCCCAGGTGGTCATTAGGGCAATGGTCACGAGATATCCAGGGTACCAGGGAAATAAAATAAGTGCTGCAACCAAAACTAGCCCTGATGCCTTTAAGAGCTATATAGGCCATTAGAAGCTAGAAAACCAAAACCTGTCCTGCAGCTTGGAGGTGGATGTAATGGGCATTTGAGGTGATGCGGCATTGGTAAAGAAACATTATTAAAACCCCCAATGAAAAATAAGTAAAAAAAAACAGAAAAAAAAAACCAGCAACACAAAATGAAGCAGAATGGGGGGGAAAAAAAGTTCATAAGTATAATTTATTTAGGTACTAAACAAAATTGAGAGTTGAGAAAGTCTTGTGAATATAATACACTATTTTGATGCTTAGAGCTGCAAATCAGTATCTCTGATGCAAGAGTTTTTATCACCTAGTTATACACTCAACTAGAGAACTTAACCCCTCAGAACTAAAGGGGTCAGAACCGTGCCTACTTCCATCCTCATATAGAGGACTTAAACGCCCAGTACTTACAAGCCAATGTCTGGGGTCAGAGCCCTGGTTACCTTCCTCATATAGAGGAGTTACACTCCCAGTACTTACAAGCCAATGTCTGGGGTCAGAGCCCTGGTTACCTTCCTCATATAGAGGACTTAAACGCCCAGTACTTACAAGCCAATGTCTGGGGTCAGAGCCCTGGTTACCTTCCTCATATAGAGGACTTAAACTCCCAGTACTTACAAGCTAATGTCTGGGGTCAGAGCCCTGCTTACCTTCCTCATATAGAGGACTTACACTCCCAGTACTTACAAGCTAATGTCTGGGGTCAGAGCCCTGGTTATCTTCCTCATATAGAGGACTTAAACGCCCAGTACTTACAAGCTAATGTCTGGGGTCAGAGCCCTGGTTACCTTCCTCATATAGAGGACTTAAACGCCCAGTACTTACAAGCTAATGTCTGGGGTCAGAGCCCTGGTTACCTTCCTCATATAGAGGTTTTAAATGCCCAGTACTTACAAGCTAATGTCTGGGGTCAGAGCCCTGGTTACCTTCCTCATATAGAGGACTTACACTCCCAGTACTTACAAGCTAATGTCTGGGGTCAGAGCCCTGGTTACCTTCCTCATATAGAGGACTTACACTCCCAGTACTTACAAGCTAATGTCTGGGGTCAGAGCCCTGGTTACCTTCCTCATATAGAGGACTTAAACTCCCAGTACTTACAAGCTAATGTCTGGGGTCAGAGCCCTGGTTACCTTCCTCATATAGAGGAGTTACACTCCCAGTACTTACAAGTTTATGTCTGGGGTCAGAGCCCTGGTTACCTTCCTCATATAGAGGAGTTACACTCCCAGTACTTACAAGTTTATGTCTGGGGTCAGAGCCTGGGTTACCTTCCTCATATAGAGGAGTTACTCTCCCAGTACTTACAAGTTTATGTCTGGGGTCAGAGCCCTGGTTACCTTCCTCATATAGAGGAGTTACACTCCCAGTACTTACAAGCTAATGTCTGGGGTCAGAGCCCTGGTTACCTTCCTCATATAGAGGACTTAAACTCCCAGTACTTACAAGTTTATGTCTGGGGTCAGAGCCTTGGTTATCTTCCTCATATAGAGGAGTTACACTCCCAGTACTTACAAGCTAATGTCTGGTGTCAGAGCCTTGGTTATCTTCCTCATATAGAGGAGTTACACTCCCAGTACTTACAAGCTAATGTCTGGGGTCAGAGCCATGGTTACCTTCCTCATATAGAGGAGTTACACTCCCAGTACTTACAAGTTTATGTCTGGGGTCAGAGCCATGGTTACCTTCCTCATATAGAGGAGTTACACTCCCAGTACTTACAAGTTTATGTCTGGGGTCAGAGCCATGGTTACCTTCCTCATATAGAGGAGTTACACTCCCAGTACTTACAAGTTTATGTCTGGGGTCAGAGCCATGGTTACCTTCCTCATATAGAGGAGTTACACTCCCAGTACTTACAAGTTTATGTCTGGGGTCAGAGCCCTGGTTACCTTCCTCATATAGAGGAGTTACACTCCCAGTACTTACAAGTTTATGTCTGGGGTCAGAGCCTGGGTTACCTTCCTCATATAGAGGAGTTACTCTCCCAGTACTTACAAGTTTATGTCTGGGGTCAGAGCCCTGGTTACCTTCCTCATATAGAGGAGTTACACTCCCAGTACTTACAAGCTAATGTCTGGGGTCAGAGCCCTGGTTACCTTCCTCATATAGAGGAGTTACACTCCCAGTACTTACAAGCTAATATCTGGGGTCAGAGGTCTGCTTACTTTCCTCATATAGAGGACTTACAGCCCTGGTACTTATAGATAGTTTCTGGTGTCAGAGCCCTGCTTAGCTTCCTCCTGTTGAGACCTTACACTCCCAGTACTGTTGGGCGTCAGAGGCCTGTTCGGAAGTGGACAGATTATGAATCAGTTAGAGTATCCAGATATGGGGAATCAGCCCAATGCCTCATGTGAACATGAGGAAGTAGATAGTATGAAATGAGGGAAAAGGAACGACAGTAATTTTAGTGATGGACCAAGTGGAGGAGTGAGTGGTGGGGGAATCTGGAGGATTTGGTGAAAAGCTGCCCAGGTGTAGCTTGGTCCATCACAAATCATACATGCCTTAACCTGGAATTGAGCCTAATGTACCTGAGTGAAAGGCAATCAATGTAACCACTTTGTTAATGTGCTGACTGCATGCAGCATCATTGCGTCAAACTCTCCTCTGCATATGTTTGAGCAATATAAATAAAATGCTTCCTTATTTAAAGGTCAGTGTTTCTAAATGATTATACATTAAAAGCAAGCATGCTGAAGAATTCCTCGCAGAATGATGTAAACTGCAAAGTAGAGGGATAGAAAAGAATTCTGACAATTATTTTGATGTCGTGAAGACTTTTTGAAGGAGGAAAGAAAATTACTGGCAATGATCATCTATGACAGAATATATGTTTATGAAACATATTTAGCAATTAAGCAAGATCATTTCCAAGTATAGTTAGCTGTACAAATGGAATTGTGAATCCTTTGAGTGCTAGTCAGATGCAGTGAACATCAAAACAGCAGACTGTCCAATTCTCATGAAACCTTTGCATTAGTTTAACTTGATTCATTTCCAATAAAATGTAGCTATATTTTCATGTTACCTATTGGAGAATTTCAGAGGACGCTTATATAAGGAGGCTGGCACACTAACCTGAAGTGGATTAGATCTTAGATATGTAGGAACTGCATGTGCAGCATTAGCAGTAGGGAATCTAAAGAAAGAAATCAGATGATTCTGCAAACAAAAAGTTGAAGAAACTGACAGCTGTACTACATACTATGGTTACATCCTTCATAGAAGGTTACATGAGCAAGTGTTTATATCATTGTGGTCCTCAGACATGAGATAAATGTACTGCAGTTTGCTTCTGTATATCACTACTACTAAAACAACAACATTTTAAATGAAGTCTAAGGCATGTTTTCTGTCCTCTTTCTTATTTCTTTAATTGCTCAAAACTCTGTTTTGCATCTCTTTCTTCAAAACTATTTCTATTTATGTCATTAATGATAAGCTGCTCCACATTTAAACTCTTTCACACACATTTACAACCATCATTTATCCAGTCACACTTCAAACTAACCCCTTATGCTACAATATTAACTCAGTTATTTCCTCATTTCAGAATGAACAAGGTATGATACATTAACAATTTTGTTTCTGAATACATATTTTCACAACAAACATGTAAGTGATTTGCAATCACAAGGGATTAAAATGTAACACAAGTCAGTTATTACTATAAAACAAACTTGAAATTCAAATTGCTTACGGCAACAAGTATGATATACCTTAAACAAAGGAATTTCAATTGAAATTGGCACTGAAAGCCAGAAGATCTAATATTACCAAAGTGATCCTCTGAAGATATATAAAAAATTTAAAAAGTTCTGTATAATAATATACTAAGTTTTAGAACAGAAGATAATTTCTCAAATTATACATTTGTGTCAGAACTAACATGTGCTTCCTGAATTAATTATACATTCTAGAAAATAGTTTCTGTGTATCAGAAATTGTGAGAGAGATTTGTAACCTATTCCCATTAAGAACCATATTTTTGTTTCCTTACTTTTTTCCTCTTAAGAATATTATTTGTTTACATTTTATACTATTGTATTCAAAATACATTATGGTAAGTATTAAAATAACACTACTTTTATAGATTTGATGATAGTGATGATGATGATGATGATGATGATGATGAAGACGATGATGATGAAGATGATGAAGAAGAAGATGATGATGATGAAGAAGAAGATGATGATGATGATGATGATGAAGAAGAAGATGATGATGATACAGATGATGAAGAAGATAAAGATGATGATGATGATGAAGAAGATGATAATGATGAAGAAAATGATGATGAAGAAGAAGATGTAGAAAATGATGATGAAGATGATGAAGATGATGATGATGAAGAAGATGATGAAGAAGATGATGATGAAGAAAATGATGATGATGATGATGATGATGAAGATGAAGATGATGATGAAGAAGATGATGAAGAAGAAGATGATGATGAAGAAGATGATGATGAAGAAGAAGATGATGATGATGGTGATGATGATGAAGAAGAAGATGATGATGAAGAAGAAGATGATGAAGATGAAGAAGATGATGATGATGATGATGATGATGAAGAAGATGATGAAGAAAATGATGATGATGATGATGATGATGATGATGAAGATGATGATGAAGAAGATGATGAAGAAGAAGATGATGATGAAGAAGATGATGATGAAGAAGAAGATGATGATGATGGTGATGATGATGAAGAAGAAGATGATGATGAAGAAGAAGATGATGAAGATGAAGAAGATGATGATGATGATGATGATGAAGAAGATGATGAAGAAAATGATGATGATGATGATGATGAAGATGATGATGATGAAGAAGATGATGAAGAAGAAGATGATGATGATGAAGAAGAAGATGATGATGAAGAAGAAGATGATGATGAAGAAGAAGATGATGATGAAGATGAAGAAGATGAAGAAGATGATGAAGAAGATGATGAAGGAGAAGATGATGATGATGATGATGATAATGAAGATGATGATGAAGAAGAAGATGATGATGAAGTTGATGAAGATGATGATGATTATGATAATGATGAAGAAGAAGATGATGATGAAGATTATGATGATTATGATGATTATGATGATGAAGAAGAAGATGATGATGAAGAAGATGATGATAAAGAAGAAGATGATGATGAAGAAGAAGATGATAATAATGAAGATGATGAAGAAGATGATGATGAAGGAGATGATGATGATGATGATGATGATGAAGGAGATGATGATGATGATGATGAAGAAGATGATGCTGAAGATGATGATAAAGATGATGATGAAGAAGATGATGATGATGATGAAGAAGAAGATGAAGAAGATGATGATGAAGAAGAAGATGAAGAAGATGATGATGAAGAAGAAGATGATGATGAAGAAGAAGAAGATGATGATGATGATGATGATGGTATAATTTTCAAAGGCAACATCCAAAATATTTTTCAGGTTTCATTGCACATTTGCCGAAGTCAGCAAATTTCCAGCCCTACACACTAATTTTTATGTATGAAAAAGTGCAAAATTTCATTGTTCTTGATAAAAAATGACAATGGAAATACATGGCCCGCAGAAATGATTTTGTCTGCATCTTTAGCAATACAAAAGCTACAGCAAATAATTTATTTTTAAAAGTGAATTACCTGAAAGGCAAGGCTTTTTACACAAGTCTCAAAGACCACTTTGAAGTGTACAAATCATTATGATGAATGATCCTGGCATTCAGAAGTCAATGTTAGACACGCAAAATGACTAAATGGGCAGAAAAGCTCCCATCAGACATGGAAGAGGGAGCCCAGATATATATTGCATCTTACTAGGGCTCATTACTTACAGGTTGCCCAGGATGAATTGCTCACACAATTCCCAGAAATATAAACTAAAAATTAGATTAGATAAATGTGATTTCTTAGTATTAGGGGGATTTTATAAGCTGCTCTCTACTGGAACAATATGGCAGCAAGAAACAATCTTAGTCTTCCTTTATTTAAACTTCTTTTTATTTTAACTTCCATAATACTTATTAAACAGCTAATAATAATGAAATGGAAGGAAGAAATATGATATTATTTTTAAAATTTGAGCAAAAGTGAAAAGGAAACTTAATTTCTTTTCAGGTACATAAGAGAACCAGTGTGCTATTTAATGTTGTTGGAAATAAGCTGTGCTACAGATTTACATGTGAAATGTATCCTATTATAGGAGTTGCTATAATGAGCACTTTTCCCAAAATTGTGGAATTTAGAGAAGTTCTCCGGTTTCCCCCACCACATTGCATCCACTGGTGCTCCATCTTCATTCCATTTATCATCAGTGTCATTGCCTGTGGTGCCATTTGTAGTAAAAATGGGCGTTAAACACTAAAACAAAGAAAAAATAAAATAAATAACATTTCATAGTCTGCTTACCCTCCCCGTATTTTAGGACTGACACCCCCTAGGACTTACAAGCAGATGCCTAGGAGTCAGAAGCCTGTTAGGGAGCCAGTGGCACGAAACAACAGACTGGAGAACCTAGCATGAGCCTGAGAAAGTGGATGATATGTAGGACTAACACCCCCTAGGACTTAAAAGCAGATGCCTAGGAGTCAGAAGCCTGTGGGGAGCCAGTGGCATGAAACAACAGACTGGACAACCTGGCATGAGCCTGAGAAAGTGGATGATATGTAGGACTGACATCCCCTAGGACTTACAAGCATCTGCCTAGGAGTCAGAAACCTGAGAAAGTGGATGATGAGTTGCAAGTGCAATGGATGATAGGAAAGGTGATGATGGAGCAATTGGTGGTCTGAGTGGTGGGGAAAACCAGAGGATCCAGAGAGAACCCGTCCAGATGCTGCTTCATCCACCAAATATCCCAAATGTGGGCCCTTGGGATTGAACCCCGGCCACCTAGATGGGAGACCAGCAGTCTAAGCACTCGATCATATCTTTAGAAAGCTTCACATCTGCTGGGGAACTGTGACACAAAATACAGACCAGTAAGCCAGATAAATTGGTCATAATAATGAAGAATTTGAGTAACATATGCTGAGCCTTCAAAATATATTTAGCAGTTTCCTTTGATTTTTAAACTTGAGCTTCACTCTCAAATCTTGTGTATGCAAGAATTGCGAATAAAACTCGGTACTACATGAGAAAACTAGTGTTTTCAGATGAAATTGCTCAAATGGCAGAAGCAGTTTTCAATTTTGTTGCCAGGCTTCAGCTCTTCAGAAATTTTCTGCTCCTGCGAAAATAAATGCCATTTTGAAAGGAAAATAGTGTAAGACTTAAAGTTATTCATATTTATTCATATGTTCCAATGAATAGCCACGCAAAAGGTAGTTCTAACCTTAATTTCCCAAATTTGTATTATATGTGCTAAAGCACTTTCCAATAATAATTTGTCATTTCAATCTTCTAACATGCAAAACACAACTTTGGAAAAAATGGTGGCTAGTACCTTGCTCTGAGGGGGCTATTAATTACCACATTTGTCATAGACGATGATGATTATTATTGTTGTTGTTATTCTTATTATCATTCTTCTTCTTCTTCTTCTTCTTCTTCTTCTTATTATTATTATTATTATTATTATTATTATTATTATTATTATTATTATTATTATTATTATTGATGTTTTTGCTTTTATTTTGTTGTAGCTTGTTTATTCTAATTACTGAAAATACATTCTTCTTCTGTTTTTTTTTTTTTTATTCCTTTGTGCCATTTTGAAAATCATACTCAGCAAGAATTATGAATACATTTCTGATACACCTATCAGAAAAGCAGAAAATGCACAAAAGTATATAAGTACACACAATAGCATATAACAATTGAAACTAATTGCAGAGTTCAGTTTAGCTTGAATTGCAATAACAAGTTTAAGGCAAGATACAGGCACAAGCAGATGAAACAGCATTCACATTTTTTACATCCCATTTTGATTTTATTCATTTGCTCTATGATGAGGCTATCTGTGTTTTGACTAGTACAACAATCATGGTACAAAGAATAATTAAAAAGGAGAACAAAGAAATGTTATGCTTATATTGCGCTTAACTTGCAACATTCATTAACTCCACAAATATCTCTCACATTGCTGTTGTATGCCACTCTACCTCTTCTGTATTCAATTTTCCATTGTGAGAGTCACCTGTTTCCACTGCTGGTTGCTCCAACTTGAGTAGCTCATTCTTGCTTAAGTGGTCCACAATCCCAGCACCTAGTGAATCTCCCAATACATTGATCATGGTACGGAATCGGTCTCTGTTAACACAAATTATACAAGAATAAATGTAGCATAAAGAGATATTTTCATCCAGAGGTATTCTATCTCTCGTGGCTGTAAGAAATAGGGGCTTCTCTGGTAGCTAAGAACACCCATTGTAATACAAACTATAGAAGCCTACACATCCAATACACTCATCCCCCTCTCAAAATACTAAGAAAAAACTGGTTTCTGAAACCATCAAAAGTCTAGGTTTGCAAAGTTGAGCACCTCGTTTCTTTGATGTACAAAAGTTAGCAATGGAAACATGTGAATGTCCTGTCAACTTTCTCTCACGCAGAATATTCACTTTTGCATCACTTCAAAATGCTTTGCAACAATTCTTTGTGTATAATTTGCAAGTGTCTGAAGATCATTCCCAAATCTCTTGCTTCACTTTTACAACTCTTTCTATGTCCCTTAAAAATATAATTTTAGTGTACACAGAGGATAAATAAAGCAATATCCTTAACTTGCAGTATGAATCATGAATCTGAATTTGGTTGCTCCTTTGATCTGCCAAAGTTTGTTCCATTCTGAGCAACCTGAGATGTGAACAACAAGTGAGTAATGGCTCACAGTGATGTATCCTCAATATGCAAATACAGATCTAACAGAAACATTTTGCTTACATTTACTTGTAAAGCAGACCAATGCAAGGGGTCACTGTTGTGGTCTTAATGACCCACAAACCCTCAAAGCCAACGTTGAGCAGGTACCAGGCACGTTGGCAGGTGGTGGACAGCCCAGACTACCACCTTACCACTGAGTAGGCCTGTCTCTAAATATTGAACAGGAGACCACCAATCAACTCCCCAACCCCAAGGTGTAATACATAGTCTTGCTGAAGGGGTGCATGGCACATGGGAGATGTGTCACCATGCCAGGCGACCTCCCAGAGTATTTAGCTCTGCCCTAGCATAGGGGGCTCTGCCACAATCCCCAGTTTGTCCCTCCTACTCGTCGAACCAAAATGGGCACAAGTAATCTAGAAAAGACATTTTCAGAAGAAACTGATCAAGGAGCTCTTGAAGCAGACTTGACAGAACTAAAAACCTCTGAAACATCTGTTGGGGATTTTACTACAAGAATGTCAGCACTACAAACCAAAAGACTTTCAGGAGCACACAGGAGGAAACATCTAAGAGAGAAGAAGATGAGAGAGGGGACCTGGATGCTTGAGAAACCTGCCAAAGTGCTGGACCTAGTGGTGGTATTAAGAAAACCACACTCAGAAACCAGCGATCCAAAATCTGCAGGGCAGGAGACTAAAAAACACAGGAGTTCCAAGTTGGAACAGACTGTGTCTTTTTGTAATGCTACAGTTGGAGTCAGGATGGCAATCATAAGTCTCTACATCCTGAAACAAAAATGAATCAGGTACAAGCTCACCTCATACAGTCTAAACTGATTGAAATTGTAGATTAGGTTCCTAAAGATAGTCCTCCTCCTCAATTTATCAGTACCAATTTTATGGATAACCTGTGCAAATGAGTACATCAATTTTGGCTTAACCAGACAGTTAGCAGACTTGAAGGCCTTTGGGAGTGGGCGGAGTTGAAAATATTCAACTCCAAGGACCTCCCAAAAAGATGCAAGGTGCAAGGTGTTAGTCAGATACCAGATTTTGCCTGTGGTACAAGCAGAAAAAGCGGATATTAAACACTACAAAAAAAAAAAAAAAGATGCCTTATTAGCTCTGAGGCAATATTTGTTGCCTAAAGATCTGGGAAATAAGATCCTGAGCTGAAAACAGAGGAATGGTTGGTTATGAGAAGGGCCTTCTCAATTGACACAGGTGATGAAGATACTGCAGGTAAATCCTCATCACAGTAGAGATGCTTCTGCTGCACTCCTAGTGGAGATGTGGCACTCATCCAGGAACTCTGGTTTTATAAAAGGCTGGTGGCAAATTAGTGTATAATAGAACTGACAACACTCCTAGAACCTGCATTTTAGACACAAATAGACTGACTGCTGCTAATGAACCTTTATTTCAGTCAGTTTTGTCAATTTTTAGAATTGAACAGTTTTGTCACACAGCTTCGTGATAATTTTTAGGCTTGTCCAGTTTTGTCACACAACAGAGAGCTCTTGGCAACTAACCAATGATCAACCAATTGATTAATGTGATTGACCATCAAACTATATGAAGGCTTAAATTGGTGACACACTAAAATGCTTTTTGATTAAGATTTGATGTTGTGCTTTAATTTTAGGATTCCCTGTGCTAATTATGAAATATTAATCATCAAAATGCCTGTTAATTTCTTGGAGAATCCTCAATTGCAATTTAAAGCAGATAAAGTTGAACTTACAGTAGCCAGTCCACAGTGATGATGAGAGTAACATCTTCTGGAGGCAGACCAACAGTATCCAACACCATTACCATGGTCACAAGCCCTGCCTGTGGGATTCCTGCTGCTCCTATGCTGGCAAATGTAGCAGTCACACTGTAACCAATGTTCAAAGCATGCATTATGAAAAATAGGAGCTTCCGCTAAATAAGCTTAGGCTTAGTGGGTTTCAGTTTTATCTATCTAATATTAATGCTACACACATTTGCATTGCTTGTACGAACATGAGCTCAATCACAGCTACACTACAGTGCTACACATAGTTTTACCTGTGTGTGGGACAGGAGTTGGAAAGGTCGTGGACATCCAAAGCTAAGGGCTAGCACCATGAGCTCCATCTCAGCTGCACTATACTTCTACACATAGTTTTACCTGTGTGTAGGACAGGAGTTGGAAAGGTAGTAGAGGTCCAAAGCTAAGGGCTAGCACAATGAGTTGCATCTCAGCTGCACTACACTTCTACACATAGTTTTACATGTGAGTAGGACAGGAGTTTGAAAGGTAGTGGAGGTCCAAAGCTAAGGGCACCATCAGCTCAATCTTAGCTAAACTTCAGTTCACTATAAAGTAATTACTGTCAGATTTTAACAGTGATGTCATAATAAAGTTTCTTGATTTTTTCTGCAGTATATAAGGGCACATCTGCAGATTTGCAAAAGAGAGACTAAACATATTACATACCTGATTGCTAACAGCTGACCTATAGAGAGTGTCATGCCTCTGACTTGGGATATGAAGATGGCTGCCACAGCCTCATACAGAGCAGTTCCATCCATGTTGATTGTTGCGCCGATAGGCATAACAAACCTTGAAACTCTTGTATCAACATTGTTTTTTTCTTCTAAGCACCCCATTGAAATTGGAAGAGTAGCATTGCTGTAAACATATTGCATTATATGAAGTAAAATATATTCGTTTATTATTCAGTTCCAATGTTCAGAAAAATATCACTCAATCATAATTCCTTACATATAAATTGTTCAATGATAATTAAAGCTGACTTTTATTATTATTATTTCATTTTTTGCATCCTATGAACCATGTGTAAATGATAAGTGGAAAAAAGATTTACATTATTAGATGTTACTGTAAATAATAAAATGCATATCTAATAAGTATAATACTGTTAGCTCTAACAACAGAAATAGTAAAGTTAGAATATCATAAGCAAGCATTCCTAGTTTATTTCCCAAAACATTCATAAAAAACAACTAAAAGTGCACTCATTAGAATGTTTTCCGTAGTGTTTTTAAACTTCAGTGTAGGGAAATGTGGCTAAAATAATCTTGAGATTTGAATCCCGGTATTGATAAAGCTGTTCTCATATGAACTACTCCCAGTAGCGGCTGGTGACTGAAATTATAGGGGGTTCACCACTTTTACATCATCATCAGCTTTACCTTTCTAAATTATTTAAAATATATCCATAGTTCTAAAATTACCTTAAAATGATCCTGAAGACATTCATGGGGTTGAACCACCTGTAGAGTATGTTTATAGAGAAAGTCTTTGGGACAGTAGCTACCAATTTCAGCAATTTCATAACATCTCCAAATGGTTCTTGAAGGTTATTTTCAATTAAAAACTTCAGAAGTGCTACTAAACTTTACATTTCCTGAAAATCATCTCGAGAATAAATTACCTAATTAATTCTATTTTTAACTTAGGTGTATTTAAAAATGGATAAGACTGTACTTTTTTCAGGAAATTTATTTTTCAATGAAGGGAAGAAGTGCTGGTCAAGTAAATTAAAGGCCAACAAGTGACTGGAGAATTCAAACCTTCGTTTGCTCTGCTGAATTATTATGTCACATACTTCTTTAGCTGCTACATTCCTTGTTTTGTACACGTCCTCACATCTTCTTTTTGCTACATTTGGTTCCTCCTCGATTATGATATTATCAACATTGTCTCTAATTTTCAAAATTTCATATGCAAATGTTGCTATTGCTTGCCTTATTGATACAGGATCAGTGGTGCACTTTTGTAATTGGCTATACAAGGAACATTTTGGCTATTGCAGTTTCAAACTTAGACCATAGGCTTGAAAAACAGTTGTCATCTTCAATTTTTTGTAGACATTTCAGAATGTCCTCTTTATTTTCATGAATTGTAAGAACTGTTCTGGATTTAAACTTCCATCTTGTGGCTGATCTCTAAGGGACTCTTTGCTTTACAGCTGCCACTCTTTGAGGTGAATGGGAGAAGAATATTGGCACTTCTGCAATAGTATTGAAAAACAGTTTTACATGTTTATTTTGACTGGTAGCTTGGGTAAGAATTAAGTTCAATTGGTGAGCATAACAATAATACGCAAAATGATAATCTTCTCTTATGATTGTTTGCACTCCTGCATGTTGGCCGTTCAAGACGCTAACATCATCATAACTTTGAGATGTTACTTTTTCTTTCTGTTCTTGTGCAACATCGGCGAGGACATTTTTAATGCAGGCTGCTAAGGAAGTGTCATTACCAGGTGGATTTAAAAATGTCCAAAATCTTTCAACAACCTCTCCAGTAGATAACAGATAACAAAATACCATAACCAATTGACATTTAGAAGATACATCAGAAGTTTCATCTACTACCACAGACACGAAATCTGCCTTGGCTATTTCAGCATTAATTTCCTCATGACATGCATGTAACATACACTCTAGTAAATAATTTTGTATATCCTTGGATGTACCCTTGAAGACTGTAGCATAGCTCATGTGCTCTTTTATAACTGCATTTAAACTGAAGTAAAATTTACTAGCCCTCTGAATATTCCAGGATTGTTAGATTCTGCTGTTTAATCATGCCCACATAAGACAAGTTCAAATTCACTGCAGAACTTAATACAATCAGTTATTTTGGAAAGAACATAGCGATTTTACCTTACGTTTTCATTTGCCTTTCTATGCTCTGCCTGAAAGAAAGCTAAGTTGTCGCCTAATTTCCATTTTTCCAAGGACTAATAATTCTAAATAAGCATTTTTATGTGCAATAGATTCCTTGTGCTTTTTAATTTGCTGTGTCAGATGACTTAGATCTGACACACCATAGATGTCCACTTTGTATCTTTACCCTTAGCAAACGGTAAGCATGGAAAACAAAAATTTATTTGTAGTAATGCAACTGCAAATCCAACTATTTCATTTGTATATATTCTGTGTTCTGATTGGCTGTTGCGCTGACTGGTGCGAAGACACTGTAAGAATTTACACATGCCATCCACCCTAACAAATCTCAGAATTAAAGGTAAAATCTTTTTGCCATACAATAAAGGCATTACTGACAGAATCGGCAAAGCACTAAAGAAACAGTAAAATAATACAATATTTCTTCCAAAGTGAAAACTAAAACAGTAAACCAGCTAGAGACCCATTGGATCAGCTCTCTACCATCAGTGTTTACATGTGACCAGTCTTACATGGGCACAACAAAGCATAGCATAAAAACCTGCATTGTTCAACATAAAAGATGTCTCCTTGGCCATACAGACAAATTAGAAAAAACAGAAGTCCTCACAACTACTAAACCTTACTATCCTAGGATGGTCAGAGAATCTATAGAGGTATACAAACATACTAATAACTTTAATAAAGAAGATGGTTTTCAGCTAAACCAGGTCTAGATTCAAGCCTTACAGCATCTTCACACCAGTCAGGACAACAGCCAATCGGAACAGTCCAACTACATTCATGTCCACTACTCCATGAATCTGCAGTCGCCAGCCATTCCTGCCCAACTTCCTTTCTGAGGATGCCCTCCACAGCTGTGGATGAAACCTCAAATTTTAATAATTTTATTATTCGACCATGGTCTACAAGCCTAGACATGTTATATTTGAATAATAACACTGGCTGTGAAAGCCTATGAGATCTGATTTGTGCTAATAGATAACATCTGTTTGTATGTTTTAGCAGTAAGTGTGAACGAGAAAAATAAAACTGGCAATAGCATATGATACATGGTAATAGCAATACTTCTGTTTGAATGTTCTAGCAGTAAGAGTGAATGAGAAAAATAACACTGACAAAAAGTAGATGATTCATGCTAATAGTCCGACAATAGTCTCAGAGCCATGTGCATGTTTCAGCAGTAAATGAATGGATGGTGCAAAAACACTAGCAAAAGTAGAGGTTGCTCAATGTAGCATCATACAAAACATGTGTTCATTTTTAACTCAGAGTCACTTTCATTGCTACATAAAATACAACAAATGTGAGTTTATTATTACGAACTGTAAACTTTTTTGTGATATACGGTAATGCATGCTAGAAGGGAAATTTTCTGTAAAAACGTAACAGGCCTTCACAAACCTAATACTTGAATGGAAGGATGATGATAATTATGATGATGATGATTGTGAACATTCACATAAACTTTTTGATGAAGGCTGAACAAAAAGTCGGACTTAACTTAGTATGGAAATTTGCCACTTATAGATGATGTGTACAAATAGTTGTATGGAATAAAGAGAGATTGAGCCACCATGCTAATCACGGGATGGAGAGTAGAGCACAACAGATGCAAGTATAAAATCAGAGTGGATGGGTTGAAAGGTCAGTGAGTATCCAGCCATCAGAGCATTATAACTCTGCTAGTGCCATGGTGGCGTGTGACAGCAGTATTCCTTATTAAGTACCTGCTCCCTAATTCTGCATCAGGGTAACTCATGCCAAAGTTGACTATCCCATTCTGCATTTGAGCTCTTTAGGCTAACACCTGATGACATGAGTCGATACTGTTCTGTGGAGCCTACTAGGCATGTATACTTCCAGTGGCAATTTTCTCCACCTAGCTGATGACCCCGAACGGCATCTATGAGCTTGCTGAGCTTTATCCCACAGTCGCCTGTCTCGATACTATTCTGTGTAGCCTACTAGACACGTGAACCTCCAGCGGCAGCCTTCTCCACCTAGCTGATGATCCCGATCAGTATCTATGAGCTTACTGAGCTTTATCCCACAGTCGCGTGTCTCGATACTGTTCTGTGGAGCCCCCTAGGCATGTGTACCTCCAGTGGCAACCTTCTCCACCTAACTGATGATCCCGATTGGTATCTATGAGCTTACTGAGGTTTATTCCACGGTCGCATGTTTCGATACTGTTCTGTGGAGCCCCCTAGACACATGTACCTCCAGCGGCAGCCTTCTCCACCTAGCTGATGAGCCCGATCAGTATCTATGAGCTTAGTGAGCTTTATCCCACGGTCGAGTGTCTCGATTCTGTTCTGTGGAGCCCACTAGGCATGTGTACCTCCAGTGGCAGCCTTCTTCACCTAGCTGAAGATCCCGATTGGTATCTATGAGCTTACTGAGCTTTATCCCACGGTCGCGTGTCTCGATACTATTCTGTGTAGCCTACTAGACACGTGAACCTCCAGCGGCAGCCTTCTCCACCTAGCTGATGATCCTGATCGGTATCTATGAGCTTACTGAGCTTTATCCCACGGTCGTGTGTCTGGATACTGTTCTGTGGAGCCTACTAGGCATGTTTACCTCCAGTGGCAACCTTCTCCACCTAGCTGAAGATTCCCATCGCTATCTATGAGCTTAGTGAGCTTTATCCCATGGTCGAGTGTCTCGATACTGTTCTTTGGAGCCTACTAGGCATGTGTACCTCCAGTGGTAACCTTCTCCACCTAGCTGAAGATTCCCATCGCTATCTATGAGCTTACTGAGCTTTATCCCACAGTCGAGTGTCTCAATACTGTTCTGTGGAGCCTACCAGGCATATGTACCTCCAGTGGCTACCTTCTCCACCTAGCTGATGATCCCGATCGGTATCTATGAGCTTACTGAGCTTTATCCCACGGTCGCGTGTCTCAATACTGTTCTGTGGAGCCTACCAGGCATATGTACCTCCAGTGGCTACCTTCTCCACCTAGCTGATGATCCCGATCGGTATCTATGAGCTTACTGAGCTTTATCCCACGGTAGCATGTCTCGATACTGTTCTGTGGAGCCTACTAGGCATGTGCTCCTCCAGTGGCAACGTTCTCCAACTAGCTGATGATCCCGTTCAGTATCTTAGAGCTTACTGAGCTTTATCCCACGGTAGCATGTCTCGTTACTGTCCTGTGGAGCCTACTTGACTCGTGTACCTCCAGCGGCAGCCTTCTCCACCTAGCTGATGATCCCGATCAGTATCTATGAGCTTACTGAGCTTTATCCCACAGTCGCGTGTCTCGATACTGTTCTGTGGAGCCCCCTAGGCATGTGTACCTCCAGTGGCAACCTTCTCCACCTAACTGATGATCCCGATTGGTATCTATGAGCTTACTGAGGTTTATTCCACGGTCGCATGTTTCGATACTGTTCTGTGGAGCCCCCTAGACACATGTACCTCCAGCGGCAGCCTTCTCCACCTAGCTGATGAGCCCGATCAGTATCTATGAGCTTAGTGAGCTTTATCCCACGGTCGAGTGTCTCGATTCTGTTCTGTGGAGCCCACTAGGCATGTGTACCTCCAGTGGCAGCCTTCTTCACCTAGCTGAAGATCCCGATTGGTATCTATGAGCTTACTGAGCTTTATCCCACGGTCGCGTGTCTCGATACTATTCTGTGTAGCCTACTAGACACGTGAACCTCCAGCGGCAGCCTTCTCCACCTAGCTGATGATCCTGATCGGTATCTATGAGCTTACTGAGGTTTATTCCACGGTCGCATGTTTCGATACTGTTCTGTGGAGCCCCCTAGACACATGTACCTCCAGCGGCAGCCTTCTCCACCTAGCTGATGAGCCCGATCAGTATCTATGAGCTTAGTGAGCTTTATCCCACGGTCGAGTGTCTCGATTCTGTTCTGTGGAGCCCACTAGGCATGTGTACCTCCAGTGGCAGCCTTCTTCACCTAGCTGAAGATCCCGATTGGTATCTATGAGCTTACTGAGCTTTATCCCACGGTCGCGTGTCTCGATACTATTCTGTGTAGCCTACTAGACACGTGAACCTCCAGCGGCAGCCTTCTCCACCTAGCTGATGATCCTGATCGGTATCTATGAGCTTACTGAGCTTTATCCCACGGTCGTGTGTCTGGATACTGTTCTGTGGAGCCTACTAGGCATGTTTACCTCCAGTGGCAACCTTCTCCACCTAGCTGAAGATTCCCATCGCTATCTATGAGCTTAGTGAGCTTTATCCCATGGTCGAGTGTCTCGATACTGTTCTTTGGAGCCTACTAGGCATGTGTACCTCCAGTGGTAACCTTCTCCACCTAGCTGAAGATTCCCATCGCTATCTATGAGCTTACTGAGCTTTATCCCACAGTCGAGTGTCTCAATACTGTTCTGTGGAGCCTACCAGGCATATGTACCTCCAGTGGCTACCTTCTCCACCTAGCTGATGATCCCGATCGGTATCTATGAGCTTACTGAGCTTTATCCCACGGTCGCGTGTCTCAATACTGTTCTGTGGAGCCTACCAGGCATATGTACCTCCAGTGGCTACCTTCTCCACCTAGCTGATGATCCCGATCGGTATCTATGAGCTTACTGAGCTTTATCCCACGGTAGCATGTCTCGATACTGTTCTGTGGAGCCCACTAGGCATGTGCTCCTCCAGTGGCAACGTTCTCCAACTAGCTGATGATCCCGTTCAGTATCTTAGAGCTTACTGAGCTTTATCCCACGGTAGCATGTCTCGTTACTGTCCTGTGGAGCCTACTTGACTCGTGTACCTCCAGCGGCAGCCTTCTCCACCTAGCTGATGATCCCGATCAGTATCTATGAGCTTACTGAGCTTTATCCCACAGTCGCGTGTCTCGATACTGTTCTGTGGAGCCCCCTAGGCATGTGTACCTCCAGTGGCAACCTTCTCCACCTAACTGATGATCCCGATTGGTATCTATGAGCTTACTGAGGTTTATTCCACGGTCGCATGTTTCGATACTGTTCTGTGGAGCCCCCTAGACACATGTACCTCCAGCGGCAGCCTTCTCCACCTAGCTGATGAGCCCGATCAGTATCTATGAGCTTAGTGAGCTTTATCCCACGGTCGAGTGTCTCGATTCTGTTCTGTGGAGCCCACTAGGCATGTGTACCTCCAGTGGCAGCCTTCTTCACCTAGCTGAAGATCCCGATTGGTATCTATGAGCTTACTGAGCTTTATCCCACGGTCGCGTGTCTCGATACTATTCTGTGTAGCCTACTAGACACGTGAACCTCCAGCGGCAGCCTTCTCCACCTAGCTGATGATCCTGATCGGTATCTATGAGCTTACTGAGGTTTATTCCACGGTCGCATGTTTCGATACTGTTCTGTGGAGCCCCCTAGACACATGTACCTCCAGCGGCAGCCTTCTCCACCTAGCTGATGAGCCCGATCAGTATCTATGAGCTTAGTGAGCTTTATCCCACGGTCGAGTGTCTCGATTCTGTTCTGTGGAGCCCACTAGGCATGTGTACCTCCAGTGGCAGCCTTCTTCACCTAGCTGAAGATCCCGATTGGTATCTATGAGCTTACTGAGCTTTATCCCACGGTCGCGTGTCTCGATACTATTCTGTGTAGCCTACTAGACACGTGAACCTCCAGCGGCAGCCTTCTCCACCTAGCTGATGATCCTGATCGGTATCTATGAGCTTACTGAGCTTTATCCCACGGTCGTGTGTCTGGATACTGTTCTGTGGAGCCTACTAGGCATGTTTACCTCCAGTGGCAACCTTCTCCACCTAGCTGAAGATTCCCATCGCTATCTATGAGCTTAGTGAGCTTTATCCCATGGTCGAGTGTCTCGATACTGTTCTTTGGAGCCTACTAGGCATGTGTACCTCCAGTGGTAACCTTCTCCACCTAGCTGAAGATTCCCATCGCTATCTATGAGCTTACTGAGCTTTATCCCACGGTAGCATGTCTCGTTACTGTCCTGTGGAGCCTACTTGACTCGTGTACCTCCAGCGGCAGCCTTCTCCACCTAGCTGATGATCCCGATCAGTATCTATGAGCTTACTGAGCTTTATCCCACAGTCGCGTGTCTCGATACTGTTCTGTGGAGCCCCCTAGGCATGTGTACCTCCAGTGGCAACTTTCTCCACCTAACTGATGATCCCGATTGGTATCTATGAGCTTACTGAGGTTTATTCCACGGTCGCATGTTTCGATACTGTTCTGTGGAGCCCCCTAGACACATGTACCTCCAGCGGCAGCCTTCTCCACCTAGCTGATGAGCCCGATCAGTATCTATGAGCTTAGTGAGCTTTATCCCACGGTCGAGTGTCTCGATTCTGTTCTGTGGAGCCCACTAGGCATGTGTACCTCCAGTGGCAGCCTTCTTCACCTAGCTGAAGATCCCGATTGGTATCTATGAGCTTACTGAGCTTTATCCCACGGTCGCGTGTCTCGATACTATTCTGTGTAGCCTACTAGACACGTGAACCTCCAGCGGCAGCCTTCTCCACCTAGCTGATGATCCTGATCGGTATCTATGAGCTTACTGAGCTTTATCCCACGGTCGTGTGTCTGGATACTGTTCTGTGGAGCCTACTAGGCATGTTTACCTCCAGTGGCAACCTTCTCCACCTAGCTGAAGATTCCCATCGCTATCTATGAGCTTAGTGAGCTTTATCCCATGGTCGAGTGTCTCGATACTGTTCTTTGGAGCCTACTAGGCATGTGTACCTCCAGTGGTAACCTTCTCCACCTAGCTGAAGATTCCCATCGCTATCTATGAGCTTACTGAGCTTTATCCCACAGTCGAGTGTCTCAATACTGTTCTGTGGAGCCTACCAGGCATATGTACCTCCAGTGGCTACCTTCTCCACCTAGCTGATGATCCCGATCGGTATCTATGAGCTTACTGAGCTTTATCCCACGGTAGCATGTCTCGATACTGTTCTGTGGAGCCTACTAGGCATGTGCTCCTCCAGTGGCAACGTTCTCCAACTAGCTGATGATCCCGTTCAGTATCTTAGAGCTTACTGAGCTTTATCCCACGGTAGCATGTCTCGTTACTGTCCTGTGGAGCCTACTTGACTCGTGTACCTCCAGCGGCAGCCTTCTCCACCTAGCTGATGATCCCGATCAGTATCTATGAGCTTACTGAGCTTTATCCCACAGTCGCGTGTCTCGATACTGTTCTGTGGAGCCCCCTAGGCATGTGTACCTCCAGTGGCAACCTTCTCCACCTAACTGATGATCCCGATTGGTATCTATGAGCTTACTGAGGTTTATTCCACGGTCGCATGTTTCGATACTGTTCTGTGGAGCCCCCTAGACACATGTACCTCCAGCGGCAGCCTTCTCCACCTAGCTGATGAGCCCGATCAGTATCTATGAGCTTAGTGAGCTTTATCCCACGGTCGAGTGTCTCGATTCTGTTCTGTGGAGCCCACTAGGCATGTGTACCTCCAGTGGCAGCCTTCTTCACCTAGCTGAAGATCCCGATTGGTATCTATGAGCTTACTGAGCTTTATCCCACGGTCGCGTGTCTCGATACTATTCTGTGTAGCCTACTAGACACGTGAACCTCCAGCGGCAGCCTTCTCCACCTAGCTGATGATCCTGATCGGTATCTATGAGCTTACTGAGCTTTATCCCACGGTCGTGTGTCTGGATACTGTTCTGTGGAGCCTACTAGGCATGTTTACCTCCAGTGGCAACCTTCTCCACCTAGCTGAAGATTCCCATCGCTATCTATGAGCTTAGTGAGCTTTATCCCATGGTCGAGTGTCTCGATACTGTTCTTTGGAGCCTACTAGGCATGTGTACCTCCAGTGGTAACCTTCTCCACCTAGCTGAAGATTCCCATCGCTATCTATGAGCTTACTGAGCTTTATCCCACAGTCGAGTGTCTCAATACTGTTCTGTGGAGCCTACCAGGCATATGTACCTCCAGTGGCTACCTTCTCCACCTAGCTGATGATCCCGATCGGTATCTATGAGCTTACTGAGCTTTATCCCACGGTCGCGTGTCTCAATACTGTTCTGTGGAGCCTACCAGGCATATGTACCTCCAGTGGCTACCTTCTCCACCTAGCTGATGATCCCGATCGGTATCTATGAGCTTACTGAGCTTTATCCCACGGTAGCATGTCTCGATACTGTTCTGTGGAGCCTACTAGGCATGTGCTCCTCCAGTGGCAACGTTCTCCAACTAGCTGATGATCCCGTTCAGTATCTTAGAGCTTACTGAGCTTTATCCCACGGTAGCATGTCTCGTTACTGTCCTGTGGAGCCTACTTGACTCGTGTACCTCCAGCGGCAGCCTTCTCCTCCTAGCTGATGATCCCGATCACCATCTATGAGCTTAGTGAGCTTTATGCCAAAGTCGAGTGTCTGGATACTGTTCTGTGGAGCCAACTAGGCATATGTACCTCCAGTGGCAACCTTTTCCATCTGGCTTATGATCCCGATCGGTATCTATGAGCTCACTCAGTTTTATCCCATGGTCCCATGTCTCGATACTGTTCTGTGGAGCCTACTAGGCATGTGTACCTCCAGTGGCAACCTTCTCCACCTAGCTGATGATCCTGATCGGCATCTATGAGTTTACTGAGCTTTATGCCACGGTCGCGTGTCTCTATACTGTTCTGTGGAGCCTACTAGGCATGTGTACTTCCAGTGCTAACCTTCTCCACCTAGCTGATGATCCCGATCAGTATCTATGAGCATACTGAACTTTATCCCATGGTCGCGTGTGTCGATACCTTTCTGTGGAGCCTACTAGACATGTGTAACTAGAGTGGCAACCTTCTCCACCTAGCTGATGATCCCGATCGGTATCTATGAGCTTACTGAGCTTTATCCCACGGTAGCATGTCTCGATACTGTTCTGTGGAGCCTACTAGGCATGTGCTCCTCCAGTGGCCACGTTCTCCAACTAGCTGATGATCCCGATCGGTATCTATGAGCTTACTGAGCTTTATCCCACGGTAGCATGTCTCGATACTGTTCTGTGGAGCCTACTAGGCATGTGTACCTCCAGTGGCAACCTTCTCCACCTAGCTGATGATCCCGATCGGTATCTATGAGCTTACTGAGCTTTATCCCACGGTAGCATGTCTCGATACTGTTCTGTGGAGCCTACTAGGCATGTATATCTACAGTGGCAGCCTTCTCCACCTAGCTGATGATACCGATCGTTATCTATGAGCATACTGAGCTTTGTCCAATGGTCGCGCATCTCGATACTGTTCTGTGGAGCCTACTAGGCATGGGCAGCTCCTGTGGCAGCCTTCTCCACCTAGTTGATGATCGCGATCGGTATCTATGAGTTTATTGAGCTTTATCCCACGGTCGCGTGTCTCTATACTCTTCTGTGGTGCCTACTAGGCACGTGTATCTCTGGTCGCAACCTTCTCCACCTAGGTGACGATACCGATCTGTATCTATTAAGTTTACTGAGGTTTAACCCATGATCGCAAGTCTCTATACTATTTTGTGGAGCCTACTAGGTGAAAAGGACCCCGTCTACCCATTACAAACTCTTCCTATGTGGCAGAATCGACCGCACAGCCCCAACGCACACACAGCGGCATGGTGCATACAACAATGATGATAAAGTTATGCCTCCACTAATGGCTGCAGTATTTATTAGAGGCCAAAATGGAAGCAAGTATTGTTGAGCATGGTGTTGTTGAACCAGTAAATATTAGAAGATTTCTTCTTATATGGGAATTTGAATGAATGAAAGAATAAATGAATGAATGAATTAATGAATTAATTGATTTTTTATTTTTATCCACTTAATAATACAATTAGTTCTATAACACTATGTTACAATCTCTTGACCATACAAAGAAAATACAGCAATACTAAATGCTAGTAACTTCTCTCGAGTTGGTGTTTAACCAAGAGGCATGAATAGTTTCAACCTTGTGGTTATTCAACTGTCAGGCTAGCTTAAACCTTGAGATGACCTCCATCCCTATATTTAATTACGTTTATATCCGATCTGGATACACTTATTTATTTTTGCAACCATTTACTTTTTATCCTGCCCAGATCACCCAAAAATTATTCACCAATTTCCCTCCCCACCCATTATCTTTATTGGTAAATTAGCCCACTTCTCAATCAGTAGTTTTGCTGTCATTTCTTTAGTTTCTTCACATACCAGAATTACTTGTCCATAATAATTGCCTTGCATTCCACACATGGGCATTCCTTTCCTCCATATTTAAACATCCTGATGAACCTTTCAACTGCACTAACCCTATTCGGTCCCATGCAGATCCTTCCCTCATCTACTTATCACCTTTATCTACCTAATTCTCTCTATCCCTAATTATCTTTAGCTTCCTGTATATCCTCAGTGACTTTGTTGCTCAAACATTCTAACTTTTTCTATATTTGGATATCATCAATGCTTTGTTTAACTTGTTTCCTTACTCTCTCTATACCCAGACTGACATTTTCCTTGATCTCATTAATTCTATTAACTCAGGAGGTTCCTCTCTTTCACTTTCTCTTATGCCGCTAGATACTCTTTTAAAATTCTATTCTCTTCTACATTCTAGATCCTAAACCAATATTTCAGGATTCGTGTCATTATTTTTCCTTTCCTCTCTATTCTGCTTAGTGCAGCTTGCGCAACCCCATTTGATCACCTTTCACAAAAATTCCAAAATTCCTGTGTATCAAATCTATATTTAGCCCTCCCTCCTCCATGCCTCATGTCCTTTTGTCAGTGTTATTTTCCTCATTCCTCCTTACTGCTAAAACGCATAAACAAATCTAACCCTAAGTTTATTGTCAGACTATTAACAAGGATAATTGAGAAATGCTTGTTGGTGTTACTTTCCTCAATCTCTCATTTGCTGCTGAAATTGCTCAAATGTAGGCAGGTATGTATGTGCATAGTGTCTACTGCCTGGTGGCAGAGTTCAATGTACAAAGTTCACTTACAATAATAATCTTACAGTTAAATTAAGAATAGTAATACAACTAACATATTATATATGCAAGTTTTTTTAATGCCTAACTACTTATTATCCCATATAGCAATACTTCTGTCAATTACCAGCATTTTTATAAACAGTTACTATGAAGCCTCAACATTATTACTACACTTACTAATATATATATTTTAATAATAATATACACTAATACAGTGTTTGATTTCCTTAATTACTTCACAATATTTACTCAAATTAACTAACTTTATTCTCTTTAAATTATCAGTATACTTCTTTCAGGCCAGATGGCAGCCCTGAAAGGCTGTTACAGGCAATTCATTCCATTCTTCAATGGTCCAATTAACAAAAGAAAATTTTCCTATGTTGGTTCTGTACCCCCTACCCTTAATTTTATACAAATGATCGTTTTGTCCATAGTATGCCGGGTTTTCTAACCTCTTTCTAACGTCCACCCATGCATTTAAACCAGTATAAGCTTTAAATAGTGCGACTAACCTATGTGTTTTATGCCTAACTTTTAGCGACTCCCATTTATTCTCTTCGCTTTTTGTAAGTCCAAAATCTTTACCTCTCTTTATGAATTTAACAGCCCGTCTCTGTATATTTTCCAGCGAATCAGTTTGATTAGCTCTGTATGGGTCCCAGCATGCTATTCCATATTCCATAACCGGCCGCACTAAGGACTTGTAGGCAATTTCCCTGGCCTTTGCGCTCCCCTTCTTCAGTGTTCTCATTATGAAGTGCAATGGCTTCCACGCTTTCCTAGATGCAGAATTTATCTGATCCTCCCATCCGGCATCATTTGATAACCACACTCCCAAATATTTGCAGCTGTCCACCTGTTTAATTTGTTCCCTGCCCATATGATAGCTATGAAGAACTTTCCCCTTAGTTCAACTAAACACAATTGACTTACTTTTCCTAGTACTAATTGTCATTTTGTATGTGGTGACCCACCGACTTATTTCATTTAGGTCATCCTGAAGAGCGGTCTCATGCATAATATTTCGAATCTTATTGTAAATAATACAATCGTCTGCGAACAATCTAAGCTGACATTAATATTTATAGTTATATCGTTAACAAAGATAAGAAAAAATAACGGACCCACTACCAAGCCTTGGGGCATGCCTGAGCTTTCAAAACTCTTTTCAGATAGTTCTTTACCTACTCTTACTCTCTGTGTCCTTCCTTTCAAATAAATGTTGTATCCACGATACTATGCGATTATCCATTCCTGTTTTTGCTAGCTTTTGGATGAGTAATTATGCAGCACTACGTCAAAAGCTTTAGAAAAGTCTATCACCACTGCATCAATCCTTCCCCTTCCACACAAACACCCAGATCTAAAACCATGTTGTGCTTCTTTGAACCATTTTTTTTTTCTAACTCCTCCCATATGATTTCTGTAATTAAATGTTCTATTAATTTACATACTACTGCAGTTGGGCTAACAGGTCGGTAATTGTTTACTTCTGTTTTATTACCCCCTTTATATATTGGAACTACAATGGCTATTTTCCAGTCTTCCGGTATGGCACATTTGTTGATGACATATTAAACAAGAGCATTACCCCATTTTTAAAATTTCTGTATGTATATTATCCGGTTCTCTCGACTTTCCATTCTGTAATAGCTTGATTCTTTTTCATAATTTGGATGAGCATTATTTGAAAAAGTGATTCTCCACCATCCCCAATTTCCTGTTCAGAACTAGTATCCAATTCATGAAAGTGCGACAGAAAATGCAAATGTAGTGTGTTGGCTTTGTCCTTATCTATAGCAATTCCATTAACTTTAAGTCCGGTATGTCCTCTTAATGCCCCGGCATCTTCTCATGCAATAACATTGTAAAAAGCTTTCCAGCCATTATTTTCCCCATTAAGAATTTCTTCTAAGAACCATTCCTGTGCTTGCAACTTGTCATCTTGTAATTGCTTGGTTAGTTTTTTATATTTATTAAAATGCCATTCTGATTTCCTCCTTTTGTGACATGCAAGCCTTGTGTTCCTTTTAAGTGACCTAATTTGTTTTGTATAAAATTCTGGGTTGGCTTTATTTTTTAAAATTTTAAAGGGTGCATGCTGTTAACTTACACTGAAAGCCCTTTAAGTACCTCCTTGAGAACAACTTCAATGCTACTGTGTCTAAGGATGCAAACAGTCCTGTGTGAAGTATCTCACCTGGAACCTGTCCCAAATGCAGTGAACAATGCCTGAGCCATATTTATGATGAACCTGAATGGTAGCTTTCTGGTACAGATGCTATAATAAAATGGTGTCACTATGAAGCCATGGATGAATAGTCCAATAAGCACAGTAGCAAAGTACATGCCAAGTTGTCCAACAATAACTTCAAAACTTTCCATTTCTATGACTTTAGCCGCAACTAAGAAGAATATTCCAAAAGGTGATATCCTGAAAGAAAATACAGATTCAATTAAACATGAATGTTTCAGTCTAAGTAAATTTTGTTTATTTTACTCTCAATATTAACATATGCATACTAAGTAATAATGAAACGATGCAGAGGAAGCATGGTTTACAGTTTGGGAAGAATTGATTTCAAGAAAGTTGTTTGCAAAATAAATATATCAGAAACAAAAATTTTAACTTCTAACAGAAAAATATATACTAAAATAGAAATTACTTTAAACAGGAAATTATTAGGTTGAATAGATAGAGTCAGACTCAGAAATTCAATGCCATAGCCTGGATTTGAGCCACGAATATCCCGATATTTGCCTGTTGTTCTGCGACTGAGTTACCACTAAAAAATGACAACAAAGCATAGAATTCCTCAACTGACTCGCTGTGTAGTTCAAAACCCGACTATGATATTGAATTTCTCAGTCTGACTCTACCTACCCAACTCCTGTCCTACACATGGTTTGTGTGCAAAACAATTAATCCAGCAAATTATTAGATAAAGTCCAGAATTTCAAAACCTGTGTTGAAAACTGACTTTTCATGGAAGGAGAAAACACATCCAGAACACCTGTAGTGGTGTAGGTGAAGGTAGCATGGTGGTGCCAGACCACTCCCACCCAGAACCCTAGCAGTGGCATAAAAAGATGGTGACATGGTGGTGCCTGACAACTCCCATTCAGAACACTAACAGTGGCATAAAAAGATGGTGACATGGTGGTGCCTAACAACTCCCATCCAGAACACTAATAGTAGTATTAGTGAAGGTAGCATGGTGGTGCCTGACCACTCCCATCCAGAACACTAACAGTGGCGTAAAAAGATGGTGACATGGTGGTGCCTGACCACTCCCATCCAGAACAGTAATAGTGGTATCAGTGACTGTGACATGGTGGTGCCTGACCACTACCATCCAGAACACTAACAGTGTCATAAAAAGATGGTGCCATGGTGGTGCCTGACCACTGCCATCCAGAACATTAACAGTGGCATCAGTGACTGTGACATAGTGATGCCCGACCACTCCCAACCAGAATACTAACTCTGGCAACAGCAACAGTGACATGGTGGTGCCCGACCACTCCCAACCAAAATACTAACATTGGCATCAGTGAAAGTGACATGCTGGTGCCACACCACTCCCAACAAGGATACCAACTCTGGCATCAGTAACAGTGATATGGTGGTGCCCGACCACTCCCAACCAGCATACTAACACTGGCATCAGTGACAGTGACATGGTGGTGCCCGACTCCTCCCATCCAGAGCACTAACATTGGCATCAGTGACTGTTCCATGGTGGTGCCCAACCACTCCCATCCAGAACACCAACACAGGCATCAGTTACTGTGACATGGTGGTGCCCGACCACTCCCAACCAGCATACTAACACTGGCATCAGTGACAATGACATGGTGGTGCCACACCACTCCCACCCAGAATACTAACACTGGCATCAGTGACAGTGACATGGTGGTGCCACACCACTGCCAACCAGAATACTAACACTGGCATCAGTGACTGTGACATGGTGATGCCAGAAAACTCCCAACCAGAATACTAACACTGGCATCAGTGACAGTGACATGGTGGTGCCCGACTCCTCCCATCCAGAGCACTAACATTGGCATCAGTGACTGTTCCATGGTGGTGCCCAACCACTCCCATCCAGAACACCAACACAGGCATCAGTTACTGTGACATGGTGGAGCCTGACCACTCCCATCCAGAACACTAACACTGGCATCAGTGACAGCGACATGATGGTGCCCGACTCTTCCAATCCAGAACACTAACACTGGCATCCGTAACTGTGACATGGTGATGCCCGACCACTCCCCACCAGAATACTAACTCTGGCAACAGTAACAGTGACATGGTGGTGCCCGACCACTCCCAACCAGAATACTAACTCTGGCAACAGTAACAGTGACATGGTGGTGCCCGACCACTCCCAACCAGCATACTAACACTGGCATCAGTGACAATGACATGGTGGTGCCACACCACTCCCACCCAGAATATTAACACTGGCATCAGTGACAGTGACATGGTGGTGCCACACCACTGCCAACCAGAATACTAACACTGGCATCAGTGACTGTGACATGGTGATGCCAGAAAACTCCCAACCAGAATACTAACACTGGCATCAGTGACTGTGACATGGTGATGCCAGAAAACTCCCAACCAGAATACTAACACTGGCATCAGTGACAGTGACATGGTGGTGCCCGACTCCTCCCATCCAGAGCACTAACATTGGCATCAGTGACTGTTCCATGGTGGTGCCCAACCACTCCCATCCAGAACACCAACACAGGCATCAGTTACTGTGACATGGTGGAGCCTGACCACTCCCATCCAGAACACTAACACTGGCATCAGTGACAGCGACATGATGGTGCCCGACTCTTCCAATCCAGAACACTAACACTGGCATCCGTAACTGTGACATGGTGATGCCCGACCACTCCCCACCAGAATACTAACTCTCGCATATTTGTGACAGTGACATTGTAGTGCCCGACAACTCCCAACCATAATACTAACATTGGCATCGGTGACTGTCATATAGTGGTGCCCGACCACTCCCAACCAGAATACTAACACTGGCATCAGAGACAGTGTAATGGTGGTGTCACACCACTTCCACCCAGAATACTAACAGTGGCATCAGTGACTGTGATATGGTGGTGCCAAACCACTCCCACCTACAATACTAACACTGGCATTAGTGACAGTGACATAGTGTGGCCCGACCACTCCCACCCAGAATACTTATAGTGGCATCAGTGACAGTGACATTGTGGTGCCGTACCACTCCCATCCATAATACTAACACTGTCATCGGTGACAGCGACATATTGGTGCCACACCACTGCCACCCAAAATATTATCACTGGCATCAGTGACAGTTACATGGTGGGGCCGACCACTCCCACCCAGAATACTAACACTGGCATCAGTGACAGTGACATAGTGGTGCCACACCACTGCTACCCAGAATACTAACCCTGGCATCAGTTACAGTGACGTGGTGCGAGACCACTCCCAGCCAGAATACTAACACTAGCATCAGTGACAGTGACATAGTGGTGCCACACCACTCCCACCCAGAATGCTAACACTGGCATCAGTGACAGTGACATAGTGGTGCCACACCACTCCCACCCAGAATACAAACATTGGCATCAGTGACAATGACATGGTTATGCCCGACCACTCCCACCCAGAGAACTAACACTGGCACCGGTGACATTGGGGTGCGACATCACTCTGACCCAGAATACTATCACTGTCATCAGTGACAGTGACATGTGGGTGGCACACCACTCCCACCCAGAACACTAGCACTGGGATCAGTAACACTGACATGGTGATGCCTTACCATTCCCAACCAGAACATTAAGATTGACATCAGGGACAGTGACATGGTTGTGCCCGACCACTCCCATCCAGAGTACTAACACTGGCATCAGTGACATTGGGGTGCCACACCATTCTTACACAGAACATTAACACTGTCATCAGTGACAGTGACATGGTGATGCCTAACTACTCCCAACCAGAACATTAACATTGGCATCAGTGACAGTGACATGTTGGTGCCAGACCACTCCCATCCAGAATACTAACACTGGCATGAGTGACAGTGACATGGTGGTGCCAGACCACTTACATCCAAAACATTAACAGTGGCATCAGTGACTGTAACATGGTGGAGCGAGATCACTCCTACCCAGAACAGTAGCAGTGGCATCAGGAACAGTGACATAGTGGTGCCCGACCACTGCCATCTAGAACACTAAGAGTGGCACCAGTGACAGTGACATGCTCGTGCCACACCACTCCCATCCAGAATGCTAACACTGGTATCAGTGACTGTGACATGGTGATGCCCGACCACTCCCAACCAGAATACTAACTCTGGCATCAGTGACAGTGACATGGTGGTACCCGACCACTCCCATCCAGAATACTAACACTGTCATCAGTGACAGTATAATGCTGGTGCCACACCACTCCCACTCAGAATACAAACAGTGGCATCAGGGACTGTGATATGGTGGTGCCTGACCGCTCCCATCCAGAACACTATCACTGGCTTCAGTAACAGTGACATGGTGGTGCCCGACCACTACCATCTAAAACATTTACACTGGCATCAGTGACTGTGACATGTTGGTGCCCGACCACTTTTATCCAGAACACTAAATATTGGTATCAGTGACAGTGACATGGTGGTGCCCAACCACTCCCATCCAGAACACTAACACTTATATCAGTGACAGTGCATGGTGGTGCCCTACTTCTCCCAACCAGAAAACTAACACTGGCATCAGTGACCGTGACATGTTCGTGCCACACCATTCCCATTTGGAACACTAACACTGGGATCAGTGACAGTGACATGGTGGTGCCCGACCACTCCCAACCAGAATACTAACATTGGCATCACTGACTTTGATATGGTGGTGCTCGACCACACCCATCCAGCACACTAACACTGGTATCAGTGACTGTGACATGGTGGCGCCCGACCACTGCGAACCAGAATACTAACATTGGCATCAGTGACTGATATGGTGGTGCCACAACACTCCCATCCATAACACTAAAACTGGAAACAGTGACAGTGATATGGTGGTGGCACACCACTCCCAACCAGAATACTAACATTGGCATCAGTAACTGAGATATGGTGATGCCAGACCACTACCAACCAGAACATTAACATTGGCATCAGTGACAGTGTAGTGATGGTGCCCGATCACTCCCAACCAGAGTACTAACACTGGCATCAGTGACAGTGACATGGTGGTGCCCTAACTAAACCAACCAGAATACTAACACTGGCATCAGTGACAGTGACATGGTGGTGCCCAACCACTCACAACCACAATACTAACTTGGCATCAGTGACTGTGACATGGTGATGCCCGACCACTCCCAACCAGTATTCTAACACTGGCATCAGTGACAGTGACCTTGTGGTGCCCAACCACTTCCACCTAGAATACTAACGCTAGCATCAGTGACAGTGACATGGTGGAGCCCTACCACTCCCACCCAGAATACTAACACTGGCATCCATGACACTGATATGGTGGTGCCCGACCACTCCCATCCAGAACACTAACACTGGCATCATTGACTGTGACATGGTGATGCTTGACCAGTCCCATCCAGAAAACTAACACTGGCATTAGTGACAGTGACATGGTGGTGCTACACTACTCCCATCCAGAACATTAAAATTGGCACCAGTGACAGTGACATGGTGGAGCCACATCACTCCCATCCAGAACACTAACACTGGCATCAGTGACTGTGACATGATGATTGCGACCACTGCCAACCAGAATACTAGCTCTGGGATCAATGACAGTGACATGGTGGTGCCTGACCACTCCAAACCAGAATACTAAGTCTGGCATCAGTGACAGTGACATGGTCGTGCCCGAATACTCCCATTCATAACACTAACACTGGCATCAGTGACAATACATGGTGGTGCCCAACCACTCACAACCACAATACTAACATTGGCATCAGTGACTGTGACATGGTGATGCAGGACCACTCTCACCCAGAATACTAACATTGGCATCAGTGACAGTGACATGGTGGTGCACGACCACTCCCAACCTGAATACTAACATTGGCATCAGTGACTGTGACATTATGATGTCCGACCACTCCCAACCTGAATACTAACTCTGGTATCAGTGACAGTGTCCTGGGGTTGCCTGACCACTTACAACCAGAATACTAACATTGGCATCAGTGACAGTGAAATGGTGGTGCCAGACCTTTCCCAAACAGAATACTAACACTGGCTCCAGAGACAGTGATATGGTGGTGCCTGACCACTCCCAACCAGAATAATAACATTGGCATCAGTGACTGATATGGTGGTGCCACACCACTACCATCCATAACACTAAAACTGGCAACGGGAACAGTGACATGGTAGCGCCCCACCACTAACATCTAGAACACTCAGAGTGGCATCAGTGACTGTGACATGAACGTGCCACACCACTCCCATCCAGAATGATAACACTAGCATCAGTGACAGTGACATGGTGGTGCCCGACCACTGCAGACCAGAATACTAAGCCTGGCATCAATGACAGTAACATGGTGGTGCCAGACCGCTCTCAACTAGAATACTAAAACTGGCATCAATGAGAGTGACATGATGGTACCAGACCACACCCAAACATTATACTAACACTGGCATCAGTGACAGTGACATGGTGGTGCCCGACCACTCCCACCCCGAATACTTACACTGGCATCAGTAACTGTGATATGGTGTTGCCAGACAACTCCCAACCAGAACATTAACATTGGCATGAGTGACAGTGAAGTGGTGGTGCCCGATCACTCCAAACCAAAATAGTAACACTGTCATCAGTGACAGTGACATGGTGGCGCCCGTCCACTGCGAACCAGAATACTAACATTGGCATCAGTGACTGTGACATGGTGATATCTGACCACTCCTAACCAGAATACTAACTCTGGTATCAGTGACAGTGTCCTGGTGGTGCCCGACCACTCCAACCAGAATACTAACATTGGCATCAGTGACAGTGACATGGTGGTGCCTGACCATTCCCAACCAGAATAATAACATTGGCATCAGTGAGAGTGACATGGTGGTGCCCGAATACTCCCACCCAGAATACTAACACTGAATTCAGTGACATGGTGGTGCCCTAACTAAACATACCAGACTACTATTACCGGCATCAGTGACAGTGATATGGTGTTGCCCTAACACCGCCAACCAGAATACTAACACTTTCATCAGTGACAGTGACATGGCGGTGCCCTAAAGCTGCCAACCAGAATACCTACACTGTAATCAGTGACAGTGACATGGTGGTGCACGACCACTCCCAACCAGAATAATAACATTGGCATCAGTGACTGATATGGTGGTGCCACACCACTCCCATCCATAACACTAAAACTGGCAACAGTGACAGTGACATGGTGGTACCACGCCCAACCAGAACACTAATATTGGAATCAGTAACTGTGATATGGTGGTGCCAGATCACTCCCAACCAGAACATTAACATTGGCATCAGTGACAGTGAAGTGATAGTGCCCATTCACTCCCAACCAGAAACCTCACACTGGCATCAGTGACAGTGACATGGTTGTGCCCTAACAAAACCAACGAGAATACTAACACCGGCATCAGTGATAGTGACATGGTGGTGCCCTAACACTGCCAACCAGAATACTAACACTAGCATCACTGACACTGACATGGTGGTGCCCTAACACTGCCAACCAGAATACTAACACAGGAGTCAGTGAATATGACATGGTGGTGCCGCACCACTCCCACCTAGAATACTAACCTGGCATCAATGACAGTGACATGGTGGTGCCAGACCACTCCCATTCAGAATACTTACAGTGGAATCAATGACAGTGACATGGTAGTACCATACCACTCCCGTCCAGAGTACTAACACTGGCATTTGTGACAGTGATATGCTGTTGCCTGACCACTCCCAACAGGCATATTAACACTGGAATCAGTGACAGTGGCATGGTGGTGCCCGACCACTCCCACCCAGAATACTTACAGTGGAATCAATGACAGTGACATGGTAGTACCATACCACTCCCGTCCAGAGTACTAACACTGGCATCAGTGACAGTGACATAGTGGTGCCACAACATTCCTGCCCAGAATACTAACACTAGCATTAGTGACAGTGATATAGAGGTGCCATACCACTCCTACCCAGAATACTAACACTGGCATCAACTGCCACACAACTCCCACCCAGAATACTAACACTGAATTGAGTGACGGTGGTGTCACACCACTCTCACCCAGAATACTAACACTGGCATCAGTGACATGGGGGTGCCACAGCACTCTCACCCAGAATACTAACAGTGGCATCAGTGACATGGGGGTGCCACAGCACTCTCACCCAGAATACTAACAGTGGCATTAGTGACTGTGACATGGAGGTGCCACAACATTCCTGCCCAGAATACTAACACTAGCATTAGTGACAGTGATATAGAGGTGCCATACCACTCCTACCCAGAATACTAACACTGGCATCAACTGCCACACAACTCCCACCCAGAATACTAACACTGAATTGAGTGACGGTGGTGTCACACCACTCTCACCCAGAATACTAACACTGGCATCAGTGACATGGGGGTGCCACAGGACTCTCACCCAGAATACTAACAGTGGCATTAGTGACTGTGACATGGAGGTGCCACAACACTCCCACAAAGAATACCAGCACTGGCATCAGTGACCTTGACATGGTAGTGCCACACCACTCCCAACAAGAATACTAACACTGGCAACAGTGACAATGACATAGTGGAGCCAGATAACTTCTACCCAGAACAGTAATAGTGGCATCAGGAACAGTGACATTGTGCTGCCCCACCACTCCCATCTAGAACATTAAGAGTGGCATCAGTGACTGTGACATGAACGTGCCACACCACTCCCATCCAGAATAATAACACTGGCACCAGTGACAGTTACATGGTTGTGCCCGACCACTCCCACCCAGAACACTAATAGTGGCATCAGTGACAGTGACATGGTGGTGCCACACCACTCCCACCCAGAAATCTAACACTGGCATCAGTGACAGTGACATGGAGGCGCCCGACCACTCCCACCCAGAATACTAACACTGAATTCAGTGTCAGTGACATAGTGGTGCCACACCACTCCAACCCAGAATACCAACATTGGCATCAGTAACAGTGACATGGTGGTGCCGGACTACTCCCACCCAGAATACTAACACTGGCATCAGAGACACGGTTGAGCCATACCACTCAAACAGAATATTAACATTGGCATCAGTGACTGTGATATGCTGGTGCCGCAATACTCCCATCCAGAACACAAACACTGGCAACAGTGACGGTGACATGGCGGTGCCACGCCACTCCCAACCAGAATATTAACATTGGCATCAGTAACTGTGATATGGTGGTGCCCGACCACTGCCAACCAGAATACTAACATTGGCATCAGTGACAGTGACATGGTGATGCTCGACCACTTCCAACCAGAATAATAACATTGGCATCAGTGACTGATATGGTGGTGCCACACCACTCCCATCCATAACACAAAAACTGGAAACATTGACAGTGACATGCTGGTGCCACACCACACCCAACCAGAATACTAACATTGGCATCAGTAACTGTGATATGGTGTCTCCCTAACTAAACCAACCAGAATACTAATACCGGCATCAGTGACAGTGACATGGTGGTGCCCGACCACTCCTAACCAGCATACTAACACTGGCATCAGAGACAATGACATGGTGGATCCATACCACTATCATCCCGAATAATAACACTGGCATCAGTGACTGTGACACGGTGGTGCCACACCACTCCCATCCAGAATACTAATACTGGCATCAGTGACTGTGACACGGTGGTGCCACACCACTCCCATCCAGAATACTAACACTGGCATCAGTGACTGTGACACGGTGGTGCCACAACACTCCCATCCAGAATACTAACACTGGCATCAGTGACTGTGACACGGTGGTGCCACACCACTCCAAAAGATAATACTAACACTGGAATCAGTGTCAGTGTCATGGTGGTGCCCGACCACTCCCAACCAGAATACTAACATTGGCATAAGTGACAGTGACATGGTGGTCACCGACCAGTGCCAACCACAATACTAACATTGGCATCAGTGACAGTGACATGGTGGTGCCCGACCACTCCCAAATAAGAATACTAACACTGGCATCGGTGACTGTGACGTGGTGCTGCTACACCACTCCCAACCAGAATACTAACACCGGCATCAGTGACTGTGACATGCTGGTGCCCGATCACTCCCAACCAGACTACTAACACTCGAATCAGTGACTGTGACATGGTGGTGCCCGACCACTCCCAACCAGACTACTAACACTCGCATCAGTGAATGTGACATGGTGGTGTCAGACCAGTCCCATCAGGAACGCCAGCAGTGGCATCATGAAGTTGACATGGTGGTGCCAGACCACTCCCATCAGGACTCTAACATTGGCATCAGTTACAGTGACATGTTCATGCCCGAGCAGTCCGAGCCAGAATACTAACACTAAATTCAGTGACATAGTGGTGTCACACCTCTCCGACCCAGAATACTAACACTGGCATCAGTGACATGGTGGTGCCACACCACTCTCACCCAGATTACTGACAGTGGCATCAGTGACAGTGACATGATGGTGCCATACCACTCCCACCCAGATTACTTACAGTGGCATCAGTGACAGTACCATGATGGTGCCATACCACTCCCACCCAGATTACTTACAGTGGCATCAGTGACAGTGACATGATGGTGCCATACCACTCCCACCCAGAATAATAACACTGGCATCAGTGACAGTGACATTGTGGTGCCATACCACTCCCACCCACAATACTATCACTGGCATCAGTGACAGTGACATGATGGTGCCAGACCACTCCCAACCATAATAGTAACAGTGGCATCAGTGACATGATGGTGCCACACCACTCTCACCCAGATTACTGACAGTGGCATCAGTGACAGTGACATGATGGTGCCATACCACTCCCACCCAGATTACTGACAGTGGCATCAGTGACAGTGACATGATGGTGCCACACCACTCTCACCCAGATTACTGACAGTGGCATCAGTGACAGTGACATGATGGTGCCACACCACTCTCACCCAGATTACTGACAGTGGCATCAGTGACAGTGACATGATGGTGCCATACCACTCCCACCCAGATTACTGACAGTGGCATCAGTGACAGTGACATGATGGTGCCACACCACTCTCACCCAGATTACTGACAGTGGCATCAGTGACAGTGACATGATGGTGCCATACCACTCCCACCCAGATTACTTACAGTGGCATCAGTGACAGTACCATGATGGTGCCATACCACTCCCACCCAGATTACTTACAGTGGCATCAGTGACAGTGACATGATGGTGCAATACCACTCCCACCCAGAATAATAACACTGGCATCAGTGACAGTGACATGGTGGTGCCATACCACTCCCACCCACAATACTATCACTGGCATCAGTGACAGTGACATGGTGGTGCCAGACCACTCCCAACCATAATAGTAACAGTGGCATCAGTGACAGTGACATGGTGGTAGCACAACACTCCCACACAGAATAATAACACTGGCATCAATGACAGTGACGTGATGGTGCCATACCACTCCCATCCAGAATACTAACACTGGCATCAGTAACTTTGACATAATGGTGCCATACGTCTCCCACCCACAATATTAACACTGGACACAGTGACTGAGACATGGTGGTGCCATACCACTCCCACCCAGAATACTAACACTGGCATCAGTAACTGTGACATGATGGTGCCATACCACTCCCACCCACAATACTAACACTGGCATCAGTAACTGTGACATGGTGGTGCCATACCACTCCCACCCACAATACTAACACTGGCATCAGTAACTGTGACATGGTGGTGCCATACGTCTCTCACCCACAATACTAACACTGGCATCAGTAACTGTGACATGATGGTGCCATACGTCTCCCACCCACAATACTAACACTGGCATCAGTAACTGTGACATGGTGGTGCCAGACCACTCCCAAGCACAATACTAACACTGGACACAGTGACTGTGACATGATGGTGCCATACCACTCCCACCCACAATACTAACACTGGACACAGTGACTGTGACATGATGGTGCCATACCACTCCCACCTACAATACTAACACTGGCATCAGTGACAGTGACATGATGGTGCCATACCACTCCCACCCACAATACTAACACTGGCATCAGTAACTGAGACATGGTGGTGCCATACCACTCCCACCCACAATACTAACACTGGACACAGTGACTGAGACATGGTGGTGCCATACCACTCCCACCAACAATACTAACACTGGACACAGTAACTGAGACATGGTGGTGCCATACCACTCCCACCCACAATACTAACACTGGACACAGTGAATGAGACATTGTGGTGCCATACCACTCCCACCCACAATACTAACACTGGACACAGTGACTGTGACATGCTGGTGCCATACCACTCCCACCCACAATACTAACACTGGACACAGTAACTGAGACATGGTGGTGCCATACCACTCCCACCCACAATACTAACACTGGCATCAGTGACAGTGACATGGTGGTGCCATACCACTCCCACCCACAATACTAACACTGGACACAGTGACTGAGACATGATGGTGCCATACCACTCCCACCCACAATACTAACACTGGCATCAGTGACAGTGACATGGTGGTGCCAGACCACTCCCACCCACAATACTAACACTGGACACAGTGACTGTGACATGATGGTGCCATACCACTCCCACCCACAATACTAACACTGGACACAGTGACTGAGACATTGTGGTGCCATACCACTCCCACCCACAATACTAACACTGGACACAGTGACTGAGACATTGTGGTGCCATACCACTCCCACCCACAATACTAACACTGGCATCAGTAACTGTGACATGATGGTGCCATACCACTCCCACCCACAATACTAACACTGGCATCATTAACTGTGACATGATGGTGCCATACCACTCCCACCCACAATACTAACACTGGCATCAGTAACTGTGACATGATGGTGCCATACCACTCCCACCCAGAATACTAACACTGGACACAGTGACTGAGACATGATGGTGCCATACCACTCCCACCCACAATACTAACACTGGCATCAGTAACTGTGACATGGTGGTGCCAGACCACTCCCACCCACAATACTAACACTGGCATCAGTAACTGTGACATGATGGTGCCATACCACTCCCACCCACAATACTAACACTGGCATCAGTAACTGTGACATGATGGTGCCATACCACTCCCACCCACAATGCTAACACTGGCATCAGTGACAGTTACATGGTTGTGCCCGACCACTCCCACCCAGAACACTAATAGTGGCATCAGTGACAGTGACATGGTGGTGCCACACCACTCCCACCCAGAAATCTAACACTGGCATCAGTGACAGTGACATGGAGGCGCCCGACCACTCCCACCCAGAATACTAACACTGAATTCAGTGTCAGTGACATAGTGGTGCCACACCACTCCAACCCAGAATACCAACATTGGCATCAGTAACAGTGACATGGTGGTGCCGGACTACTCCCACCCAGAATACTAACACTGGCATCAGAGACACGGTTGAGCCATACCACTCAAACAGAATATTAACATTGGCATCAGTGACTGTGATATGCTGGTGCCGCAATACTCCCATCCAGAACACAAACACTGGCAACAGTGACGGTGACATGGCGGTGCCACGCCACTCCCAACCAGAATATTAACATTGGCATCAGTAACTGTGATATGGTGGTGCCCGACCACTGCCAACCAGAATACTAACATTGGCATCAGTGACAGTGACATGGTGATGCTCGACCACTTCCAACCAGAATAATAACATTGGCATCAGTGACTGATATGGTGGTGCCACACCACTCCCATCCATAACACAAAAACTGGAAACATTGACAGTGACATGCTGGTGCCACACCACACCCAACCAGAATACTAACATTGGCATCAGTAACTGTGATATGGTGTCTCCCTAACTAAACCAACCAGAATACTAATACCGGCATCAGTGACAGTGACATGGTGGTGCCCGACCACTCCTAACCAGCATACTAACACTGGCATCAGAGACAATGACATGGTGGATCCATACCACTATCATCCCGAATAATAACACTGGCATCAGTGACTGTGACACGGTGGTGCCACACCACTCCCATCCAGAATACTAATACTGGCATCAGTGACTGTGACACGGTGGTGCCACACCACTCCCATCCAGAATACTAACACTGGCATCAGTGACTGTGACACGGTGGTGCCACAACACTCCCATCCAGAATACTAACACTGGCATCAGTGACTGTGACACGGTGGTGCCACACCACTCCAAAAGATAATACTAACACTGGAATCAGTGTCAGTGTCATGGTGGTGCCCGACCACTCCCAACCAGAATACTAACATTGGCATAAGTGACAGTGACATGGTGGTCACCGACCAGTGCCAACCACAATACTAACATTGGCATCAGTGACAGTGACATGGTGGTGCCCGACCACTCCCAAATAAGAATACTAACACTGGCATCGGTGACTGTGACGTGGTGCTGCTACACCACTCCCAACCAGAATACTAACACCGGCATCAGTGACTGTGACATGCTGGTGCCCGATCACTCCCAACCAGACTACTAACACTCGAATCAGTGACTGTGACATGGTGGTGCCCGACCACTCCCAACCAGACTACTAACACTCGCATCAGTGAATGTGACATGGTGGTGTCAGACCAGTCCCATCAGGAACGCCAGCAGTGGCATCATGAAGTTGACATGGTGGTGCCAGACCACTCCCATCAGGACTCTAACATTGGCATCAGTTACAGTGACATGTTCATGCCCGAGCAGTCCGAGCCAGAATACTAACACTAAATTCAGTGACATAGTGGTGTCACACCTCTCCGACCCAGAATACTAACACTGGCATCAGTGACATGGTGGTGCCACACCACTCTCACCCAGATTACTGACAGTGGCATCAGTGACAGTGACATGATGGTGCCATACCACTCCCACCCAGATTACTTACAGTGGCATCAGTGACAGTACCATGATGGTGCCATACCACTCCCACCCAGATTACTTACAGTGGCATCAGTGACAGTGACATGATGGTGCCATACCACTCCCACCCAGAATAATAACACTGGCATCAGTGACAGTGACATTGTGGTGCCATACCACTCCCACCCACAATACTATCACTGGCATCAGTGACAGTGACATGAAGGTGCCAGACCACTCCCAACCATAATAGTAACAGTGGCATCAGTGACATGATGGTGCCACACCACTCTCACCCAGATTACTGACAGTGGCATCAGTGACAGTGACATGATGGTGCCATACCACTCCCACCCAGATTACTGACAGTGGCATCAGTGACAGTGACATGATGGTGCCACACCACTCTCACCCAGATTACTGACAGTGGCATCAGTGACAGTGACATGATGGTGCCATACCACTCCCACCCAGATTACTTACAGTGGCATCAGTGACAGTACCATGATGGTGCCATACCACTCCCACCCAGATTACTTACAGTGGCATCAGTGACAGTGACATGATGGTGCAATACCACTCCCACCCAGAATAATAACACTGGCATCAGTGACAGTGACATGGTGGTGCCATACCACTCCCACCCACAATACTATCACTGGCATCAGTGACAGTGACATGGTGGTGCCAGACCACTCCCAACCATAATAGTAACAGTGGCATCAGTGACAGTGACATGGTGGTAGCACAACACTCCCACACAGAATAATAACACTGGCATCAATGACAGTGACGTGATGGTGCCATACCACTCCCATCCAGAATACTAACACTGGCATCAGTAACTTTGACATGATGGTGCCATACGTCTCCCACCCACAATATTAACACTGGACACAGTGACTGAGACATGGTGGTGCCATACCACTCCCACCCAGAATACTAACACTGGCATCAGTAACTGTGACATGATGGTGCCATACCACTCCCACCCACAATACTAACACTGGCATCAGTAACTGTGACATGGTGGTGCCATACCACTCCCACCCACAATACTAACACTGGCATCAGTAACTGTGACATGGTGGTGCCATACGTCTCCCACCCACAATACTAACACTGGCATCAGTAACTGTGACATGATGGTGCCATACGTCTCCCACCCACAATACTAACACTGGCATCAGTAACTGTGACATGGTGGTGCCAGACCACTCCCAAGCACAATACTAACACTGGACACAGTGACTGTGACATGATGGTGCCATACCACTCCCACCCACAATACTAACACTGGACACAGTGACTGTGACATGATGGTGCCATACCACTCCCACCTACAATACTAACACTGGCATCAGTGACAGTGACATGATGGTGCCATACCACTCCCACCCACAATACTAACACTGGCATCAGTAACTGAGACATGGTGGTGCCATACCACTCCCACCCACAATACTAACACTGGACACAGTGACTGAGACATGGTGGTGCCATACCACTCCCACCAACAATACTAACACTGGACACAGTAACTGAGACATGGTGGTGCCATACCACTCCCACCCACAATACTAACACTGGACACAGTGAATGAGACATTGTGGTGCCATACCACTCCCACCCACAATACTAACACTGGACACAGTAACTGTGACATGATGGTGCCATACCACTCCCACCCACAATACTAACACTGGACACAGTAACTGAGACATGGTGGTGCCATACCACTCCCACCCACAATACTAACACTGGACACAGTAACTGTGACATGCTGGTGCCATACCACTACCACCCACAATACTAACACTGGACACAGTAACTGAGACATGGTGGTGCCATACCACTCCCACCCACAATACTAACACTGGCATCAGTGACAGTGACATGGTGGTGCCATACCACTCCCACCCACAATACTAACACTGGACACAGTGACTGAGACATGATGGTGCCATACCACTCCCACCCACAATACTAACACTGGCATCAGTGACAGTGACATGGTGGTGCCAGACCACTCCCACCCACAATACTAACACTGGACACAGTGACTGTGACATGATGGTGCCATACCACTCCCACCCACAATACTAACACTGGACACAGTGACTGAGACATTGTGGTGCCATACCACTCCCACCCACAATACTAACACTGGACACAGTGACTGAGACATTGTGGTGCCATACCACTCCCACCCACAATACTAACACTGGCATCAGTAACTGTGACATGATGGTGCCATACCACTCCCACCCACAATACTAACACTGGCATCATTAACTGTGACATGATGGTGCCATACCACTCCCACCCACAATACTAACACTGGCATCAGTAACTGTGACATGATGGTGCCATACCACTCCCACCCAGAATACTAACACTGGACACAGTGACTGAGACATGATGGTGCCATACCACTCCCACCCACAATACTAACACTGGCATCAGTAACTGTGACATGGTGGTGCCAGACCACTCCCACCCACAATACTAACACTGGCATCAGTAACTGTGACATGATGGTGCCATACCACTCCCACCCACAATACTAACACTGGCATCAGTAACTGTGACATGATGGTGCCATACCACTCCCACCCACAATGCTAACACTGGCATCAGTGACAGTGACATGATGGTGCCATACCACTCCCACCCACAATACTAACACTGGCATCAGTGACAGTGACATGGTGGTGCCATAACACTCCCACCCACAATACTAACACTGGCATCAGTGACAGTGACATGGTGGTGCCATACCACTCCCACCCACAATACTAACACTGGCATCAGTGACAGTGACATGGTGGTGCCATACCACTCCCACCCACAATACTAACACTGGACACAGTGACTGAGACATGGTGGTGCCATACCACTCCCACCCACAATACTAACACTGGCATCAGTAACTGTGACATGATGGTGCCATACCACTCCTACCCACAATACTAACACTGGACACAGTGACTGAGACATTGTGGTGCCATACCACTCCCACCCACAATACTATCACTGGCATCAGTGACAGTGACATGGTGGTGCCAGACCACTCCCAACCATAATAGTAACAGTGGCATCAGTGACAGTGACATGGTGGTAGCACAACACTCCCACACAGAATAATAACACTGGCATCAATGACAGTGACGTGATGGTGCCATACCACTCCCATCCAGAATACTAACACTGGCATCAGTAACTTTGACATGATGGTGCCATACGTCTCCCACCCACAATATTAACACTGGACACAGTGACTGAATCATGGTGGTGCCATACCACTCCCACCCAGAATACTAACACTGGCATCAGTAACTGTGACATGATGGTGCCATACCACTCCCACCCACAATACTAACACTGGCATCAGTAACTGTGACATGGTGGTGCCATACCACTCCCACCCACAATACTAACACTGGCATCAGTAACTGTGACATGGTGGTGCCATACGTCTCCCACCCACAATACTAACACTGGCATCAGTAACTGTGACATGATGGTGCCATACGTCTCCCACCCACAATACTAACACTGGCATCAGTAACTGTGACATGGTGGTGCCAGACCACTCCCAAGCACAATACTAACACTGGACACAGTGACTGAGACATTGTGGTGCCATACCACTCCCACCCACAATACTAACACTGGAGACAGCGACTGAGACATGGCGGTGCCATACCACTCCCAAGCACAATACTAACACTGGACACAGTGACTGAGACATGGTGGTGCCATACCACTCCCACCCACAATACTAACACTGGACACAGCGACTGAGACATGGTGGTGCCAGACCACTCCCAAGCACAATACTAACACTGGACACAGTGACTGAGACATGGTGGTGCCATACCACTCCCACCCACAATACTAACACTGGACACAGTGACTGTGACATGATGGTGCCATACCACTCCCACCCACAATACTAACACTGGACACAGTGACTGTGACATGATGGTGCCATACCACTCCCACCCACAATACTAACACTGGACACAGCGACTGAGACATGATGGTGCCATACCACTCCCACCCACAATACTAACACTGGACACAGTGACTGTGACATGATGGTGCCATACCACTCCCACCCACAATACTAACACTGGACACAGTGACTGAGACATTGTGGTGCCATACCACTCCTACCCACAATACTAACACTGGCATCAGTAACTGTGACATGATGGTGCCATACCACTCCCACCCACAATACTAACACTGGACACAGTGACTGTGACATGATGGTGCCATACCACTCCCACCCACAATACTAACACTGGACACAGTGACTGAGACATGATGGTGCCATACTACTCCCACCCACAATACTAACACTGGACACAGTAACTGAGACATGGTGGTGCCATACCACTCCCACCCACAATACTAACACTGGACACAGTGACTGTGACATGATGGTGCCATACCACTCCCACCCACAATACTAACACTGGACACAGTGACTGAGACATGATGGTGCCATACCACTCCCACCCACAATACTAACACTGGACACAGTGACTGAGACATTGTGGTGCCATACCACTCCCACCCACAATACTAACACTGGCATCAGTAACTGTGACATGATGGTGCCATACCACTCCCACCCACAATACTAACACTGGCATCATTAACTGTGACATGATGGTGCCATACCACTCCCACCCACAATACTAACACTGGCATCAGTAACTGTGACATGATGGTGCCATACCACTCCCACCCAGAATACTAACACTGGACACAGTGACTGAGACATGATGGTGCCATACCACTCCCACCCACAATACTAACACTGGCATCAGTAACTGTGACATGGTGGTGCCAGACCACTCCCACCCACAATACTAACACTGGCATCAGTAACTGTGACATGATGGTGCCATACCACTCCCACCCACAATACTAACACTGGCATCAGTAACTGTGACATGATGGTGCCATACCACTCCCACCCACAATGCTAACACTGGCATCAGTGACAGTGACATGATGGTGCCATACCACTCCCACCCACAATACTAACACTGGCATCAGTGACAGTGACATGGTGGTGCCATACCACTCCCACCCACAATACTAACACTGGCATCAGTGACAGTGACATGGTGGTGCCATACCACTCCCACCCACAATACTAACACTGGCATCAGTGACAGTGACATGGTGGTGCCATACCACTCCCACCCACAATACTAACACTGGACACAGTGACTGAGACATGGTGGTGCCATACCACTCCCACCCACAATACTAACACTGGCATCAGTAACTGTGACATGATGGTGCCATACCACTCCTACCCACAATACTAACACTGGACACAGTGACTGAGACATTGTGGTGCCATACCACTCCCACCCACAATACTATCACTGGCATCAGTGACAGTGACATGGTGGTGCCAGACCACTCCCAACCATAATAGTAACAGTGGCATCAGTGACAGTGACATGGTGGTAGCACAACACTCCCACACAGAATAATAACACTGGCATCAATGACAGTGACGTGATGGTGCCATACCACTCCCATCCAGAATACTAACACTGGCATCAGTAACTTTGACATGATGGTGCCATACGTCTCCCACCCACAATATTAACACTGGACACAGTGACTGAGACATGGTGGTGCCATACCACTCCCACCCAGAATACTAACACTGGCATCAGTAACTGTGACATGATGGTGCCATACCACTCCCACCCACAATACTAACACTGGCATCAGTAACTGTGACATGGTGGTGCCATACCACTCCCACCCACAATACTAACACTGGCATCAGTAACTGTGACATGGTGGTGCCATACGTCTCCCACCCACAATACTAACACTGGCATCAGTAACTGTGACATGATGGTGCCATACGTCTCCCACCCACAATACTAACACTGGCATCAGTAACTGTGACATGGTGGTGCCAGACCACTCCCAAGCACAATACTAACACTGGACACAGTGACTGAGACATTGTGGTGCCATACCACTCCCACCCACAATACTAACACTGGAGACAGCGACTGAGACATGGTGGTGCCATACCACTCCCAAGCACAATACTAACACTGGACACAGTGACTGAGACATGGTGGTGCCATACCACTCCCACCCACAATACTAACACTGGACACAGCGACTGAGACATGGTGGTGCCAGACCACTCCCAAGCACAATACTAACACTGGACACAGTGACTGAGACATGGTGGTGCCATACCACTCCCACCCACAATACTAACACTGGACACAGTGACTGTGACATGATGGTGCCATACAACTCCCACCCACAATACTAACACTGGACACAGTGACTGTGACATGATGGTGCCATACCACTCCCACCCACAATACTAACACTGGACACAGCGACTGAGACATGATGGTGCCATACCACTCCCACCCACAATACTAACACTGGACACAGTGACTGTGACATGATGGTGCCATACCACTCCCACCCACAATACTAACACTGGACACAGTGACTGAGACATTGTGGTGCCATACCACTCCTACCCACAATACTAACACTGGCATCAGTAACTGTGACATGATGGTGCCATACCACTCCCACCCACAATACTAACACTGGACACAGTGACTGTGACATGATGGTGCCATACCACTCCCACCCACAATACTAACACTGGACACAGTGACTGAGACATGATGGTGCCATACTACTCCCACCCACAATACTAACACTGGACACAGTAACTGAGACATGGTGGTGCCATACCACTCCCACCCACAATACTAACACTGGACACAGTGACTGTGACATGATGGTGCCATACCACTCCCACCCACAATACTAACACTGGACACAGTGACTGAGACATGATGGTGCCATACTACTCCCACCCACAATACTAACACTGGACACAGTGACTGTGACATGATGGTGCCATACCACTCCCACCCACAATACTAACACTGGACACAGTGACTGTGACATGATGGTGCCATACCACTCCCACCTACAATACTAACACTGGCATCAGTGACAGTGACATGATGGTGCCATACCACTCCCACCCACAATACTAACACTGGCATCAGTAACTGAGACATGGTGGTGCCATACCACTCCCACCCACAATACTAACACTGGACACAGTGACTGAGACATGGTGGTGCCATACCACTCCCACCAACAATACTAACACTGGACACAGTAACTGAGACATGGTGGTGCCATACCACTCCCACCCACAATACTAACACTGGACACAGTGACTGAGACATTGTGGTGCCATACCACTCCCACCCACAATACTAACACTGGACACAGTGACTGTGACATGCTGGTGCCATACCACTCCCACCCACAATACTAACACTGGACACAGTAACTGAGACATGGTGGTGCCATACCACTCCCACCCAGAATACTAACACTGGACACAGTGACTGAGACATGATGGTGCCATACTACTCCCACCCACAATACTAACACTGGACACAGTAACTGAGACATGGTGGTGCCATACCCCTCCCACCCAGAATACTAACACTGGACACAGTGACTGAGACATGATGGTGCCATACCACTCCCACCCAGAATACTAACACTGGACACAGTAACTGAGACATGGTGGTGCCATACCACTCCCACCCACAATACTAACACTGGCATCAGTGACAGTGACATGATGGTGCCATACCACTCCCACCCACAATACTAACACTGGCATCAGTAACTGTGACATGATGGTGCCATACCACTCCCACCCACAATACTAACACTGGCATCAGTGACAGTGACATGATGGTGCCATACCACTCCCACCCACAATACTAACACTGGCATCAGTAACTGTGACATGATGGTGCCATACCACTCCCACCCACAATACTAACACTGGCATCAGTGACAGTGACATGATGGTGCCATACCACTCCCACCCACAATAATAACACTGGCATCAGTAACTGTGACATGATTGTGCCATACCACTCCCACCCACAATACTAACACTGGACACAGTGACTGAGACATGATGGTGCCATACCACTCCCACCCACAATACTAACACTGGACACAGTAACTGTGACATGGTGGTGCCATACCACTCCCACCCACAATACTAACACTGGCATCAGTAACTGTGACATGATGGTGCCATACCACTCCCACCCACAATAATAACACTGGCATCAGTAACTGTGACATGATTGTGCCATACCACTCCCACCCACAATACTAACACTGGACACAGTGACTGAGACATTGTGGTGCCATACCACTCCTACCCACAATACTAACACTGGCATCAGTGACAGTGACATGATGGTGCCATACCACTCCCACCCACAATACTAACACTGGCATCAGTGACAGTGACATGATGGTGCCATACCGCTCCTACCCACAATACTAACACTGGCATCAGTAACTGTGACATGATGGTGCCATACCACTCCTACCCACAATACTAACACTGGCATCAGTAACTGTGACATGATGGTGCCATACCACTCCCACCCACAATACTAACACTGGACACAGTAACTGTGACATGATGGTGCCATACGTCTCCCACCCACAATACTAACACTGGATACAGTGACTGAGACATTGTGGTGCCATACCACTCCCACCCACAATACTAACACTGGCATCAGTAACTGTGACATGGTGGTGCCATACCACTCCTACCCACAATACTAACACTGGCATCAGTAACTGTGACATGATGGTGCCATACCACTCCCACCCACAATACTAACACTGGCATCACTAACTGTGACATGATGGTGCCATACCACTCCTACCCACAATACTAACACTGGCATCAGTAACTGTGACATGATGGTGCCATACCACTCCCACCCACAATACTAACACTGGCATCAGTAACTGTGACATGATGGTGCCATACCACTCCCACCCACAATACTAACACTGGCATCAGTGACAGTGACATGGTGGTGCCATACCACTCCTACCCACAATACTAACACTGGCATCAGTAACTGTGACATGATGGTGCCATACCACTCCTACCCACAATACTAACAATGGCATCAGTAACTGTGACATGATGGTGCCATACCACTCCCACCCACAATACTAACACTGGCATCAGTAACTGTGACATGATGGTGCCATACCACTCCTACCCACAATACTAACACTGGACACAGTGACTGAGACATGATGGTGCCATACCACTCCCATCCAGAATACTAACACTGGCATCAGTAACTGTGACATGATGGTGCCATACCACTCCCACCCACAATACTTACACTGGCATCAGTAACTGTGACATGATGGTGCCATACCACTCCCACCCACAATACTAACACTGGCATCAGTAACTGTGACATGGTGGTGCCATACCACTCCCACCCACAATACTAACACTGGCATCAGTGACAGTGACATGATGGTGCCATACCACTCCCACCCACAATACTAACACTGGCATCAGTAACTGTGACATGATGGTGCCATACCACTCCCACCCACAATACTAACACTGGCATCAGTAACTGTGACATGATGGTGCCATACCACTCCCACCCACAATACTAACACCTTCATCAGTAACTGTGACATGATGGTGCCATACCACTCCCACCCACAATACTAACACTGGCGTCAGTGACAGTGACATGATGGTGCCATACCACTCCCACCCATAAACTAACACTGGCATCAGTGACAGTGACATGGTGGTGCCATACCGCTCCCACCCACAATACTAACACTGGCATCAGTGACAGTGACATGGTGGTGCCATACCACTCCCACCCACAATACTTACACTGGCATCAGTGACAGTGACATGATGGTGCCATACCACTCCCACCCACAATACTAACACTGGCATCAGTGACAGTGACATGATGGTGCCATACCACTCCTACCCACAATACTAACACTGGCATCAGTGACAGTGACATGGTGGTGCCATACCACTCCCACCCACAATACTAACACTGGCATCAGTGACAGTGACATGGTGGTGCCATACCACTCCCACCCACAATACTAACACTGGCATCAGTGACAGTGACATGGTGGTGCCATACCACTCCCACCCACAATACTAACACTGGCATCAGTAACTGTGACATGATGGTGCCATACCACTCCCACCCAGAATACTAACACTGGACACAGTGACTGAGACATGATGGTGCCATACCACTCCCACCCACAATACTAACACTGGACACAGTGACTGTGACATGATGGTGCCATACCACTCCCACCCACAATACTAACACTGGACACAGTGACTGAGACATTGTGGTGCCATACCACTCCCACCCACAATACTAACACTGGACACAGTGACTGTGACATGATGGTGCCATACCACTCCCACCCACAATACTAACACTGGACACAGTGACTGAGACATGATGGTGCCATACCACTCCCACCCACAATACTAACACTGGACACAGTGACTGTGACATGATGGTGCCATACCACTCCCACCCACAATACTAACACTGGATACAGTGACTGAGACATGGTGGTGCCATACCACTCCCACCCACAATACTAACACTGGCATCAGTAACTGTGACATGATGGTGCCATACCACTCCCACCCACAATACTAACACTGGCATCAGTAACTGTGACATGATGGTGCCATACCACTCCCACCCACAATGCTAACACTGGCATCAGTGACAGTGACATGATGGTGCCATACCACTCCCACCCCCAATACTAACACTGGCATCAGTGACAGTGACATGGTGGTGCCATACCACTCCCACCCACAATACTAACACTGGCATCAGTGACAGTGACATGGTGGTGCCATACCACTCCCACCCACAATACTAACACTGGCATCAGTGACAGTGACATGGTGGTGCCATACCACTCCCACCCACAATACTAACACTGGACACAGTGACTGAGACATGGTGGTGCCATACCACTCCCACCCACAATACTAACACTGGCATCAGTAACTGTGACATGATGGTGCCATACCACTCCTACCCACAATACTAACACTGGACACAGTGACTGAGACATGGTGGTGCCATACCACTCCCACCCAGAATACTAACACTGGACACAGTAACTGAGACATGGTGGTGCCATACCACTCCCACCCAGAATACTAACACTGGACACAGTGACTGAGACATGATGGTGCCATACTACTCCCACCCACAATACTAACACTGGACACAGTAACTGAGACATGGTGGTGCCATACCACTCCCACCCAGAATACTAACACTGGACACAGTGACTGAGACATTATGGTGCCATACCACTCCCACCCAGAATACTAACACTGGACACAGTAACTGAGACATTGTGGTGCCATACCACTCCTACCCACAATACTAACACTGGCATCAGTGACAGTGACATGATGGTGCCATACCACTCCTACCCACAATACTAACACTGGCATCAGTGACAGTGACATGATGGTGCCATACCGCTCCTACCCACAATACTAACACTGGCATCAGTAACTGTGACATGATTGTGCCATACCACTCCTACCCACAATACTAACACTGGCATCAGTAACTGTGACATGATGGTGCCATACCACTCCCACCCACAATACTAACACTGGACACAGTGACAGTGACATGATGGTGCCATACCACTCCCACCCACAATACTAACACTGGCATCAGTAACTGTGACATGATGGTGCCATACCACTCCCACCCACAATACTAACACTGGCATCAGTGACAGTGACATGATGGTGCCATACCACTCCCACCCACAATAATAACACTGGCATCAGTAACTGTGACATGATTGTGCCATACCACTCCCACCCACAATACTAACACTGGACACAGTGACTGAGACATGATGGTGCCATACCACTCCCACCCACAATACTAACACTGGACACAGTGACTGTGACATGATGGTGCCATACCACTCCCACCCACAATACTAACACTGGCGTCAGTGACAGTGACATGATGGTGCCATACCACTCCCACCCACAATACTAACACTGGACACAGTGACTGAGACATTGTGGTGCCATACCACTCCTACCCACAATACTAACACTGGCATCAGTGACAGTGACATGATGGTGCCATACCACTCCCACCCACAATACTAACACTGGCATCAGTGACAGTGACATGATGGTGCCATACCGCTCCTACCCACAATACTAACACTGGCATCAGTAACTGTGACATGATGGTGCCATACCACTCCTACCCACAATACTAACACTGGCATCAGTAACTGTGACATGATGGTGCCATACCACTCCCACCCACAATACTAACACTGGATACAGTGACTGAGACATGATGGTGCCATACCACTCCCACCCACAATACTAACACTGGATACAGTGACTGAGACATTGTGGTGCCATACCACTCCCACCCACAATACTAAAACTGGCATCAGTAACTGTGACATGATGGTGCCATACCACTCCCACCCACAATACTAACACTGGATACAGTGACTGAGACATGATGGTGCCATACCACTCCCACCCACAATACTAACACTGGATACAGTGACTGAGACATTGTGGTGCCATACCACTCCCACCCACAATACTAACACTGGCATCAGTAACTGTGACATGATGGTGCCATACCACTCCCACCCACAATACTAACACTGGCATCAGTAACTGTGACATGATGGTGCCATACCACTCCCACCCACAATACTAACACTGGCATCAGTAACTGTGACATGATGGTGCCATACCACTCCCACCCACAATACTAACACTGGCATCAGTAACTGTGACATGATGGTGCCATACCACTCCCACCCACAATACTAACACTGGCATCAGTAACTGTGACATGGTGGTGCCATACCACTCCCACCCACAATACTAACACTGGCATCAGTAACTGTGACATGATGGTGCCATACCACTCCTACCCACAATACTAACACTGGACACAGTAACTGAGACATGATGGTGCCATACCACTCCTACCCACAATATTAACACTGGACACAGTGACTGAGACATGATGGTGCCATACCACTCCCATCCAGAATACTAACACTGGCATCAGTAACTGTGACATGATGGTGCCATACCACTCCCACCCACAATACTTACACTGGCATCAGTAACTGTGACATGATGGTGCCATACCACTCCCACCCACAATACTAACACTGGCATCAGTAACTGTGACATGGTGGTGCCATACCACTCCCACCTACAATACTAACACTGGCATCAGTGACAGTGACATGATGGTGCCATACCACTCCCACCCACAATACTAACACTGGCATCAGTAACTGAGACATGGTGGTGCCATACCACTCCCACCCACAATACTAACACTGGACACAGTGACTGAGACATGGTGGTGCCATACCACTCCCACCAACAATACTAACACTGGACACAGTAACTGAGACATGGTGGTGCCATACCACTCCCACCCACAATACTAACACTGGACACAGTGACTGAGACATTGTGGTGCCATACCACTCCCACCCACAATACTAACACTGGACACAGTGCTGTGACATGCTGGTGCCATACCACTCCCACCCACAATACTAACACTGGACACAGTAACTGAGACATGGTGGTGCCATACCACTCCCACCCAGAATACTAACACTGGACACAGTGACTGAGACATGATGGTGCCATACTACTCCCACCCACAATACTAACACTGGACACAGTAACTGAGACATGGTGGTGCCATACCCCTCCCACCCAGAATACTAACACTGGACACAGTGACTGAGACATGATGGTGCCATACCACTCCCACCCAGAATACTAACACTGGACACAGTAACTGAGACATGGTGGTGCCATACCACTCCCACCCACAATACTAACACTGGCATCAGTGACAGTGACATGATGGTGCCATACCACTCCCACCCACAATACTAACACTGGCATCAGTAACTGTGACATGATGGTGCCATACCACTCCCACCCACAATACTAACACTGGCATCAGTGACAGTGACATGATGGTGCCATACCACTCCCACCCACAATACTAACACTGGCATCAGTAACTGTGACATGATGGTGCCATACCACTCCCACCCACAATACTAACACTGGCATCAGTGACAGTGACATGATGGTGCCATACCACTCCCACCCACAATAATAACACTGGCATCAGTAACTGTGACATGATTGTGCCATACCACTCCCACCCACAATACTAACACTGGACACAGTGACTGAGACATGATGGTGCCATACCACTCCCACCCACAATACTAACACTGGACACAGTAACTGTGACATGGTGGTGCCATACCACTCCCACCCACAATACTAACACTGGCATCAGTAACTGTGACATGATGGTGCCATACCACTCCCACCCACAATAATAACACTGGCATCAGTAACTGTGACATGATTGTGCCATACCACTCCCACCCACAATACTAACACTGGACACAGTGACTGAGACATTGTGGTGCCATACCACTCCTACCCACAATACTAACACTGGCATCAGTGACAGTGACATGATGGTGCCATACCACTCCCACCCACAATACTAACACTGGCATCAGTGACAGTGACATGATGGTGCCATACCGCTCCTACCCACAATACTAACACTGGCATCAGTAACTGTGACATGATGGTGCCATACCACTCCTACCCACAATACTAACACTGGCATCAGTAACTGTGACATGATGGTGCCATACCACTCCCACCCACAATACTAACACTGGACACAGTAACTGTGACATGATGGTGCCATACGTCTCCCACCCACAATACTAACACTGGATACAGTGACTGAGACATTGTGGTGCCATACCACTCCCACCCACAATACTAACACTGGCATCAGTAACTGTGACATGGTGGTGCCATACCACTCCTACCCACAATACTAACACTGGCATCAGTAACTGTGACATGATGGTGCCATACCACTCCCACCCACAATACTAACACTGGCATCACTAACTGTGACATGATGGTGCCATACCACTCCTACCCACAATACTAACACTGGCATCAGTAACTGTGACATGATGGTGCCATACCACTCCCACCCACAATACTAACACTGGCATCAGTAACTGTGACATGATGGTGCCATACCACTCCCACCCACAATACTAACACTGGCATCAGTGACAGTGACATGGTGGTGCCATACCACTCCTACCCACAATACTAACACTGGCATCAGTAACTGTGACATGATGGTGCCATACCACTCCTACCCACAATACTAACAATGGCATCAGTAACTGTGACATGATGGTGCCATACCACTCCCACCCACAATACTAACACTGGCATCAGTAACTGTGACATGATGGTGCCATACCACTCCTACCCACAATACTAACACTGGACACAGTGACTGAGACATGATGGTGCCATACCACTCCCATCCAGAATACTAACACTGGCATCAGTAACTGTGACATGATGGTGCCATACCACTCCCACCCACAATACTTACACTGGCATCAGTAACTGTGACATGATGGTGCCATACCACTCCCACCCACAATACTAACACTGGCATCAGTAACTGTGACATGGTGGTGCCATACCACTCCCACCCACAATACTAACACTGGCATCAGTGACAGTGACATGATGGTGCCATACCACTCCCACCCACAATACTAACACTGGCATCAGTAACTGTGACATGATGGTGCCATACCACTCCCACCCACAATACTAACACTGGCATCAGTAACTGTGACATGATGGTGCCATACCACTCCCACCCACAATACTAACACCTTCATCAGTAACTGTGACATGATGGTGCCATACCACTCCCACCCACAATACTAACACTGGCGTCAGTGACAGTGACATGATGGTGCCATACCACTCCCACCCATAAACTAACACTGGCATCAGTGACAGTGACATGGTGGTGCCATACCGCTCCCACCCACAATACTAACACTGGCATCAGTGACAGTGACATGGTGGTGCCATACCACTCCCACCCACAATACTAACACTGGCATCAGTGACAGTGACATGATGGTGCCATACCACTCCCACCCACAATACTAACACTGGCATCAGTGACAGTGACATGATGGTGCCATACCACTCCTACCCACAATACTAACACTGGCATCAGTGACAGTGACATGGTGGTGCCATACCACTCCCACCCACAATACTAACACTGGCATCAGTGACAGTGACATGGTGGTGCCATACCACTCCCACCCACAATACTAACACTGGCATCAGTGACAGTGACATGGTGGTGCCATACCACTCCCACCCACAATACTAACACTGGCATCAGTAACTGTGACATGATGGTGCCATACCACTCCCACCCAGAATACTAACACTGGACACAGTGACTGAGACATGATGGTGCCATACCACTCCCACCCACAATACTAACACTGGACACAGTGACTGTGACATGATGGTGCCATACCACTCCCACCCACAATACTAACACTGGACACAGTGACTGAGACATTGTGGTGCCATACCACTCCCACCCACAATACTAACACTGGACACAGTGACTGTGACATGATGGTGCCATACCACTCCCACCCACAATACTAACACTGGACACAGTGACTGAGACATGATGGTGCCATACCACTCCCACCCACAATACTAACACTGGACACAGTGACTGTGACATGATGGTGCCATACCACTCCCACCCACAATACTAACACTGGATACAGTGACTGAGACATGGTGGTGCCATACCACTCCCACCCACAATACTAACACTGGCATCAGTAACTGTGACATGATGGTGCCATACCACTCCCACCCACAATACTAACACTGGCATCAGTAACTGTGACATGATGGTGCCATACCACTCCCACCCACAATGCTAACACTGGCATCAGTGACAGTGACATGATGGTGCCATACCACTCCCACCCCCAATACTAACACTGGCATCAGTGACAGTGACATGGTGGTGCCATACCACTCCCACCCACAATACTAACACTGGCATCAGTGACAGTGTCATGGTGGTGCCATACCACTCCCACCCACAATACTAACACTGGCATCAGTGACAGTGACATGGTGGTGCCATACCACTCCCACCCACAATACTAACACTGGACACAGTGACTGAGACATGGTGGTGCCATACCACTCCCACCCACAATACTAACACTGGCATCAGTAACTGTGACATGATGGTGCCATACCACTCCTACCCACAATACTAACACTGGACACAGTGACTGAGACATGGTGGTGCCATACCACTCCCACCCAGAATACTAACACTGGACACAGTAACTGAGACATGGTGGTGCCATACCACTCCCACCCAGAATACTAACACTGGACACAGTGACTGAGACATGATGGTGCCATACTACTCCCACCCACAATACTAACACTGGACACAGTAACTGAGACATGGTGGTGCCATACCACTCCCACCCAGAATACTAACACTGGACACAGTGACTGAGACATGATGGTGCCATACCACTCCCACCCAGAATACTAACACTGGACACAGTAACTGAGACATTGTGGTGCCATACCACTCCTACCCACAATACTAACACTGGCATCAGTGACAGTGACATGATGGTGCCATACCACTCCTACCCACAATACTAACACTGGCATCAGTGACAGTGACATGATGGTGCCATACCGCTCCTACCCACAATACTAACACTGGCATCAGTAACTGTGACATGATTGTGCCATACCACTCCTACCCACAATACTAACACTGGCATCAGTAACTGTGACATGATGGTGCCATACCACTCCCACCCACAATACTAACACTGGACACAGTGACAGTGACATGATGGTGCCATACCACTCCCACCCACAATACTAACACTGGCATCAGTAACTGTGACATGATGGTGCCATACCACTCCCACCCACAATACTAACACTGGCATCAGTGACAGTGACATGATGGTGCCATACCACTCCCACCCACAATAATAACACTGGCATCAGTAACTGTGACATGATTGTGCCATACCACTCCCACCCACAATACTAACACTGGACACAGTGACTGAGACATGATGGTGCCATACCACTCCCACCCACAATACTAACACTGGACACAGTGACTGTGACATGATGGTGCCATACCACTCCCACCCACAATACTAACACTGGCGTCAGTGACAGTGACATGATGGTGCCATACCACTCCCACCCACAATACTAACACTGGACACAGTGACTGAGACATTGTGGTGCCATACCACTCCTACCCACAATACTAACACTGGCATCAGTGACAGTGACATGATGGTGCCATACCACTCCCACCCACAATACTAACACTGGCATCAGTGACAGTGACATGATGGTGCCATACCGCTCCTACCCACAATACTAACACTGGCATCAGTAACTGTGACATGATGGTGCCATACCACTCCTACCCACAATACTAACACTGGCATCAGTAACTGTGACATGATGGTGCCATACCACTCCCACCCACAATACTAACACTGGATACAGTGACTGAGACATGATGGTGCCATACCACTCCCACCCACAATACTAACACTGGATACAGTGACTGAGACATTGTGGTGCCATACCACTCCCACCCACAATACTAAAACTGGCATCAGTAACTGTGACATGATGGTGCCATACCACTCCCACCCACAATACTAACACTGGATACAGTGACTGAGACATGATGGTGCCATACCACTCCCACCCACAATACTAACACTGGATACAGTGACTGAGACATTGTGGTGCCATACCACTCCCACCCACAATACTAACACTGGCATCAGTAACTGTGACATGATGGTGCCATACCACTCCCACCCACAATACTAACACTGGCATCAGTAACTGTGACATGATGGTGCCATACCACTCCCACCCACAATACTAACACTGGCATCAGTAACTGTGACATGATGGTGCCATACCACTCCCACCCACAATACTAACACTGGCATCAGTAACTGTGACATGATGGTGCCATACCACTCCCACCCACAATACTAACACTGGCATCAGTAACTGTGACATGGTGGTGCCATACCACTCCCACCCACAATACTAACACTGGCATCAGTAACTGTGACATGATGGTGCCATACCACTCCTACCCACAATACTAACACTGGACACAGTAACTGAGACATGATGGTGCCATACCACTCCTACCCACAATATTAACACTGGACACAGTGACTGAGACATGATGGTGCCATACCACTCCCATCCAGAATACTAACACTGGCATCAGTAACTGTGACATGATGGTGCCATACCACTCCCACCCACAATACTTACACTGGCATCAGTAACTGTGACATGATGGTGCCATACCACTCCCACCCACAATACTAACACTGGCATCAGTAACTGTGACATGGTGGTGCCATACCACTCCCACCCACAATACTAACACTGGCATCAGTGACAGTGACATGATGGTGCCATACCACTCCCACCCACAATACTAACACTGGCATCAGTAACTGTGACATGATGGTGCCATACCACTCCCACCCACAATACTAACACTGGCATCAGTAACTGTGACATGATGGTGCCATACCACTCCCACCCACAATACTAACACCTTCATCAGTAACTGTGACATGATGGTGCCATACCACTCCCACCCACAATACTAACACTGGCGTCAGTGACAGTGACATGATGGTGCCATACCACTCCCACCCACAATACTAACACTGGCATCAGTGACAGTGACATGGTGGTGCCATACCGCTCCCACCCACAATACTAACACTGGCATCAGTGACAGTGACATGGTGGTGCCATACCACTCCCACCCACAATACTAACACTGGCATCAGTGACAGTGACATTATGGTGCCATACCACTCCCACCCACAATACTAACACTGGCATCAGTGACAGTGACATGGTGGTGCCATACCACTCCCACCCACAATACTAACACTGGCATCAGTGACAGTGACATGGTGGTGCCATACCACTCCCACCCACAATACTAACACTGGCATCAGTGACAGTGACATGGTGGTGCCATACCACTCCCACCCACAATACTAACACTGGCATCAGTAACTGTGACATGATGGTGCCATACCACTCCCACCCACAATACTAACACTGGCATCAGTAACTGTGACATGATGGTGCCATACCACTCCCACCCACAATACTAACACTGGCATCAGTGACAGTGACATGATGGTGCCATACCACTCCCACCCACAATACTAACACTGGACACAGTGACTAAGACATGGTGGTGCCATACCACTCCCACCCACAATACTAACACTGGCATCAGTGACAGTGACATGATGGTGCCATACCACTCCCACCCACAATACTAACACTGGACACAGTGACTGAGACATGGTGGTGCCATACCACTCCCACCCACAATACTAACACTGGACACAGTGACTGAGACATGATGGTGCCATACCACTCCTACCCACAATACTAACACTGGACACAGTGACTGAGACATGATGGTGCCATACCACTCCCACCCACAATACTAACACTGGCATCAGTAACTGTGACATGGTGGTGCCATAACACTCCTACCCACAATACTAACACTGGCATCAGTAACTGTGACATGATGGTGCCATACCACTCCCACCCACAATACTAACACTGGCATCAGTAACTGTGACATGATGGTGCCATACCACTCCTACCCACAATACTAACACTGGACACAGTGACTGAGACATGATGGTGCCATACCACTCCCATCCAGAATACTAACACTGGCATCAGTAACTGTGACATGATGGTGCCATACCACTCCCACCCACAATACTTACACTGGCATCAGTAACTGTGACATGATGGTGCCATACCACTCCCACCCACAATACTAACACTGGCATCAGTAACTGTGACATGGTGGTGCCATACCACTCCCACCCACAATACTAACACTGGCATCAGTGACAGTGACATGATGGTGCCATACCACTCCCACCCACAATACTAACACTGGCATCAGTAACTGTGACATGATGGTGCCATACCACTCCCACCCACAATACTAACACTGGCATCAGTAACTGTGACATGATGGTGCCATACCACTCCCACCCACAATACTAACACCTTCATCAGTAACTGTGACATGATGGTGCCATACCACTCCCACCCACAATACTAACACTGGCGTCAGTGACAGTGACATGATGGTGCCATACCACTCCCACCCATAATACTAACACTGGCATCAGTGACAGTGACATGGTGGTGCCATACCGCTCCCACCCACAATACTAACACTGGCATCAGTGACAGTGACATGGTGGTGCCATACCACTCCCACCCACAATACTAACACTGGCATCAGTGACAGTGACATGATGGTGCCATACCACTCCCACCCACAATACTAACACTGGCATCAGTGACAGTGACATGATGGTGCCATACCACTCCTACCCACAATACTAACACTGGCATCAGTGACAGTGACATGGTGGTGCCATACCACTCCCACCCACAATACTAACACTGGCAACAGTGACAGTGACATGGTGGTGCCATACCACTCCCACCCACAATACTAACACTGGCATCAGTGACAGTGACATGGTGGTGCCATACCACTCCCACCCACAATACTAACACTGGCATCAGTAACTGTGACATGATGGTGCCATACCACTCCCACCCAGAATACTAACACTGGACACAGTGACTGAGACATGATGGTGCCATACCACTCCCACCCACAATACTAACACTGGACACAGTGACTGTGACATGATGGTGCCATACCACTCCCACCCACAATACTAACACTGGACACAGTGACTGAGACATTGTGGTGCCATACCACTCCCACCCACAATACTAACACTGGACACAGTGACTGTGACATGATGGTGCCATACCACTCCCACCCACAATACTAACACTGGACACAGTGACTGAGACATGATGGTGCCATACCACTCCCACCCACAATACTAACACTGGACACAGTGACTGTGACATGATGGTGCCATACCACTCCCACCCACAATACTAACACTGGATACAGTGACTGAGACATGGTGGTGCCATACCACTCCCACCCACAATACTAACACTGGCATCAGTAACTGTGACATGATGGTGCCATACCACTCCCACCCACAATACTAACACTGGCATCAGTAACTGTGACATGATGGTGCCATACCACTCCCACCCACAATGCTAACACTGGCATCAGTGACAGTGACATGATGGTGCCATACCACTCCCACCCACAATACTAACACTGGCATCAGTGACAGTGACATGGTGGTGCCATACCACTCCCACCCACAATACTAACACTGGCATCAGTGACAGTGACATGGTGGTGCCATACCACTCCCACCCACAATACTAACACTGGCATCAGTGACAGTGACATGGTGGTGCCATACCACTCCCACCCACAATACTAACACTGGACACAGTGACTGAGACATGGTGGTGCCATACCACTCCCACCCACAATACTAACACTGGCATCAGTAACTGTGACATGATGGTGCCATACCACTCCTACCCACAATACTAACACTGGACACAGTGACTGAGACATGGTGGTGCCATACCACTCCCACCCAGAATACTAACACTGGACACAGTAACTGAGACATGGTGGTGCCATACCACTCCCACCCAGAATACTAACACTGGACACAGTGACTGAGACATGATGGTGCCATACTACTCCCACCCACAATACTAACACTGGACACAGTAACTGAGACATGGTGGTGCCATACCACTCCCACCCAGAATACTAACACTGGACACAGTGACTGAGACATGATGGTGCCATACCACTCCCACCCAGAATACTAACACTGGACACAGTAACTGAGACATTGTGGTGCCATACCACTCCTACCCACAATACTAACACTGGCATCAGTGACAGTGACATGATGGTGCCATACCACTCCTACCCACAATACTAACACTGGCATCAGTGACAGTGACATGATGGTGCCATACCGCTCCTACCCACAATACTAACACTGGCATCAGTAACTGTGACATGATTGTGCCATACCACTCCTACCCACAATACTAACACTGGCATCAGTAACTGTGACATGATGGTGCCATACCACTCCCACCCACAATACTAACACTGGACACAGTGACAGTGACATGATGGTGCCATACCACTCCCACCCACAATACTAACACTGGCATCAGTAACTGTGACATGATGGTGCCATACCACTCCCACCCACAATACTAACACTGGCATCAGTGACAGTGACATGATGGTGCCATACCACTCCCACCCACAATAATAACACTGGCATCAGTAACTGTGACATGATTGTGCCATACCACTCCCACCCACAATACTAACACTGGACACAGTGACTGAGACATGATGGTGCCATACCACTCCCACCCACAATACTAACACTGGACACAGTGACTGTGACATGATGGTGCCATACCACTCCCACCCACAATACTAACACTGGCGTCAGTGACAGTGACATGATGGTGCCATACCACTCCCACCCACAATACTAACACTGGACACAGTGACTGAGACATTGTGGTGCCATACCACTCCTACCCACAATACTAACACTGGCATCAGTGACAGTGACATGATGGTGCCATACCACTCCCACCCACAATACTAACACTGGCATCAGTGACAGTGACATGATGGTGCCATACCGCTCCTACCCACAATACTAACACTGGCATCAGTAACTGTGACATGATGGTGCCATACCACTCCTACCCACAATACTAACACTGGCATCAGTAACTGTGACATGATGGTGCCATACCACTCCCACCCACAATACTAACACTGGATACAGTGACTGAGACATGATGGTGCCATACCACTCCCACCCACAATACTAACACTGGATACAGTGACTGAGACATTGTGGTGCCATACCACTCCCACCCACAATACTAAAACTGGCATCAGTAACTGTGACATGATGGTGCCATACCACTCCCACCCACAATACTAACACTGGATACAGTGACTGAGACATGATGGTGCCATACCACTCCCACCCACAATACTAACACTGGATACAGTGACTGAGACATTGTGGTGCCATACCACTCCCACCCACAATACTAACACTGGCATCAGTAACTGTGACATGATGGTGCCATACCACTCCCACCCACAATACTAACACTGGCATCAGTAACTGTGACATGATGGTGCCATACCACTCCCACCCACAATACTAACACTGGCATCAGTAACTGTGACATGATGGTGCCATACCACTCCCACCCACAATACTAACACTGGCATCAGTAACTGTGACATGATGGTGCCATACCACTCCCACCCACAATACTAACACTGGCATCAGTAACTGTGACATGGTGGTGCCATACCACTCCCACCCACAATACTAACACTGGCATCAGTAACTGTGACATGATGGTGCCATACCACTCCTACCCACAATACTAACACTGGCATCAGTAACTGAGACATGATGGTGCCATACCACTCCTACCCACAATATTAACACTGGACACAGTGACTGAGACATGATGGTGCCATACCACTCCCATCCAGAATACTAACACTGGCATCAGTAACTGTGACATGATGGTGCCATACCACTCCCACCCACAATACTTACACTGGCATCAGTAACTGTGACATGATGGTGCCATACCACTCCCACCCACAATACTAACACTGGCATCAGTAACTGTGACATGGTGGTGCCATACCACTCCCACCCACAATACTAACACTGGCATCAGTGACAGTGACATGATGGTGCCATACCACTCCCACCCACAATACTAACACTGGCATCAGTAACTGTGACATGATGGTGCCATACCACTCCCACCCACAATACTAACACTGGCATCAGTAACTGTGACATGATGGTGCCATACCACTCCCACCCACAATACTAACACCTTCATCAGTAACTGTGACATGATGGTGCCATACCACTCCCACCCACAATACTAACACTGGCGTCAGTGACAGTGACATGATGGTGCCATACCACTCCCACCCACAATACTAACACTGGCATCAGTGACAGTGACATGGTGGTGCCATACCGCTCCCACCCACAATACTAACACTGGCATCAGTGACAGTGACATGGTGGTGCCATACCACTCCCACCCACAATACTAACACTGGCATCAGTGACAGTGACATTATGGTGCCATACCACTCCCACCCACAATACTAACACTGGCATCAGTGACAGTGACATGGTGGTGCCATACCACTCCCACCCACAATACTAACACTGGCATCAGTGACAGTGACATGGTGGTGCCATACCACTCCCACCCACAATACTAACACTGGCATCAGTGACAGTGACATGGTGGTGCCATACCACTCCCACCCACAATACTAACACTGGCATCAGTAACTGTGACATGATGGTGCCATACCACTCCCACCCACAATACTAACACTGGCATCAGTAACTGTGACATGATGGTGCCATACCACTCCCACCCACAATACTAACACTGGCATCAGTGACAGTGACATGATGGTGCCATACCACTCCCACCCACAATACTAACACTGGACACAGTGACTAAGACATGGTGGTGCCATACCACTCCCACCCACAATACTAACACTGGCATCAGTGACAGTGACATGATGGTGCCATACCACTCCCACCCACAATACTAACACTGGACACAGTGACTGAGACATGGTGGTGCCATACCACTCCCACCCACAATACTAACACTGGACACAGTGACTGAGACATGATGGTGCCATACCACTCCTACCCACAATACTAACACTGGACACAGTGACTGAGACATGATGGTGCCATACCACTCCCACCCACAATACTAACACTGGCATCAGTAACTGTGACATGGTGGTGCCATAACACTCCTACCCACAATACTAACACTGGCATCAGTAACTGTGACATGATGGTGCCATACCACTCCCATCCAGAATACTAACACTGGCATCATTAACTGTGACATGATGGTGCCATACCACTCCCACCCACAATACTAACACTGGCATCATTAACTGTGACATGATGGTGCCATACCACTCCCACCCACAATACTAACACTGGCATCAGTAACTGAGACATGGTGGTGCCATACCACTCCCATCCAGAATACTAACACTGGACACAGTAACTGTGACATGATGGTGCCATACCACTCCCACCCACAATACTAACACTGGACACAGTAACTGTGACATGGTGGTGCCAGACCACTCCCATCCAGAATACTAACACTGGCATCAGTAACTGTGACATGATGGTGCCTTAACCACTCCCACCCACAATACTAACACTGGACACAGTGACTGAGACATGGTGGTGCCATACCACTCCTACCCACAATACTAACATGGCATCAGTAACTGTGACATGATGGTGCCATACCACTCCCACCCACAATACTAACACTGGCATCAGTAACTGTGACATGATGGTGCCATACCACTCCTACCCACAATACTAACACTGGCATCAGTAACTGTGACATGATGGTGCCATACCACTCCCACCCACAATACTAACACTGGACACAGTGACTGAGACATGATGGTGCCATACCACTCCCACCCACAATACTAACACTGGACACAGTAACTGTGACATGATGGTGCCATACCACTCCCACCCACAATACTAACACTGGACACAGTAACTGTGACATGATGGTGCCATACCACTCCCACCCACAATACTAACACTGGACACAGTGACTGAGACATGGTGGTGCCAGACCACTCCCACCCACAATACTAACACTGGACACAGTGACTGAGACATGGTGGTGCCATACCACTCCCACCCACAATACTAACACAGGACACAGTGACTGAGACATGGTGGTGCCAGACCACTCCCAACCATAATAGTAACACTGGCATCAGTGACAGTGACATGATGGTGCCAGACCACTCCCAACCATAATAGTAACACTGGACACAGTGACTGAGACATGGTTGTGCCAGACCACTCCCAACCATAATAGTAACACTGGACACAGTGACTGAGACATGGTGGTGCCCTATCACTCCCAACCAGAATACTAACCCTGGCATCAGTAACTGTGACATTGTGGTGCCACACCACTCCCAATCATAATAGTAACACTGGCATCAGTGTCGGTGACAAGGTGGTGGCCGACCACTCCAACCAGAGGAATAACACTGGCATCAGTGACTGTGACGTGGTGGTGTCACACCAGTCTCATCAGGAACACCAACAGTGTCATCATGAAGGAGACATGATGGTGCCAGACCACTCCCATCAGAAACACTAACATTGGCATCAGTGACAGCGACATGGTGGTGTCAGACCACGCCCAACAGGAACACTACCAGTGGCAAAAGTGACGGTGACAAGGTGGTGCCAGACCACTCACATCAGGAACACTAACACTGTCATCAGTGACATTGACATGGTGGAGCCAGACCACTCTCATCAGGAACAATAACAGGGGCATCAGTGACGATGACATGGTGGTGCCAGACCACTCCCATCAGGAACACTAACAGTGGCATCAGTGATGATGATATGGTGGTGCCAGACCACACCCATCAGAAACACTAACAGTGGCATCAGTGGTGACAGTGACATGGTGGTGCCAGACCACTCACATCAATAACACTAACATTGGCATCAGTGCCGGTGACATGGTGTTGCCTGATCAATCCAATCAGGTACACTATCAGTGGCATCAGTGACGGTGCCATGGGGGTGCCAGACCACTTCCATCACAAACACTAACATTGGCATCAGTGACAGTCACATAGTGTGCCAGCCCACTCAAATCAGGAGCGCTAACAATGGCATCAGTGGCAGTGACATGTTGGTGCCTGAACAGTCCCATCAGGAACACTAACTGAGTCATCAGTGATGGTGACATGGTGGTGCCAGACCACTCCCATCAGGAACACTAACAGTGGCATGAGTGACGGTGACATGGTTTGGTCCAATTCACTCCTATCAAGAACACAAACTGTGGCATGAGTGGCGGTGACATGGTTTGGTCCAGAGCACTCCTATCAAGAACACTAACAGTGGCATGAGTGACGTTGACAGTTTGGTCAAGATCACTCCCATAAGGAGCAACAACGGTGGCATGTGACAGTGACATGGTGCCTTAAGACCACTCCCATCAGGAGCTCTTACATTGGCATCAGTGACAGAGACATGGTGGGTCCAGATCACCCCCATAAGGAGCACTAATGCTGGCATTAGTGACAGTGACATGGTGGTGCCAGACCAGTGCCATCTAGAACATTAACAATGGCATCAGTGACAGAGACATTATGGTGCCAGACCACTCCCATCTGGAGCACTAACAGTGGCAGCAGTGACAGTTACATGGTGCTGTCACACCACTCCCATCGGGAACACTAACATTGGCATCAGTAACAGTGACATGGTGGTGTCAGAGCACTCCCATCAGGAACACTAACAGTGTCATCAGTGGCAAGTGACATAGTTGTGCCAGACGACTCCCATCAGAAACACTAACTGTGGCATCAGTGACGGTGACATGGTGTTGCTAGACCGCTCCCAGCAAGAACACTAACAATGGCATCAGTGACAGAGACATGGTGGTGCCAGATCACTCCCATCAGAAACATTAACATTGGCATCAGTGACAGTGACATGGTGTTGCCCGATCACTCCCAACCAGAATACTAACACTGGCATCAGTGACAGTGACATGGTGGTGCCTGATCACTCCCAACCAGAATACTAACGCTGGCATCAGTGACAGTGACATGTTGGTCACCGATCACTCCCATCCAGAATACTAACATTGCCATCAGTGACAGTGACATGGTGGTGCCCGACCACTCCCACCCAGAATACTAACATTGGCATCAGTGACTGTAACATGTTGGTGGTGCTACACCACTCCCAACCAGAATACCAAAACTGGTATCAGTGACTGTGACATGGTGGTGCCACACCACTCCCTTCAGGAACACTACCAGTGGCATCAGTCAAGGTGACATGGTGGTGCCAGACCACTCCCATCAGGAACACTAACAATGGCATCAGTGAAAGTGACATGGTTGTGCCAGACCACTCCCATCAGGAACACTAACAATGGCATCAGTGACAGTGACATGGTTGTGCCAGACCACTCCCATCAGGAACACTAACAATGGCATCAGTGACAGTGACATGGTTGTGCCAGACCACTCCCATCAGGAACACTAACAGTGGCATCAGTGACGGTGACATGGTGGTGCCAGACCACTCACATCAGAAACACTAACATTGGCATCAGTGACAAGTGACATGGTTGTGCCAGACCACTCCCATCAGGAACACTAACAATGGCATCAGTGACAAGTGACATGGTGGTGCCAGACCACTCCCATCAGGAACACTAACAATGGCATCAGTGACAAGTGACATGGTTGTGCCAGACCACTCCCATCAGGAACACTAACAGTGGCATCAGTGACAGTGACATGGATGTGCCAGACCACTCCCATCAGAAACACTAACATTGGCATCAGTGACGGTGACATGGTGTAGCCAGACCACTCTCATCAGGAACAATAACAGTGGCAGCAGTGACAATGACATGGTGGTGGCAGACCACTCCCATCAGGAACACTAACAGTGGCATCAGTGACGATGACATGGTGGTGCCAAATCATACCCATCAGAAGCACTAACAGAGGCATCAGTGACAGTGACAAGGTGGTGCCAGACCACTCGCATCAGGAACACTAACATTAGCATCAGTGCCAGAGACATGGTTTCGCCAGATCACTCCAATCAGGAATACTAACAGTGTCATCAGTGACGGTGCCATGGTGGTGCCTGAGCACTCCCATCAGGAACACTAACATTGACATCAGTGACAGTCACATGGTGTGCCTGACCACTCCCATCAGGCGCGCTAACAATGGCATGAGTGACAGAGACATGTTGGTGCCTGCCCATCAGGAACACTAACTGTGGCATCAGTGATGGTGACATGGTGGTGCTAGACCACTCCCATCAGGAACACTAACAGTGGCATGAGTGACGGTGTCATGGTTTGGTCCAGATCACTCCTATCAATAACACAAACAGTGGCGTGGGTGACAGTGACATGGTTTGGTCCAGACCACCCCTATCAAGAACACTAACAGTGGCATCAGTGACGGTGACATGGTTTGGTCCAGATCACTCCCATAAGGAGCACTAACGGTGGCATCATTGACAGTGACATGGTGCTGCCAGACCACTCCCATCAGGAGCACTTACATTGGCATCAGTGACAGTGACATGGTGGGTCCAGATCACTCCCAAAAGGAGCACTAGCGGTGGCATCAGTGACAAGTGACATGGTTGTGCCAGACCACTCCCATCAGGAACACAAACTGTGGCATCAGTGACGGTGACATGGTGTTGCTAGATCACTCCCATCAGGAACACTAATAGTGGCATCAGTGACAGTGACAGCATGGTGCCAGACCACTCCCATCAGGAACACTAACATTGGCATCAGTGACAGTGACATGGTGGTACCAGAGCACTCCCATCAGGAACACTAACAGTGGCATCAGTGACAAGTTACAAGGTTATGCCAGACCACTCCCATCAGGAACACTAACAGTGGCATCAGTGACGGTGACATGGTGTTGCCAGATCACTCCAATCAGGAACACTAACAGTGGCATCAGTGACGGTGACATGGTGGTGCCAGACCACTCCCATCGGGAACTCTAACATTGGCATCAGTGACAGTGACATGGTGTTGCCAGACCACTCCCATCAGGAGCATTAACAATGTCATCAGTGACAGTGACATGGTGGTGCCTGACCAGTCCCATCAGGAACACTAACATTGGCATCAGTGACGGTGACATGGTGGTGCCAGACCACTCCCATCAGGAGCACTAACATTGGCATCAGTGACAGTGACATGGTGGTACCAGACCAGTCCCATCAGGAACACTAACTGTGGCATCAGTGACGGTGACATGGTGGGTGTAGACCACTCCCATCAGGAGCACTAACTCTGTCATCAGTGACAGTGACATGGTGGTGCTAGGGCACTCCTATCAAGAACACTAACAGTGGCACGAGTGACGGTGTCATGGTTTGGTCCAGACCCTCCAATCAGGTACACTAACTTTGGCATGAGTGACGGTGACATGGTTTGGTCCAGATCACTCCTAACCAGAACACTAACAGTGGCATGAGTGACGGTGACATGCTTTGGTCCAGAAAACTCCTATCAATTTGTGGCATGAGTGACGGTGACATGGTTTGGTCCAGATCACTCCCATAAGAAGCACTAATGGTGGCATCAGTGACAGTGACATGGTGGTGCCAGACCAGTGCCATCTGGAACACTAACAGTGGCATCAGTGATGGTGACATTGTGGATCCAGACCACTCCCATCAGGAGCACTAACAATGGCATCAGTGACAGTGACATGGTGGTGCCAGACCGGTGCCATCAGGAACACTAACAGTGGCATCAGTGACAGTGACATGGTGGTGCCAGACCAGTGCCATCTGGAACACTAACAATGGCATCAGTGACAGTGAGATGGTGGTGCCAGACCACTCCCATCAGGAGCACTAACAATGGCATCGGTGACAGTGAAATGGTAGTTTCAGACCAGTGCCATCCGAAACACTTACAGTGGCATCAGTGATGGTGACATGGTGGGTCCAGACCACTCCCATCAGGAGCACTAACAATGGCATCAGTGACAGTGACATGGTGGTGCCAGACTAGTGCCACAGGAACACTAACAGTGGCATCAGTGACGGTGACATGGTGGGTCCAGGCCACTCCCATCAGGAGCACTCACAATGGCATCAGCGACAGTGACATGAAGGTGCCAGGGCACTCCTATCAGGAACAGTAACAGTGGCATCTGTGACGATTTTATGGTGGAGCCAGACCACTCCCATCCGGAATATTAACAGCAGCATCATATTAAGGCAGTACCAATTGGTGGAAGATGACAGCAGGGGGGGCCATAAAATTCCTCATTTTACTGACATAATAATGCTTCAAACACTGAGTTGATTTGACTTTAATATAGCCAATTAGATAATGTCACTGAAATATGCTAGCAATTTATTTAGGTATTTTCAACTATTTAATGTCTTTAAACTATATTGAAGTAGACAATATCTTTGTAAACGAAAATCACTTATACTTTTTGATACTATGACATTTTTAGGCCAAGCTTCAGCATGTGACTTTTGGTGTGGGAGCAAATTTTATACACCAGTCAGGACTCTGTCCATGGTGTCTCTAATTAAACAATTTATTAAACACCCTTTAGCATTTATATCTTGTCTTGATGGTGTTAACTCCAAACAGACATTCATCAATGGAATGGCAAACAATTCAGCAGCGTCTCTGTCTATTAGAAAATATCTAATTTCCCTAAGTTATTGATAATCAACTGCCTAGTGGCACTGCTGGCAATTTCTTGAAGCTGTTCTGCAGCATGCTCTTGAAACTGTGTTAACTTGAATTAAATGGTTATTGCCTCATGTATAAGGTTTTCTATCAGCAACGTGGCCTTGTGAATGAAACCACTTCATGTTTTTTAATTGAAAATTCATTTGTCCCAGCCTCCATGGACATGTTCAGTCACTGGTATCACAAAAATAAGTATAATTTAATTTGAATATTAACAAGATTTCAGCTCGAGTTTGTAGCGCATCTTCATGCCTGTTTACTTTGATAATGAAATAACATGCAACTACAGTGAAAACCAACTGACCTTTAGTTCATTCTGAATGTGGTTTATGTATCATACTGTACTCTACATACACTCTCATATATTTGAGATAAGCATTGTGAGGAAGGATTTGGTGTTATTTTTCAGCCTATCTACAGTATAGTGGATGTTGAGTGACAATTATTATGTGAAGTTTAAAGGTAAATAGCTCGCATTCCAAGTATCATAGAGATAGGAATTTTGTACTGCCCTGATCAAAAAATAAAATTTTGTTCTAATTATAGCCTTGGCATCCATAATTTGCTAATATTTATCCGAGTGTAATTAATGAAGATAATGTTATTAGTCCACATACATAAGATGTGTGTAATAGAAGTGGCAGCATTGGTAGGAGGGGAAAATATATGATTTGCAGGAGAGATCAGTATGACATGCCTCCATATGCCTTTAAGTTTTGCAAACACTATAACACCCCCCACCTCCCGCCGGAGGAAGGGAGGTAAATGCCCTCACACAGACAAGCCACAGAGACACTTTGTACACTGCAAGCTAATAGAGGTATATTGTGACTAATATTGCCAGGAGAAAGGGAGCAACAGCTCACAGACAGACAGATAGACAGACAGACAAACATGCCACTGGAATGTTACTAACAATTCCTTATACAAAGATTTTTCCCACTACTTATGGGATACAGGATGGAATACACCTGATCAGGAGGGGATCTCACATATTTGGTAAATTATTCTGCAACATAATCAGTTCTGTGATTAAAGGAAACTAGTGAGAGTGAGGTGGATGTTAGGGAAAATAATTTAGGTAATCTAGGTAGACTAGATGTGATCACAGCAGGTAGCAGCATAAAGGCAGAAGGAATATATAAGGGTAGAAATATTTTTCCAAAATGTACAAAGCCTGAGCAATAAGATTCTAGCATTTGATGCATCAGGTGATATCTTTTCTAAAAATGTACAAGTGAATTGTTTTAAAATTGAACTTTTTAAGCTAATTGCCACTTTTTGTTGTTAACATTTTCAGCATGGTGGGACTTGTATTTTTGTCACAGAATCCATAAAGTCAAAACCTATTCATAGATTTAGTTACCTAAACAAAGAATTAGATTTTGAGTCCAGCATAATTGAACTAACTGCATATCAGTGTGTTTTAGTGTGTTTATACCGATCAACTGTAGGAAATATTATTTTGCCAAAGCTTAGAGAAAATAATGGATGACATTGGACCAACTAAAAAAATTGTTTTACTGGGTGACCTTAATTTTGATTTTGGTAAAAAAGTAGATAGCCGACTAGCAGATTTATTGACACTATACAGTATTTATCCATTAGTGACTAAGCCAACGAGGGTAGCATTACATTCAGCATCAATCTTAGACCAGATCTTGGTACCAAAACCCTTCTCTAATTCACTAATAAAGTCATTGACACAGGGTTCTCAGATCACTATGCAATATTAGCTACATTAAATGATTATAGGTCCATCAATACTAACACCAAACTGCCTTTATTAAAACAATTTTGTAGAAATATAAATGAATATACCTTAGCTGATCTAAAAGTTAGACTTTAAGAGACAGATAATATCACTGTAACTCCCATAGCTAGATTCAGATACCATATGGACATTGTAATGCCAATGAAATTAAGAACGATATTAAGACATAAAAATATTTGGGTAACAAATGGTATCTAAGATTTTTAAATTCTCTGAGGAAAAGCGGTTATGACCCGGCTTAAAACAATTCTTTAAGAAATAAAAAAAAATGTATAACAATGTCTGAAAGCAGGCAAAAAAGCAGAGTAATAGTAAATTTATCAATAATGCTGCAAATAAACAAAAAGCTATGTGGAGACTAACTAAAAAGTACCTACCACAAAATAACAAACAAAAGAACATAACCATCAGATTACCAAAGATCCTCAAATTATAGACAGTGTATTTCAGAACTATAGTGAGTTGGTCGACCACCTAACCAGGAACCAAAGTCTAATTTAGGTAAAACATTGGAAAACACTATTCGAGCAACTATCTTTCTAACACCGGTGAGCGAAACAGATATAAAGACCATATTGAAATCACTAAAAAACAAAACAGCAGTTGGAAGTGACCATATACCAATAACAATAAACCATACCAATAAATCTTGTAGCAGTGTCCTAAGCAAACCATTATGCCATTTAATTAATAAATCTTTTGGGTTGGGTCAATTTCCTGATAGCCTAAAAATTGCCAAAATAAAGCCAATTTTTGAAAAAGGAGATAGAGAAAGAGTAGAAAACTATAGGTGAATATCAGTATTACCATCACTATAAAAAATTGTGGAAGAAGCTATGCTAGTGAAAATGATATCATTTTTTGAAAAATATAATATAATTAATCCTGCTCAGCATGGCTTTGTTAGAGGAAAATCCACATCATTAGCAATATTTGAATTTACCGACCATATACTAGAGGCTATTGACTGTACAGGGCTACTAATAGATCTAACCAAGGCATATGATATGATACAACATGAAATTCTATTGCAAAAGTTGTATTCATATGGGATAAGAGGTATAGCATGGGAATGGTTCCAATCGTACTTAAAAAATCGTCAACAAAAGATCACAATCACAAAAGTCAATGAACAGAATGTCTTACATAATTATTATTCAAATACAGAACAAATTAAATACGGAGTTCCCCAGGGATCCATACTGGGACCTGTGCTATTTCTGATTTTTATTAATGACTTCCCAAATTTCTGAAACCCAACTCACGTTACCATGTTCGCTGATGATACAAATGTTATAATAAACGGAAATGAAAATGCAACCCACATAACTGCTAAGCTAGAAACTTGGTTTGAGGAAAATAAGCTACTTATAAATGCAAACAAGTCATCAGCAATATTGTTTCGTCATAAAAGAAATAAAAATTCTGGAAAACTCAATATCAAATTGCATAATACTCCTGTCTCCTATGTGACAGAAGCAAAATTCCTGGGAATTTGGTTGGACCAGCATTTAGACTGGGATGTTCATATACAAAATTTACTTGTAAAACTGAATAAACTTTTTTTCTCACTAAAAATAATAAAGGATGAGCTAACTAGTAGCAGTATAAGAATCCTATACTTTGCTTATGCAGAAAGTCTACTGAGGTATGGCATAATATTCTGGGGAGAGTGTACAGATAGCCACTTGGTTTTCAAAACTCATAAAAGAATCATAAGATGTATAACGTCTGCAAAGAAGTACGATTCTTGGAGAAGCTTCTTCAAGGTATTAAAAATCTTAAACCCTAACCAGTCTGTATATTTGCCCTTGACTATGTCACACTAAACAAAATCTTGGAAATTTCATTACAAATGACCAAATGCATAATCACAATATCAGAAGTAAAACTAACAAAGAACAATATGCACAGAACTACACTTTATTCTAAGGGGGTTAGACATTCAGCAGCCACCCTATATAATAAATTACCAGCTAGCCGGAAAAAAATAAACTCCATTCAGCACTTTAAGATAACTTTAAAGCAACTTTTAGTAAGGGATAGCTTCTATAATGTGACTGAATTTATAGATACATTGAAGCTGTAAACCAGAAAATTGTATATAACTATATTCGTGCTTATTATTGTTACTTGTTATTAATTATGACCTGTTATATATTATGACAATGTATTTTTCTAGTATTGTAATATATCTATGTACTGATGTACCCCATGTCATTGTATTGACTAATGGATAAATATAGCTACTACTACTACTACTACTACTACTACTACTACTACTACTACTACTACTACTACTACTACTACTACTACTACTACTACTACTACTACAATGGTGCCCTAAGTTGGCCTTAAATGACCTATCTATGTTCATGAAGCATCTTTACCAACTTCTGGCATGGCTATATGCCAAAAAATCTAGAAGCACACATTAAAGTTGAGCTTGAAAAGTAATGGAATTAATGAAATTATAAGAATGAACATAAGGTGTATTCTGTGACCATTCTGTCTTTTGCAGTGGTTCTCACTCTTGGAGAGAGTAACAACACACGCAGTGCATCGCAGTGGTAACCAGAGACTTTGGAATGCGAGACATCGCAAAACTTCTCGAAGCATCCAGTAACTTCAATAGTATCTTATTTATAATCAATTTTGAAGTGAATAAAGGTATTTGTTACAATATGAAACTGATATAATTTATTTGTTGACTAGAGAAAGCCATCAAAAGCCTATGGTCAAATTGGGCATTTGACAGGAAGGAAACCAGGAACCTCTGAATTATAAGCCTCATATGTTACTGTATGGTTGACTCCAAGAACATAGAGCACATAGAAAATAGAGGGTTACTCAGGTATTTCTTTTAATTTGCATTCCGTATCAGCTGAAGCAAATTATGTATAACCTTAGAATTTGGAACAATATATCTCATAGGATCTTTGAGAAGAATGGCAAAATGCACCACTCAGCTTACCAGATAACCCAGTATGTGATGATAAGCATAGCTGCTCCTAGCGTCTCAAAAAAGACGAGCAAAGGCTTTCCTTTGGCTCCCATTTTTGCCAGTGTGATACCTAATACTGTAGCAAACACGACCAAGCCAAGGATATTCATTCCTGTAGCAAATCTGTGAGTAATCTCCCAGTCCTTCAGCGTAAGGTTTTTTGCTGCAATCAAATGAACAGAGAATTAAGATATACATACTTCAAATTAAGTTCAATGTGTAGGTTATATAAAATTCAAAACAACCTAAAAACTACACATACTCAATAAATGAGTTGAACAAGAGATGAGCAGCCTGTCCATCTCTCTAAATACCAACATATAAGTTATGAAGTGTACATTGTATTGTTCATTTCTCTAAGTACCAACATATGAACCATGAAGTGAACATTGTATTGTTCATTTCTCTAAGAGCCAACATATGAGCCGTGAAGTGTACATTGTATTGTCCAACATATGAGCCATGAAGTGTACATTGTATTGTTCATTTCTCTAAATACCAACATATGAGCCATGAAATGTACATTGTATGGTCCATTTCTATAAGTACCAACATGAGTCATGAAGTGTACATTGTATTGTCCATTTCTCTCAGATTTTCCAAAAAATATGTTTCTAAGAAAGGCTCAGGTGCCAGTGAGCAATGCATTAACTTCTACAGGTGCAAGTTACCTTTTAGGAGTGTTATGTGATATCAAAACTTAGACTATGTATATGTTTTTCAATAGAAAGCACAACTCCAATCCACAAGCAGAAAATGTTCCCAATTGTCGAAAGTTATTTTTATCACCCCAATGGAATTGGAAACAAGAGATTTTGTTTAACAAGCTAATGAAACTGCAAAAGACAGTCATAATTTATTGAGAAATACACTAAATTCATATAGCTTTGTTATACTTTGAGATTAAGAGCTTAAATCGTGGATAAGTTCCTTAGGAAACAATAGTGGGTTATGTCCTTTATATCACTGTAACAAATGAAAAATTATAAGATATTTCTTCCAAAATATATTTCAAATGAAAAAAACTTTCTCCATTTTAAATGTTATTTTTTTCTTGCCTTTTGACCAAAGGTTTTATCACTCTTTTACACAAACGTATTTTCCTTACACAAAATTAAACATGAATAGCATTCCAAAAAAATGCCTCTGTCTCTTTCCTTTCTTTACTTTACACAATGCTGTTAATGACCATTCATTTTTGCCAGAACAAACATAACTTACTTTAAAAACCCACACTGAGCACACCAGTAATGGGTTTTGAAAATAATAGGCTTACCAAATGGATGATGAAATTAATTTAGAATAGGCCAAAAAGGTACTCAGTCAAAACTGCTACCTTTCGGATAGAAGAAAACCTTCCCAGGCAATTGCAAATTGGTGCCCAAGACTTACTCGCACTCTCCAAAGCACGCACATTCCTTCAAAGAGTGCAGCCATCAGAGACCATGAAGCCTAGGTGCACTTAGCTGGACGAAATTATCCCCATATAGTCTTCCTGGCATTACTCTTCATTATGGCACAAATTGTTCTCTTATAAACTTATTGAATATTAGTATTAATATGATTCTCCAAGCCAATTGTTCAAATCATGTCCTTCACAGCACAATAGAAGATGCAATGATCCCTTAGTTGTAGATATTGAAGTGTTGGTACTGAAAAAATATATCTAGTCATACTTCTATCTGAGCTAAACATAAGGAAATGTTAAGAAGTTGTGCATTGTGAATTGTTTGGAATTACTCAACAAGTACCAACTATGTGGCACTTTCTTACACTTTCTGCAGCTGTAGGAAGAATCTTTATAAAATTGGAGCCCCCATTAAACCCCCCAACATTTCAATGATGAATATCCAGAAATGGTAGTCATTGCTGAAGCTCACCACACTCAGTTTTGTCCATATTGTGGGTGTTTTCATTCAGGAATTCTGATCACATTATTATGCAACTTCAGGAAGCTTTAGTTATTAACAGAGTTCCACCAAGAAAAATACACAGGAGTTTGTATACTGGAACTATAACAGTTTAGGCACTCTTCTAGATTCAAAATTAATAACTAGATGTGGAAATAGCTTTATTGAAATCTATGATTTCTGGAATTCTTATTTGATTAAAAATGTTGATAAGTTAGATAGTTTTGAGGATTGTTTTTACTCAGCAGCATATGCAATCAACTTTGGCATCACAACCAAATAGAGAGATTGTGTTCGGTTCCTAAACTGTTTCTAGCCCAGCTGATGATGAGGGCCTGTGAGGGAGACTAAACCTAGCAGCACCAGGCACTCACAGAGTGGATCCTCAGACAGTTGCATGTATACTCTTCATTCCTACTCTCTTGGAATTGATATATAAAATTAGGACAACATACCTACATTAACAAAATGTGGCACCACTGTTTAAATGTAAATTTGCAGTAACTCACCAATAATTTCTTCATCAGGAGGAGGGATCAATACTGTTTGATACTGAAATATAAATTCAAACAACCATAAACATTAATATAAAACCTCATGATACCAACATAATTAAATATATTACTGTGCAACATGAGGCATTATAAAAAGTAATCTGTGTTTCAGATTAGTCAGTCACATATGTCTATGATTATCATACATTAAATATTAACATATATTTTTAAAAGTAAGTGTGTGTGTCTCTCTCACTCACTCTGATCACTCTGTCTGTCTGTCTGTCTGTCTGTCTGCATGTCTCTAGCTCACTCCCTTGCTCACTCACTCTCTCTCACTCTCAATCTCTCTATCTCTTGCTCCCTCTCTCCCTCTTTCTCTCTCCCTCTCTCTATCTCTCCCCCTCTCTCTCACTCTATCCCTCTCACTCTCCCCCTCCCTCTGTCTGCATTTCTCTAATGTATTTTCTTATGGCAGTTACTTTCTCTCCCTCACTCATCCTGTCTTCCTCATGACCTAAAAGTTCAAGTTGAGCCAAGGAGTAGACGCAGAGGTAGGGAAAGGGTTTGGGTAGTTGGAAGCCTCACCTTGCTAAAGCAAACAGAAAATATTACCACAAAATGTTAGTTCTAATTCCAAATACTGCACCTCAGTCTGAGAATATAAAATATATATTTTCAACACATTTCAACACTGAATCAAAATCTATTTATCATTTGACTTTATACAAATGTTATAAAAATGGATCACTATATGAGGTGCAATCATGACATTGCAGGACTGTGTATGCTGTGACATGAATAGCAGCCTTAGAGAGAAGCTACACAAAGTGTCAGAGATGCCTTTGTTCCACAAGTTTGTGCACAGGAGGAGGCCCAGACACTCCCGAAAATATCAAAACAATTCAAGCAATTGTGCACGAAGATCGACGCTCACTATTCAACAAATTGCTGACATGGTCTAATGTCATTTGTGAAGGTTCATATGATCCTCATGCCAATTTTGAACGTGCCCATATTGTTGCCAAATTAGTGCCCAGGCATCTGTCACAGGAACAAAAGGACCACCACCTCAGGCAGGTGGAATTCATGTCCAGGATTAATACTGGTGGCGAGAGTTGCATCTACGAGTACAGTCTCAGCAGTAGAAGAGCCCTCAACCTCTGCGACTGAAAAAGGCAAGACAGATGAAGAGCGCAACCAAGAACATGAACATTGTTTTTATTGATATTCATGGGATTATGCACCGTGAATTTGTTCTTGCATGCAGGTCAAACAGTGACTGCTGCTTTTTAATGTGATATTTTGAGACATCTCAGACAGAACATTTGTCAGAAAAAAAGCACATCTGTGGGCAAAGAAAAACTGGTTACCTAAGACAACCCTCGCAACATGCTAGTTTTGTGCTCGTAACATGGTCGTCCTTCCTCACCCCCATATACATCAGATGTGGTTCCCTGAGACTTGTATTGGTTCCCAAGATGGAGAGTCACTACTTTGGCTAGGGGAGGAGATCCAATGTGAATCACAGCAGTTGGTTAACAAGCTTCAACAAAGGCCGCACTCGCTGAAGTGCTTCATGGCATGGGTTCAAGTCCCACCTTGGGCATGCTTGTAAATGTGTGTATGTCTATCTATAAATAAGAATGGCAAACAACAGAAACATAGGAAAGAATAGAGAAAAATTCAAAATATGTTTCTGGTTACGCTACTGCCAAGGCCCTCCATATCAACAGTGCATATTAATTTCTCTCCAAAGACGAAAGGGCAAAAGGCATGTGATAGCATTATGATTAGGAGTACCTTTAGATGCAGGCAGCACATGCTTTTCAAACAGAGAGGCGGGAGCAGTGGCCTCACTAGCAGAGAGTACAGATCCCGCCCACTGTCTCTGGCATCATCAATCAGCACAGCACTATTAGCTTGCAACCCCTCAAACTGCAGCAAAGCAGAGAGATAAGCGTGCAAATAAGGAATTTGACCAAACCCAGCTGAATGGAGAGTAGAGAAGAGAGGAGAGCCGTCAACCAAACTTAATCCATGGGGTAGCTGAGACAGGAGGGGAGATGATGGAAAGGTCAGTAAATGCGACAAAATGGCAACATTGAATGCTAGTGATAATAAATCAATTGTTAAGTGTTTATTACAGGCATAAACTTATGTCATACTTAACCTTAAAAAGTTTCTTTGAGAAGAAAGCTAATTTAACTTCATAATTAATGTTTAAATGAACTGAGCCATTCCTTAGCTAACTAAAGAGATAACATTATTTTATATAAAGTGAGCAGCAAAGAAATTACCTGCTTGTGAGCAAAAAAGAGAGTTCTTCTTAACAAGAAGGTATGAGGTGATAGAGCATTGAAAAGTGTTCACAGCAACAATAAATTGCTTAAAAATTGTCTTATTTAAGCAAACTGATAATTGTATAGCCAAATTCATAATTTAATGATTGATAATCTAATATTTATTTAGAATATGGGATTGTTTTACTTTAGAATGTAGATATGTACAAAGATGACACACACACACACACACACACACACACATATATATATATATATGAGAGTCTTCAATTTATACTAGGAACTAGAACTTGATGGTCGAGTCGGATTCTGGTGGCTTTAGGCTGAGCATTAGAATTACAGCTTTATTAATAGCTTTTCAACTACTGAGTGTCAGTCAATTTTACTATAAATAATAACATTTGCAATGAATATGAAGTTATATAATATAAATAAATCAAATGAAAAATACAAAACAAATACTCATAACAAATATAAATGAAAAAGTTAAAAAATTGAAATATTGGAAATTAAACTAAAATAGGTAATGAAAATTAAATAATTTGAGTAGTTCATTATTTATGAACATAAAAGAAGATAAATTAAAATAAAAAATACCAAAATTGCTGTTACAAATAGTAAGGCTTAATATTAAGAATATGAATAAATGTATAGTAATATTAGCGATTAATAATAATAATAAAATAATAATAATAATATTATTATATTATTATTATTAATAATAATAATAATAATAATAATAACATCCTGAATTATTAATAAATATACCTATATTAATGGTATAATAAAACCTGCAAATATAAAATATATTACAGTATAAAGAATTATAAATGAAGAAATAAAGATAACAAGAAAAAAATCTGTAAATATGTAAAATTATAAATGATAATTAAAGAAAAGTTCAAAATAAGCTTAAAATGAGGTTATAGTTTTAAATTAGTAGGTTAAAATGTAGATTATTTAGTTCATTAAATGAGAGTTTATGTAAATAAAATAATATTTTAAACACCCTATTTAAATGATTAGTATTATATGTATACATTTGAAAATCAAAGTTTTATATTAGTTTAAAATGTAATAGTTATTTTAAATTTATCTGCAAAATAATGAAATTTTGTTTTATTGTGATTAAGAAAATAAATGTAAAAGCTTGTGATACATAAGTAATTTTGTATAGAGGTATGATATGGCAGATATTTATCTCTAAAATGTGTCCCTGCGTAATCTTGTTATTAATGATGATACATGATTAGTCATCTCAATGACAGAGGCAACTCTTTAATTACACAAACAACTCTGTGGTTGAGTTTGAATCTCACTTAGGGTTTTCCCTTATCCTGAGAAGACGAATGTCAAGTAACTTTGACCTCCATGGAACTCGAGATCATTTGAGCATCATTTCACCAATTTCATTCTTCATAAAGCCAGTACTTATTTGAACGTAAATCATCGGACAGTGAGAGCCATGTGATATCAAAGTGTATTATGGCAACAGCTCTGAAAAACTGTAATTTTCCCATGGCCTTTCAAATAACTGACTGCTTGTGATGAAGGTAACGTGTGTCACACATTACAATGATTTAAATAAGTTCTACTGTACGCTCTTCGTTTTATTAACATATAATATTAATTTCTATTGTAAATTTGCTTTTGATTATGAGCCAGGAAATTTTGAAGCTTACCTGAGCAATACAAGCCTGTACCAGATTGGGTGGAAACATATTTCTGAAAACAAAAGTCATAAAAATTGTCATTGAGGTCTTCCAACCTGTAACATAACTAAGCTAAGAATTATGAAATATACAGCTTTCACTTTTATCATGTATACTTGCAATAACTATACAGAATGGGTGCAAACAACTTTCACAAGTTTTTATGGCTGCTTTTTGAGTCTTGAAGAGCGCCAGGTTCCACAGATATACTTATTTTTGGTCACTTCTTTATTTTGAGCTAAATTTTTACTTTCGTCTAAATGCTTATATTATCTTACCTTCATAATCTTTTCTGACAAACAGACTGAGATAAGCAGCATGTTCTCTGGGAACTTACTTCCTGAGTCCTACACACATAGGAGTCCCCATAGGAAACAACTGGCTATAGCTATAAAGAGCAGGACCCTGTCACTCTCAACCAACAGCAACCGTGCCAGCTTCGACAGGATTAATGAAATAATCCGAGCACTCTGATACATTGTAACTCAGGACCACAAGATATTGTCAATAAAATGGGGCATTCTAAAACCATGTGTTGACTCTAAAATCCTAGTGAAACCCCCTTAGGGTTGTGACAACAAGGAACCCATCATCCCCAGCGTCATTTTTCTGTTTTGTAGTAACTCAACCAACTTTGCATCTCTTTACTCGCAATATACTGTTTCCAAACAAAGTACAACCTATTGGTTTAATTGTTTTTTTCTTTCACACAAGCCGTGCGTAGGATAGGAGTTGGATAGGTAGAGTAAGACTGAGAAAATATGCCGATGCCATAGCCAGGATTTGAACCACGGATCTCCCAGTCTCTAACCGGCTACTCTAGCCACTGAGCTATCATGGCAATGGCCATAGTTGGTTAAACTATGAAGCCTGGGGTTTAAAGTACTTACGACATTGAAGTCGTCTTTGGGGTATATCATTTCAAAATAATTTGAGATCACTTTGTGGTTTGCCGGGAACATGCGAGCCAGTTGAGGAATTTAATGTCGCGCCGGTATGTTGATATGGTAGCTAAGTGGTTAGAGCAACCAGCTAGAGACCGGGAGATCCATGGTTAAAATTCCAGCTATGGCATTGAAATTTTCTGTCTGACTCTACTTATCCAAAGCACAATTTTTTGACTGCTATAATGCATGTTTACGTACACCTCCAATTAATCAACTACTTACTATTTCCGGACAATTGCAATTATTTCTTTTTAAGGTTAGATTGCAACAAAAACGACGCAAAAATACCAAATTACACCTTTACACTGTTTAAAATAATTTTATTGTTGAAAATGTACACCGCCATCATCTCGGTCTATCGCACACGCTCTAGGACTGAACACATTCCGTCTATCTAAATCGCAATCTCGTTAACGATGCTATCCCAAATATTTACAGATAGCCTCGATTCTACACAGCATTTGAGTTTTAATCTGCGGATATAGGACAGGGTGACAGCACTGCATATTTATTTACTTATTTATTTTAGGCTTTGGATATGCTCACTGTCTCGCACATTGAGTTGCAATGGCTAACTTTAGTTCTATCTTCCGCTCAACGAGCAGCTGCCAGGTGCTGATAATGAAGTTTGCCCGCACAGAAGCTACAGGCAATACGAAAGACTGCGCTAAAGATAACTTACAACCAAGAGTATCGGCCGCTGGTAAGCGCCATTTATTCCCCAGCGATGGCTGCCTCCAAGAACAACGCTCAAGAAACAAAAACTGCATTTTTTTTTTTTTTTAATTTCCTCGCTGGATCGTTTCGAAAAACCGATATAAACGAAGAATTGAATATCTTTGTTGAATCACTCTTGCTTGTAAGCTATTCTTCCTTGTGAAATTCCGAATGGGAATTTTATTTCTGATCATCTTTCACTACAAATATCTCAGTTCGATCAGTAGCATCAATAAGACAATGGCCCCTTTGTTGGGAAACATTTTCCTCCACGGCATCAAATTTTTGGCAAAATCAAATTCACTTAATTGAAAATGTTCACAATATAAATATGGAATTGAAAATCTTGGTTACTGTATTACTGAACTTTCAAATGGGTGGGCTAGGTAAAAAATTTCTGCTTGTGGTTTTCTTTCAAGTTTAAGACATTTAGATTTCTATTTCATGTTGGAAAAGTGTTTCATGATTTTTCCCCATTTTCAAGTTCTCTTAAAACTCTCCAAATCAAAATATTTGACGTAGAGTTTTGCACAAAAAATAGTTGAGGATTAAAGACCACCACCAAATTTTGAAAAATAATTTAGATCAGCTCTTGAAGCAAACGGAAGGCAAAGAACAAAATGTTCCTAGATGCTATAAATCAATGACTCCATAACGTTACCGAGAAGCACCCAAGCTTTGCTTTTTAAACTCATCTTGATTCAGAATATTCTCAAAGACATAAAAAACCCGATTCCAGAATGACAAGTGAGGTTGGGTTCCAGGTATGTAGGGAAACTACTTGTATCACATTAACCAACAGTGAGACGTATGGACAGCAAAGGCCTATGGGAAACTGCCAGTGTGGCAGTGACAAGTTCAACATGATACGAGCTCTTTGCCTATTTGCAACAAATGAGAAACGGTAACATATATACGAAGGGCGTTCTTTAAGTTCTTAAAAAAACATAGAAAAACAACTTATTTTGGTAGATTTTATATTTTTGCTTCATAGTCTCCTTTAGCTCGTTACACTTTTCTCAGCGTTCCTCCAACTATTTTAAGCCTTCAAAGAAGTGCGATTTCGGAAGGTCCTCAAAATAGCCATCTGTTTGGGAGATGACCTCTTCGTTAGACGTCAATCGTTTTCCGCCGAGCCACTTTTTAAATTTGGAAATAACAAAAAGTCACTGGGGGCCAAATTTGGTTAAAAAATGGATGTTGTAGTAATTCAAATCATAATTGTATAACGTTCACCATCGAAACTACGTAGGTGTGCGTCTTTGCCAGATGGATGCGCTTCTCCTTTCAACCGGTGCAATAACGATGCACAGTATTCTCCATGTATCGTTCTTCTTGTAATCAATGTAGATGATTCCGCGCGCATCCCATAAAACCGAGGCCATTTACTTATCTGCAGATTTCACCACCTTTGCCTTCTTCGGAGCCGGTTCCCATTTAAAAACCTATTGTTTCGACTGCACTTTTGTCTCTGGAGTCTAGTAGTGTATCCGTTTTTGGGGCAAAATAGAGAACACTGTACCTTGTGATATGTCTGTGACCTCTACTATTTCGCGAAGTTTGATTCATCGATCACTCAAAACCATATCCTGGATTTTGTCAATAATTTCGGAGGAAGTCACTTCTACTGGACTACGAAACGATGTTCATTATTTGTGGATGTACCGCCACGTTTAAATTCATTTATCCAATTGTAAATTGTTGCAAACGTAGAAGATGTGCCGCGAACTTCATCCAACTCGGCTTTTATCTCTCTCGGTGTTAAGTCTTTTAAATGGAAGTGTTTAATCACGGCACGAAACTCGTCTTTTCCACCTATCTAAATAAGCACACGATTGTTGATTCAATTGCCTATGGTAACGAAACCATGTGATGGATATAGCTGAAACTTTAATTGCCATCTGGTAAGAGACGACGGTTACTAAATACAAACTCTTTTCGATGCTACAAGTGTATTTCATGGATTTTCTAAGGACTTGTTAAACGCCTCTCGTAATATAGGAAACTTGTAATTATGTAAGGGTAAATGGTAACGGCGGGACACCTCGCGCACTGCGAGGGTATGAGATGAGGGAACTACATGAGGCCACAGGCTAGAAAGACGCGCGGAATATCCTGAATCTGTAGCTGCAAGTACTTCATCGCGGCTCCAAGATCCGCCGTGCGGTCGAATACATCACGGGTTCCGGGTTAGTCGAACGTCCGCGCCCACAACGCCACATATGCATCTGCGCCATCTGCTAGCACTACAACACACCACGAGCCTAATCATTCTCCGTGTTCTATGGGTAACATCCTAGCCTGTGGTATCTAAGTTCGCGAGTTTAAAAATTCTATAATGGCTTCCTTCGGAAGGAAAGTAGAAACGGCGGTTCGCTGTCATAGATGTACGGCACGCAAAAAAAGCTCAAGATGATAAGGAGGCCTCTGAGCAATATTAAGCCATATTCTACACCCATTATAGAATGGGATGTTAAGAATTGCAGCACTTAAAGAGCGTTCATAAATAAAACTTAATTTAACTTCATTTAATTTACCATTAAGCTAGAACCATGCCATAAAGATAAGGAACTGGCAATGAAAGAGAATGCTGGAAAGGACACAGTAGGACAATAACAGCTCAGCAATCGTCCAAGTGACAAGAGGAAACCATGAGAAAACCAAATCGCCGGGGATGAAAGCCGCGACCTCCCGAATGCAAATTGCACAAATCCTCCCTCTGAGAATTATTAAACATTAGTGATGTTTATTATTGTAACATATGTTTCTGTTAACCTAAAATTTGGTTGCTAATAAAGCCTTATATTCAGTGCTGCAAATAATTCACTCGACGTTTTGACGTATATATAGTTGACGGATTACACGCCACTGCGCGCTAATGCTCCAGTCAATCACGACTCACTACAATTCACGACACACATATACACACCGGCTTACAATTCTTCCTCCTTTGATAGCCAGGAAATGACACAGAACTTTCTGGAAGCTTGTGGAAAGCGAAGCCTCAGAAAGGAACCAGACATGTGGCATTCCGGTCACTGGCGCGTCGCACTTCCTGTGTTATTACGCATTCAAAGATCCCCAACTGCGATGACTCACGTACCCAGGTGAACCTGAGAGCAGCACCACACGGATGCACTGTCACACTGCTCTCTTTTCAGGGCTGGTCGTCCCATCGTTATGGCCTAGACGATTTAAATATATTACAGCTTCTTCCCTTCTGACGCGGTCAATTTCCTCGTCGATTCTCTCCACTACACTGCACGGTCCTACTTATGGTTTTTATAACCTAGGCCTACGCCCCTTGATTTGGGCTCGGTGATATAATCGCACCTGAGCTTCCAGTCGGGAACGTTTCCTGTTAGCTTGTCGAATGTAACGGGTCTCCATCCTGCTGCTCGCACCCTGGAGGACCTTCGACAACCGTTCTAGTAGATGCACCCCCGTGACTACCACGCCCTCCTTCAGGATCACCGTTCGGACTTCAGGATATATGTTTAAATTCCAAGGTGGCACTTTGTCTTCGTCGAGTCCTAGGACCCTCCTGCCGATGTCGACTGACGAACACTCACAAAATCATTGCGCTCCGTCATAGGATCAATTGCAGCAAGACCTCCTTCTCCACTTGAAAGGTTCCGCTCAAGGCTGTCACTAACTCGTAGGACCGATTCCATTCCCTCTGTCACGTCTGGTGGGATTATTGTCAAGGCTGTAAAAGTGTCCACTACAATAGGCACAGCTTCCTTCGCATCCAGCCATCCGCGATGAGACCGTCTTCTATCCCCGAGTCTAAGGCACACAACGACAAACGAGAAGACAGTGATGATGACTCAGGTATACTCACCATGTCGGATCCTTTTTTGTGTCCGCCTGCGCTCATCTTCTTTGCGTACAGTCCTTCCCAAGTGCCCCAGTCGGCCATATTCCATGTCCACTTCACTTGAAGGTCGTTGTCGTCGACCTCCGGTTGATCCCCTTTCTACGTAGCACCGAGTACCCTTGATCTTCTCGGTTATCCCGGCCGCCGGCTACTCCCTCCTCAGGCTCGCGCTTTCCTGTCAGTGCGCAGGCGCTGCCCAGTCAATGAGTTGGTGTGGGCAGTTCCGTGTTAGTCGTTCCGGGAGACCACAATTCACTGAAAAAATCTTCGCCGATGTCCCTGGGCTGAGTTTCTTGTTCCCGCTATAGTAGCGAATAATCCTAATCCTACGAGTAGGGACTGCAGGTAACCTTGGCCATCTCTATTCTAATTGCTGTCGTTAACACCTCGTGGGTCATCTTATATCGCCAAGTATCAAGCTCTGTCGTATCTCAGCGTCACGCATCCCGTCGACGTAAGTGTGGGCAGCTCCTTGGGACACATCACTAGGTGGTAGGTTTACCAAAGATTTGTTCCCAAGCCGTTCGATGGCTAGGTAAAATAATGAATGTCAGAAATGCTTTAAATGTATAAGTAAATGATAAAGATTTGGGACACATGCCCTGGTTTAAAAAATTACGTTCTAGGGATGACATTGTCAATTATTATTTATTTTGTTTTTAAGATGTCTAGGGCGAACTCCTGCATCGTCTCATCTGGCTCTTGCAGCCTCGCTTTAAGCAGACTGTGGTAGTCCGGAGCCAAGCCATGGTTCCCAAAGTGGTTCACGAGGGGTTCTCATATCTCGCCGTGCTTCGCCGACGTCGGGATTGCATTCGGTACTACTGACACCCGTTCTTGGAGGCTTGCTATCAACTGTATGGCTTCCTCTTTGCTGACTATCGGTAATGAGTGACAACGGCGGCGAACTGTCAGCGGAAGACTTCAAAGGTTGACGTCCCGTCGTAACTGGTTAACCTGATGCTCGCAGAAGTTGTTTCGCGTCCTGGTGTCTCGAGCTTTAAGTCTCTCAGCCTTCCGCCGAGCATCTATTACACATGGTGGTCAGGTTCTTGGCCCTGCTGTCGACTCTAATCTCCAGGACATTAAAACGTTCCTCGAGATATTTTAGGGCGTCAGCCAGTTCAAGTTGCTTCATCCTTCCGCCGAGATCTTCCATGTTTTTCTCCACACGGGCAATTGTTCGTCGACTCTGGTCAATAACTCCATCTTCATATTCATCATCGCGAGATCACAGTAATTGTTATTTCAAGTCTCATCTTCTCCATTTTCCACATCATATTTTCACCCATCGTCTTCCCATTCCGAATTTCCTTTCTTCCATTCCGGATTTCGTTTTCTCATCCATCTTCGGCATTCCTGATTTCATTTGAGTCTTTATTTCCTTAATTTCGGCCAATAGACTTCATCATATCCTCCACCTTGGAGTTTCTATTCCACTTGCGATACCAGGATAACAAATTACATTAGTCAACTAAAAATGGTTACAAATCAGGTCTTTAATTCAGTGCTGCAAATAATTCACTCGACGTTTCGACGCGTAGACAGTTGACAGTTTGAATGCCACTGCATGCTAATACTTTTTCCTCACGTCTCACTACAATTCACGACACACTCACGCCGGCTTAAAATTCTTCCCTCTATAGAAAATGTCGTCACAAAAATTTCTGGAAGCTTATAGGAACCGAACCTTCTGGAATATCTAGACTTGTCGAGTTCTGAAGTCTCCGGTTAACGTCGTACCGGACTTTTTGTGTTGTTATCCATTCTGAGTTCTCCAACTACGCCGATTTACTTACCAAGGGAACCTGAGAGTGGTGGCACTCAGACGGCACTATTACATTATTCATGTAAAGACAGCTTTCCATTTCATTTAGGAATAATTTATTAATTTCTTTCCTCAGATGAAAGTTAGGCTGCACTACCAATAGACGGGGTGAAACAGGTTTGTGTGGAATTTGTTTCAGTTCCCGATAAATTCATGATAGTACGTTGACATTTATAATCTGTTATGTTTGTTAATTAGTACGCATTTAAGTCTGTTAGAGATATGAAGGTGTTTTTTGCAAAATAGCGGCCATACACACCTATTTGATAAATCAAATTGCTCTGTATAGCTTCTCTAATTTTTAAAGTGCACTGAAATCTTGTTAATTTGATAACGACGATCTACTCTATTTAACTACAGTGCTCCTTTCTCATTGCTATCAAACTGCAGTAGAATTGTGAAAAAAGTTACAAAACAAGCAAACGTTAAAGCTTAGTGTGCTTACAATGTTATTGTTTCCTGCACTCTGAGAGAGTTTGTTTTACAACGGATGTCAAAGAATTGCTAGGAGTTTAAAATAAAAACTCACCTAACGAGATCCAACAAGGTATCTACCGTGGTGACATTTCTTGACGTTCCAGAGCGATGTAACCTAGACACATCCCCGCCACTTCCTGGGTGTACCAAGATGCACAGCAGAATACCAAGAATGACAGCAGAAACTGTGGTACAGAGGTAATACAAAATGGCTCGAAGGCCTATCTTTCCAGACAGACTCAGATCCAGCGAGCCAATGGCGGTGATGATGGATGCAATGATGAGGGGAAGGATCAACGATTTTAGCATTTGGAGGAAGATGTCACCGAAGTATGACACGTACATTACTTCTCGCTTGGTCCATACCTCCTCGCGAGAATGGCGGAGAATCACTCCAAACGTGACACCGCCGAACACGCCGAGCACTGTAAGCACAGTAAGCAGGTTGCCACTAACGAAACTCTTGAGGCGTTCCTTCGTTGTCTTCGCCATGTTGCTCCTTGTGGTTGGCCGGAGGTAAGACTCGGGGACCCCAGACAACGGACTCCTGAAACAACATTCGTCAATTAGCTCCACTTCACAATGCGTGTCATTTATTTCCTTTGCCCTTCAGTTTAAGAGATTCCAAAAGTATCTCTTTAGAAACCAACATAAATACATACAATATGAAAGAAAAAAATTTAATTTGGGGTAGTATATCTGCTTCATATTCCTCAAGGCTCGTATTTTAATATTTGTATCGCTGAATTACCCGGATTAAGGTTTTTCGTATTCTACGCAAACTGACCCAGGCTCATTTGAGCAATCACTTCATTGTGTACATTACGTTCAAAGGAAGTTAAAAATACAAGGACACACGACTGACTTTACTGGGACAGGGGATGTGTGTCAGTTCACAGTTCTCGTTTCATTCTATGAACTTCACGCTGCACTAGAAAGTAAGTTACGAGCCGTCCTGTGTGGTCTGGGGGATGTTACCAGCTTTGGTATATCTAGCTTCTGGTTCCCAGGTTTGAACCCCTTCAGGGAGCAATGGAGCTTTTCGGCCATTAAAATGCTTACCATAGCTTCGCTTGGAAGGGAAGAGAACCCCTTGGCCCTTTGTCGTAGAAGAACCTCAAGCATCATAACGAGGCTGTATCCTGGTTTAACATTATGGTAAATAGTTTGGGAAAATTCTGCATGGAACATTAAGCAGCAGGAAACAGAAGAGTTCAACTGGAGTGCTACTAACATCTGCCTCACGTAAATTCAGCGACTATCCTTTATTTTTAACCAAAAGCATTGGTTTTGGATCCCTTGAGTGTTTGCTGGAGATTGTATAGATAAGTAATCAGAAAGACAAACGCAGAAATACCACACAAATAAACTCCATTTCATAGGGTAATAAAGTATTTGTATTTCCATATACACACGAAAGATAATAAGAAAGACCTACTTTTGCTGTTATTTTATCTGCTTCCCAAAATAAAAATTCACATTGAGTTGGACAATCTTGGTCGTATAACATATTCTGAAATATTTAAAGCGCCTGTTCTTACAATTGCTTAAACGAGCTTTACTCTAAACATTTAGTGTACATCTTGTGCAAAACTTCACGACACTCCATGTGTGCAAGAGAGTGGTGCGGGAGCATGGGACCAGGCGGAATACTAATCTATAAGTGTTACTCCGCATCGGGAGTGGCGAATAGAGTACAATTCAGTTTCATTAGTAACCTACACAGTGTTCAAAACTTTCCTTTGTATCAGATTGTATTTGTTCTAGCGACAGTTCTGTGTAACAGCATACACATCTGTAAATGAAAACCTCGAAGACAGAAACACAATGGTGTTTTGCGCGTAAAACTACGATTATATATGGGATGTCCCAGAATTTAACGGCAAAAATGGGCAGGATTGCAGAGGGGTCCAAGATAGACAGTTTTAAATAGGGAACCTATGGGCTATGGACTATAAATTATTTGCTACAGCAGAAAATGTATTAAAGGTTATCAAGCGTAGATATAATGCCATTATTTAGAGCTATTGTTAGGCTGTGAGCATCGAGCTAAAATATTGAGCGATAGCTTCCATAGGTACCTTTATTTTTATGTTGTCTTGTTTGTTTCAATGTTATAATGAGCCGTTCATATTTTGCTGCGCTGCTCAATATGATTTATCCGTACTCACAAATAAAATAATGTACGCTTAGCATCTATTTTCAATGGAGGACGTTTCAATAACAATTGCACTAAACGCCTTAAGGGGCACGCTTCTCCGTACCTCTTACATACAGTGTATCACACATTGACGTGTTATGTACATACATAATACAATATTGTAGGCACAGTTCGCAATTTACAAAACAATATCATAACTGCGTCTAATGAACTTCAAATAAACACCCACCTCCATAGTTAATAAGGTACCTACATAAAACTGTTTAAGAACTATGTACTGGAAAGGGAAATACATTCTAGCTCTTCATCTCTGCACGAAAGGCAAATAAAAAGAGACTGAGAAATGGCACAATACAAGAGGCTACCACAGGAAATGAGCGATGCGACAATCTGCAACATCCCTGCACAGGTTGTAGCCACAGTAGCTGAAGTGGTTAAAGCTATATAATACTTACATACTGAAAACCAAAGTACCACTTTTCGAATCCTAGCAATAACAGAGATCGTTTTATTCCATCCCTTTTTTCTACATTTTAGAGCACACATTACATAAATGTTTTCTTCAACCCGAATTGTTTTATTGCATTAATTACGCTGGTCCCTTGACATACAACTGTTGAATTTAATATGAACAATACGTAGTTTTCATTCAGTCTTTTGAAAGTAATTTGTCCTGGAGAGTTTATCATTTTGACTTAAAAATGTAAAATTGGGTATTACTGCTAGTCAAATTGTGTACAGCTTTGAGAAAAGAACAACATTAAAAAAGTAAAGAATGGAAGCTTCAGAGGCTGGTGGGATTCGATGCCCGATGCAATACCGACTAACCCACCAGTAAGTTATAGCGCATTGTTCTAGCTAACTGTATATTGAGTCCTTTTGCCTGAAGGCACAGCTACCTGACTCGCTCTAACAATAGAGCAAACGGACACATAACCAAGCAAACTAAGGTCTTTGTACGTTTCTGTGCAAGATCTCTCGGACCTGCATTATTTCTAGGTCCGTCTGGCAGTTACCCCCTGCCCAAGTGAAGCATATGAAAATGATCTGTACGTCAGGAGTTTCTTGGTGAGAGCTGTTGATTAAGAGGAGCTTAAATCAGACAGAGAGGAAACAAAATGAAAGGCAGTGGATGTTGAGGATAAGGTCCTTAAAACGGGCCCAAAATCACATAGAAGGGCAACATGGATTTAGTTCAGGAAGGGAAAGAAATAACGGAGGCGACCAACGCATCGATGGTGATTACGAAGCTAAATATGATGACTGGTAGTGAAAAGCTCTCACACCCAAGAAAGACGTTTCTCTTCAAGGCATTAGCAACCAGGCAAACCTCTGTGAGGAAATGAAAGAGCAGATAACAACATTAAAACGAAAAACAAACTTTTGAAGCAGATACAGGATACGACATTTGCCAGCGTTACTGCAACGCCAAGGTTTCTCCTGGCGGGTGCGAGGAAAACGAAGAACTGCCAACAACAGAGACCCACGATTTTATATCTGGGGAAGGAAAGTCCACTTAACAGTTACGGGATATCCTAACAGCAAAACTGAAACTTGTGGAAGAATACATAAGGATAAAAGGAATTCGAACTACAAAAAAGATGCTTCTCTTAGAAATGGATACCGAAAAATACTCCAGAATGTAATTGAAAGAAAAAGCCTACAAAATCAGTAGCTAAATATACGACATAACAGTCGCCCTCCGTGGTGTAATGGTTACCTTGTTAACTTCATATATCCAAGGTCGCGGGTTCAAACCCGGCGGAGGACGATGGATTTTTTCGGGTGTAAAAATCCTTAGCATAGCTTCCTTCGGAAGCGAAGTAAAGCCGTTGGTCCCGTGTCGTAGATTTACGGCACGTAAAAGAACCTCAAGGCTGATTGAGAGGCCTCTGAGCAAAATTAAGCGTTCTTTCACACCCAATATAGAATGGGACGCTGAGAACCACAGCAGTTAAAGAGCGTCCATAAAAAAAATACGACATAACATCCTAAAAAGGGAAACTCCCTTATTATCTTATACGATGTCTATACAGGGAAAACGAAGGATAAATAAAAGAGTATATACATATATATATATATGTATGTACTTATGCATGTATGCATGTATGTAGTATAAATATATAAACCTCAAGGGCGTGACTCCAAAGGATGAGTATGAGCAAAACTTCTATCTTAGGTTAAAAAAAAGAAAAAAAAAGAAGCAGGCCCAAGAGATCGGGCAACAGTCCAACATTTTGTAGAACTCAACACAAAAGTACGAAAAACCATTTGTTAACTTGATAGGTTATACTTATGTTTTCAGTCTATATCCGTAAAGGATTATATCATCGTTCCGCAATGTGCTAAATACCAAGATTTAGGACATGTGGCAAAACATTGTGAAAGCTCTAAAGACATCTGCAGACGATGTGGGAACAATAGTATCAAACAACAGACTATCGAAGTAAGATAACACCAATATGTGTACCTTGTGTAGAACGAAACATAGTCTGTAGATGAGGAAAGGAATGTCCAGCGCATGAGATGCTGTGGAAAAGACTCATAAACAGAATAAATTATGATGGTGCACGACAACCAACGGAACCTAGAAGATACTAGAGGGATTTTCAAACGAACACTGATAGATCTGGACATTCCTGAAATTACACAACGACTTAAAATCGCTCAGTGGCGCAAATTGGTCACGTAAGAACTAAGAAGACTCATGGATGAAATGCAGTTTGACATCTTGTGCCTGCAGGAACCATATTGTTATAAAGGAAGACCAGCCCATATTCCCATTAACAGGGAGAAGAATTGTAACATCGGACTACCCTATGGCACGCGATTAACCCAATTTAACAACTCACATTTTAACTGCACCGAGATCACCCACAAAAATGCAATATAGATTATAACTAATGCAGTACAGTGGTGAAATCGAACCCTATCTGCAGCAAATTGCAAACATTCACGAAATGTTGAAAAACAAAGCAACTATATATACCAAAGACAAAGTCTCGGTGGTGGTACAGTAACAAAAGGGGTGATCGCGGCGAGAAACTAGAGGATAGTGTGGCTAGGATAAACCTGTCCGTCACAGTATAGCACACAACCCACCTACGTATGAGAACAGCGCGGGACGTAACTCTACGCAATCTAATAGAGCTTCATAATATCAAAGAATGGAAAGTAGGTCACGATATGACGACTTATGACCATAGACTCGTACACTTCAAGATAGAAGATGCCAATCACGCACAAATAACATGCAACAGGCGAATTGGGCAACGCCACACAGCTGCCAGAAAATATTACTGCAGGAGCTGACATTGAAGAAGAAGCTTACCAACTACAATCTCAATACCGCTGGTGAAAACCCGAAGTACGTCGGCAACAATGTGCAATGATACGCTCCAGAGGTTAATAGAAGCCATCACCTAAACATCAATCTTGACATGAAAAAGAAATTTAGAACTCACATCACACAATATAGAGAGCCAGGGAAGGAGTTTGTGGAAGAAAGCGACATATGAAATATCGATGGAGAAGATCATTGCACTACAGCTCATGTCTACCCAAAAAAGGGTAATGGAATGATGACTAATAGTTGGCTTGAGTCAACAGAATCACTGCTCCACAAACTTCTCCCATCCGACGGTGAAACACAGGGAAAACGAATGCCACAAATCCCTGCGATTAAGGCCCAAACAGGGACCCGTACTACCGCTCAATCGACACAAATAGCAATTGGAAATTGGGTCCGGCCCAGAAGTCTTACAACACCCAGAACCACTTATCACCCCTTATATTTGTAAGGGAAGAATTCTACATTGCTGAAAAGAAGCCAGGGTCAACATCATAAGCAAGGGCAACGATAAAATCCCACAAACTCGAAATCGTATCGACCAATACTCTGGCCAGGCTGCAAGAAAAGTCACTCAGTAAGCGCATCATTGAATAAGGCATGAATAGCAAGCAATTGGGATTTGTAAAGGACGCTCCATCGAAGATGCAATACACATTACACTAACATTTGTGAATTATGGCAGAGTAACAACGATACCACCAATCGCTTATTCAGATGAATTTGGCCACCCCCATCAATAGAACTTAGGAATCGAACGGAAGCGGAGAGGACGGACATCACCAAGCTACCGGACAACACACATCAAGTTAGTTAGAAGTAATTATGTACATTGCTTAGCTTTATTCAGATCTTTTAGGTTTAATAGACATTAGAGTAAGTAAAGGAAAATGTATCTTATAATTGTATGAAACACAAATTTGGCAATTAAAAATTATAAAACAGTAGAAATTACTATAGCATACATAGGGTCGTTAAATTATAAGGTAACCAGATCAGAGAGTCGCCGGGAAAGTGGTGCCGGCAAAGGCGCACTAAAATACGTTTCTTAAGTTAAATTACAGAAATGTTGACCTTCTGCTCACATGCGGGTAGCACAATTTGCGAAAGTGTTCTCGCTCACTCGTTTAAGCTTAGCAACAGGAATTCTTGTGGTTTCTTGGACGATGTTATCTGTAGATTACACTAGGATTTCTGCTGCTGAGCGAGAACATCTTTAACCTGTTATACTGCCTGTTTGGGGCAGATGGTCAATATTTGTAGTATTTATTTAAGGTAAGGACTCGAGTGCGCCTTTGCTGGCACCACCTTCCCAGCGACTGTCGGATCTCCAGCGCAGTGGAGAGAGGTCTCGGGTACCTTATAATTTAATGACGCTTTACATGACTGTATCTGAAAAGTAATAATATAAACAAATTGTACATAAATAACAAGACAATAACGGATAGCAGCTCGTCCTGATTTAGATTAAAGTTATCAGGATGTATGCTAGCAGATAATATATGTGTTTTATTTTTTTTTATTTGTATTTTTTTTTTTATCTATAGGCCCATAAAATTCTATTTTTAAATGGATGAAACGTCGTTTCTAAGACTGGAAGTTTCGGAGCCCGGCTGTGGAACTATGTAAGAGAGACCGACACAGCAGGGAGTTAGTTAAAAGTGACGAACGCCAAGGCAGTGTACCAAAAATATAAAGCTTGTATTTTGCCAAAATTGCACGTCCAATAGTTTTAAACATAGTATTCATTGTGCACCTGCGACTGCTGGCATTCTGAATGAAAATGGGTCACACACATCCACATTCTTTTGAATTACGGCCACTGATGTGCGATCCAGAACACATGCCATAACTTTTACATTTGGCAAAAGAGACAAAAGGTTCCCTGTCTCAAAGTGCTTATCTAGGACTCCTCTACAACCATCCCATGTGAGGTTGAATTCTGGGACACATATACGAGGTACGTCCAGAAAGTAAGTTCCGTTTGGTAATGAAATTAAATTGTGTACAGATACAGAATAATTATTTATTGCACAAAATTCTAAAACTCTTAAACTACTTTTCCACATAACTGCCAAAATTTTGCAGGCATTTATGATAGCGTGCCACAAGTATTGGTATACCTTCTTCAAAGAAGTTTGCCGCCTGTGTCTTCAAAAAGTTGGAAACATTTTCTTTCAGCTCTTCGTCATTGTTGAAGTGTTGACCGCCAAGGAAAGACTTGAGATGTAAGTACAAATGAAAGTCGCTAGGAGCGAGGCCAGGGCTATACGGAGGATGGTCAAACACGTCCCAGCCAAATCCCTGTAGGAGGTTTTTCGTCACATTTGCAGTGTGTGGTCGTGCGTTGTCGTGAAGAAAAACAACACCTTTTGACAGCAATCCTCGGCGCTTATTCTGTATTGCGCGGCGCAATTTCCTAAGTGTCTCGCAATAAACATCTGCTTTGATTGTTTGACCACGCGGTAAGAAATCAATGAGTAAGATGCCTTTCCAGTCCCAGAACACTGTGCACATCATTTTTCGAGGTGTCAAGATTTGTTTCGGCTTAACCTTTGCTGGGGATGAAGTGTGCCTCCATTCCATTGATTGCCGCTTACTCTCAGGGGTGTCGTAAGAAACCCAAGTCTCATCTCCTGTGACTATCTGTGTCAGAAATTCTTCGCCGTCTTCATCATAACGGGTTAAAAACTGAAGTGCACTACCCATCCGTTTTGTTTTGTGCTGCTCAGTAAGAATCTTTGGTACCCAACGTGAGCAAAGTTTACGAAATTTCAGTTTTTCGGTAACAATTTCATGAACTAGTGATCGTGAGCTTTGGGGAAATTCCATAGCGAGAGCACTAATTGTAAACTTGCGGTTTTCCTGGATCTTGTCATCAACCGCGTGAACCGTTCTTCTGTAACCAAAGATGGACGCCCACTTCGTTCTTCATCGTGCACTTCACTACGTCCTTCATTGAACTCTCGGACCCATATTCTCACCATTGAATCACTCATCGCATTTTGTCCGTGAACTTCGCAAATTTGCCAATAAAATTCATTTGGTTTCACTTTCCTAGCATTCAGAAAACGAATCACAGATCTGATTTCACAAGCGGCAGGATTTTCAATCAACACCGACATTGTAAACAAGCACAACAAAGTGTATGTGGCTGACAGCGATCTCAAAATGGCGCACGTTTCTTCTCCTTGATACAGAGCGTCTACCGCGCATGTGCGGAACTGCGATCGCAGCGCTGCAGCGGAGATATATTGAAACGGAACTTACTTTCTGGACGTACCTCACACATATATCGGGTGGAAAGGAACTTAATCGTTCCTTGTAATATGTGCTTCATAGAAGTTTTACAAACAAAAAAGTGTAATAGCATTTTGCTCTTTAATTAGGCGATTTCGAAAAAATAAATGGTTTTTGATCCAAATTGGGTGAGTAATTCCACAAGAATGTACGAAGATAATAGTTAGTTACTTGTAAGATGCGTAGAGTAAAGGATTCCTGACATTAGTTTCGGTAGGAGTTATGGGAGATCACACAGGGTTTCGAAATAATATATCACTTAAAATAATTAAAGGTTTTCAGACATGAAGTAATTCGGCAACCCTACCTTGAGGTTGATCAGTGATCAAAACCGGCTTCTGGATGTAAACACGTCGGTCGCTTGCAAACACGACGCAGGATGGAGGATAACGTGTGCAACTGGTATTCTGATTGGCGTGCAATGGTGAGGCTCGTTTATCTATGTACTGACCTAGTGCAAGTGACACCCAAACAACCTGCAGAGTTGTCTCTTGTTTTCAAAATAAATAAATAAATTATCTCTGTAGGAAATGGTCAGAGAAAAAAACGTACGATATAAAATGTGTTCCTAATACCGAGATCCATCACTGGTTGAAATTAATTCAATGAGTTCCCATCCACCCCAAAGTCCCCGATGTTCGTTTACACAGAATGTTGTGTGTTTCGATATAGCGTAAAGTCATTACATAGTTGGAAATACCTAAATAAAATTGTTGGCATATTTCATTTGCTATATCAATTGAGAGTTATGTGTGTAAGACTGAGGCGTTATCTTGTTACCTTGCACTCAATGGTTCTGCTTTGGCACGATGTTGTGAGTGGTGTGACTTTGTCAGCGGCACTCATGCTACTTTCCTATATCTCGGAGTAGAAACTTAATTCCAAGCAATATTTGTGTGAAATCGTCTTCGATTCACTGGTTATTTATTTACAAATTTCGTTCAAATTAATGTCCTTTGGGCAGATCTTCATGGTCTACACAAGGGCGGGGACACCTCGGCAACTGCGACCAAGTACTGGCCTACCACCCCAGGGGAAGGGTTGAGAGGGGAAAACCGCAGGAAACGAGCGAGCTTAGCGCAGAGACGCACGAAACTCCCTAACATTCACTAGAAGCCACGGAGAATATACAGGCGCCGGGAGGCCGGAAAGACACAGCCTCAACCAGCGCAACCAAAGGGAAGAGAGTTTCACTCGGAGCAAGCAACCGTGCCATCTGCCTGCAAAGCCTGAAAGATGAAGAAGGGAAATGAAATGAAAGAGAAAGGAACCTGGTAGATATAAAGCAACTCAGCATCGGTCTAAGCGGAACCAGGAAAACTACGGAAAACCCCAGAGCCAGAGTGCGTCATCAACGGGGATTGAACCCGGACCTCCCGAATACCTGTCCCAGACGAAACTCCTGAGCCACTTGACTAGCTTATCATATAATTATAATTTATATTATTCAAAAATTGAAGAATGTTGTCAATTTTAACATTAATTAACTTCTAATTACTCAAAAGTAATAACAGTTAAGTCCTGCTTTTTAATCAGCGAGAATTGTTTCCACAAAGAGAGGGTGCTTTTAATAACAAATAAATAAACTAGAACTTTTGATAAGGAATGTAATTAATGTCACATTGAATCATGGTGATTTTAACGGCCTTATTAAGATTAATGCAAGCTTTCTGTTTCACCAATGCATGCACCAAAAGTTGCATGTACGAAGTATGACAGTTCATCAATACACAGATGACCATTTGTATATCAGTATTTTCTTAATAAGCTTAGTATATATGAATGTATTTTTACTATACAAACTCCTTCCTGTGTTTCAAAATAGAGGTGGGGTGAGTGTTTCTTAGAGTCACTTTAAAAATGTGGCAGGAATAGTGATGGCCAGCTACCGAGCATTTCAAGGGCTGGGGACGATGTATTCTTATAAACTCCACTAGAGGCTAGTCGCGAAAAGGGCGCGTTTCTACGCGTACTACTATTGCAAGCATAAGCCTCAGCAATCACGCATTGCAACTCTGGAACCCGGAACAGTGAGTTCAACAAGAACACGCACTCACAAGCCGGAACGTGTGCACATAGATGGACAAAAAGTACCCGCTCAAGCACACATGTGGCATGTCATCTATTAAAGTATACACGTGTACACACAAAGTACCCGCTCAAGCACACATGCATACCCATGTGGCATAGACATCTATTCATGTATACACATGCACACAAAGTACCCCCTCAAACACACATGCATACACATGTGGCATGTCATCTATTCAAGTATACACGTGTACACACAAAGTACCCGCTCAAGCACACATACATACCCGTGTGGCACAGACATCTATTTAAGAATACACATGCACACACAAGCATTCGCTTAAACACACATGCACACCCATGTGGCATGACATCTATTCAAGTATTCACGTGTACACACAAAGTACCCGCTCAATCACACATGCATACCCATGTGGCACAGACATCTATTTAAGACTGCACATGCACACACAAGCATTCGCTTAAACACACATGCATACCCATGTGGCAAAGACATCTATTCAAGTATACACATGCACACGAAAGTACGCGCTCATACACCCATGCATACGCATGTGGCATAGACGCTTATTTAAATAGACACGTGTACACACAAGTACGCGCTCATACACCCATGCATACGCATTTATTCAAGTATACACGTGCACACACAAGTACGCGCTCATACTCTCAAACATACGCATGTGGCACAGAAATTTATTCAAGTAGACAAATGCACACACAAGTACGCGTTCATACACCCACATATGTGCATGTCTCCCCCCCCCCCCCACATACACACACTAACACGCACACAGAGAGTTATTTACTAAAGTCATTAGACAGGGGCTCGCGTGGATTTGACTAGGAGGATGGCGCAGAATAAAAATTACTGACAAGAATAGTATGAAAATCTGCTCTTTTAGCTAGTTAGAAGTTTCTCGGTCGCATATCTTGGCAAGATGTAGTGGTACGGAGGAATGGAGAGACAATATTTATTACGATCCATTACCACCTTTAATGGAGAGTTAGGAGCATGTTAGACGCTACTGGCAGGCATGGAATACGCGTAGGTAATAGGTAAATTTCTGCTTAAGGCGAGGTAGATTTGAGAAAGCTGAAAATGGCGAAAATGGCGATAAGAAGAGCCCAAGTGCTTTTATTGCCATCTTCTCGGTGGTTGTTTTGTTGTGGTGTTAGTGTTGTGTGAATTTATCTCTCTTAAGTTTATTTATTTACTATAATAGGGCACACTAATACATCGGAATACGGTTTGCAGTTTATTTTGTAATGTATATTTACGATGCTATATTTTGAATATGTTTGTCTTTTTGTTTTTGCGTTCGCTCTTCATGTTTCTTTTGTTTTATTTTAATACTGATTATTATTATTATTATTATTATTATTATTATTATTATTATTATTATTATTATTATTATTATCATCATCATCATCATCATCATTATTATTATTTTGTGTATTGCAATACCACAAATGGTCTATGGACCAATGCTATAAATGCATACTTGCAATTAAAAAAATACACTTATTCATTCACTCATTCATTCAAATAGACATTTGCACACACAAGTACGCGCTCATACAGCCGTTTATACCAATGTGGTACAGGCATTATTCCTATAAACAGTTGCACAAATAGTACACGCCCATACATCGGTGCATACTAATGTCGCCCAGAGAGTTATTCATATAAACAGAGCACATACGATACACGCTAATACACACATGCATACATATGTAGCACAGACACTTATTCTTATAAATAGCTGCACACACAATTATGCGCTTATACACACATCCATACATATGCCTCACAGATATTTATTCATATACACAGTTGCACCCAGAAGTATGCGCTCATGCATACAAATGTAGCGCAGACACTTATTCAAATAGACATGGCCACATCAGTATACGCTCATACACATGTGGCACTGACGCATTTTCGAATAGACATGTCCACACCAGTATGCGCTCATAAACATGTGGCACAGACACTTATTATAATATTCATGTCCACACCAGTATGCGCTCATGCACATGTGGCACAGACACATATTCAAATAGACATGTCCACACCAATATACGCTCATACACAAGTGGCACAGACACATATTCAAATAGACATGTCCACACCAGTATGCGCTCATACACATGTGGCTCAGATTGTTCGAATATACATGCGTTAACCAGTATGCACTCATACACATGTGGCACATACATTTGTTCGAATACAGATGTCCACACCAGTATGCACTCCCACACATGTGGCTCATAACACTTAATAAAAGACATGTCCAAATCAGAATGCACTGATACACATGCGGCGCAGACACTTGTTCGAATAGACATGTCCACACAAGTATGCGCTCATACACATGTGGCACAGACACTTTTTCAGATAGACATGATCACAACAGCATATGCGCATACACTTGTGGCACAGACACTTATTCAAATAGACATATCCACACCAGTATGCACTCATATACATGTGGCAAATACACATATAATTATAGACATATCCACACCAGTATGCGGTGATACTCATGTGGCACAGACACATATTCAAATAGACATGTCCACACCAGTATGTACTCAAATACGTGAGGCACAGACGCATATTCAAATAGACATGTCCACTCCAGTATTCGCTCATACACATGTGGCACCGACACATTCGAATAGACATGTGCACACCAAGAAGCGCTCATACACATATGGCACAGACACTTGTTCAAATACACATGTGCACACCAGTATGCGCTTATTCACATCTGACACAGACACTTGTTCAAATAGACGTGTCCACACCAGTATGCGCTCACAAAGCACGTGGCAGAGACACATATTCAAATACACACGTCCACACCAGTATCCGGTCTTATTCATGTTACACAGACACTTGCTCGAATAGTCATAACCACACCAGTATGCGCTCATACACATGTGGCACAGACACTTGTTCGAATAGACATGTGCACACCAAGAAGCGTTCATACACATATGGCACAGACACTTGTTCAAATACACATGTGCACACCGGTATGCGCTCATACACATGTGTCACAGATACATATTCGCATACACCTGTTTACACCTGTATACGCTCATACACATGTGGCACAGACACATATTGAAATAGACATGTCCACACCAGTATGTGCTCATACACACGTGGCACAGATACATATTCAAATAGACATGTTTACACCAGTATGCGCTCATACACATGTGGGAGAGACACGTATTGGAATAGACATGTCTACACCAGTATGCGCTCATAAATTTGTGGCACAGACACTTGCTCAAATGAACATGTCCATACTATTATGCGCTCATACACATGTGGCACAGACTCTTGTTCAAATAGACAAGTCCACACTAGTATGCGCTAATACTCTTGTGACACAAACATATTCCAATAGACATGTCCACATCAGTATGTACTCATAAACACGTGGCATATACACTTGTTTAAATAGACATGTCCACACCAGTATGCGTTCGTGCATATCTGGCACAGCCACTTGTTCAAAAAGACATGTCCAAACCATTATGCGCCCACACAAATGTGGCACAGACACTTGTTCAAATTGACATGTCCACACTAGTATGCGTTCGTACACTTATGGCATAGGCACTTGTTCAAAAAAACATGTCCTCACCAGTATGCGCTCATACACATATGGCAGAAACACATATTCGAATAGGCATATCCACACCAGTATGCGGTCCTACACATGTTGCGCACACACTTGTTCAAATAGAAATGTCCACGCAAGTATGCGCTCATACACATGTGGCAGAGACACTTATTCAAATAGACATGTGTATACCAGTATACGCTCATACACAAATGGTGCAGTCACATATTCGAAAAGACATGTGCACACCAATATGCGCTCATACACAAGCGACACAGATACATATTCGAATACACATGTCCACAGCTGTATACGCTCACACATGTGGCCAAGACACATATTCATATTGACATGCCCACACCAATATGCGCTCATATAAATGTAGCAAAGGCATATATTGAAATATGCATGTCCACACCAGTATGCGCTCATACACAAGTGGCACAGACACATTTTTCAGATAGACATGACCACACCAGAATGCGCTAATACACATTTGGCAAAAACACATATTTAAATAGACATATCCACACCAGTATGCGCTCATACCCATGTGGAACAAACACATATTGAAATAGACATGACCACACCAGCATGCGCTCATACACATGTGGCACAGACACTTATTCAAAGACACATCTCCACACGAGTATGCGGTCATACTCATATGGCACAGACACATATCCAAATAGATATGTCCACACCAGTATGTACTCAAATACGTAAGGCACATACACTTATTCTAATGGACATGTCCACACGAGTATGCGGTCATACTCATGTGGCACAGACAAATATTCAAATAGTTATGTCCACACCAGAAAGTACAAATACCTGAGGCACAGACAGATATTCAAATAGACATGTCCACACGAGTATGCGGTCATACTCATGTGGCACAGACACATATTCAAATAGACATGTCCACACCAGTATGTACTCAAACACGTGAGGCACAGAGGTATATTCTAATAGACATGTCTACCCCAGTATTGGCTCATACACACGTAGCACCGACACATATTCAAATAGAAATGTCCACACCAGTAAGCGCTCATACACATTTGGCACAGGCACTCGTTCAAATAGACATGTCCACACCAACATGAGTTTATACACATGTGGCACAGACACCTGTTCATATAGACAGGCCCACACCAGTATGTGCTCATACACATGTGCCACAAACACTTATTCAAATAGGAATGTCCACACCAGTTTGCGATGTTACACATGTGGCACAGACACTTGTTCAAATAGACAGGTCCTCACCATTATTAGCTCATATACATGTGGCACAGACACTTGTTCAAATAGACATGTCCTCAACAGTATGAGCTCATACACATATGGCAATGACACATATTCGAATAGAAATGTCTACACCAATATGCGGTCTTACACATGTTGCACAAACCCTTGTTCAAATAGACATAACCTCACCAGTATGCGCTCATATACATGTGGCACAGACACTTGTTCAAATAGACATGTCCTCAACAGTATGAGCTCATACACATATGGCAATGACACATATGCGAATAGAAATGTCCACACCAGTATGCGCTCATACACATGTGGCACAAACACTTGTTCAGATAGACAAGTGCACGCCAGTATTCGCTCATGCATATATGGCACAGGCACATATTCCAATAGACATGTGCACACCAGTATGCGCTCATACACCTGGGACACTGATAAATATTCGAATACTCATGTCCACTCCAGAATACGCTCACACACATGTAGCAAAGACACATAATCATATAGACTTGCTCGCACCATTATGCGCTCATACACATGTGACACAGACACTTGTTCAGATAGACATGTGGACACCAGTATGCGCTCATACACATGTGCCACAGACATTTGTTAGAATAGACATGTCCACATCAGTATGCGCTCCTACTCATGTGGCTCAAACACGTAATCAAACAGAGGTGTTCACACCAGTATGTGATCATACACATGTGGCACAGACACTTGTTCGAGAAGACATGTCCACTCAAGTATGCGCTTATACACAGGTGGCACAGACACTTATTCCAAAAGATCTGTCCACATCTCTATGCGCTCATATACATATGGCACAGACAAATATTCAAATAGACATTACCACACCGGTAGATGCTCATACACATGTGGCACAGACAGTTATTCAAATAGACATGTCCACACCAGTATGCGGTTAATTACATGTGGCAAAGACACATGTTCAAATAGACATGTCCACACCAGTATACGTTCATACACATGTGACACGGATACTAATTCGAATACACATGTCCACATCTGTATACGCTCATACACATGTGGCACTGATACATATTTAAATCGACATGTCCACACCACTATACGGTCATACACATGTAGTAAAGACACATATGCATATAGACATGTTCACACCACTATGCGCTCATACTCACGTGGCAAGACACTTGTTCGAATAGACATCTCCACATCAGTATGAGCTCCTACATATGTGATGCAGATACTTATTAAAATAGACATGTCCACACAAGTATGCGCTCATATACATGTGGCACAGACATATTGAAATAGACATGTCCACACCAGTATGCGCTCATACACATGTGGCACAGACACTTGCTCAGATAGACATGTCCACACCAGTATGCCCTCATGGGGCACAGACACATATTCAAATAGAAATGTCCTCACTAGTATGCGCTCAGACACATATTCAAATAGGCATGTTTGCAACAGTATGCGCTCATACACATGTGGGACAGACACATATTCGAACAGAAATGTCCATAATAGTGTGCGCTCATACACATGTGGGGCAGACACATATTCGAAAAGATATGTCCATAACAGTATGCGCTCATACACATTTGGCACAGAGACTTACTCAAATAGGCATGTCCAAAGTATTACGCGGTCATACACATGAGTCACAGATGTTTGTTCAAATAGACACGTCCACACCAGTATGCGCTCATACTATGTGACACACAGATATTCCAATAGCTATGTCGACATAAGTATGTGCTCAGACACATGTGGCACAGACACCTGTTCAATTAGACATGTCCACACCAGTATGCGTTTATACAAATGTGGCACAGACGCTTGTTCAAATGGACATTTCCTCACCAGTATGCGCTCATACACATGTGGCACAGACACATATTCAAATAGTAATGTCCACACCAGAATGTACAAATACGTTAGGCACAGACACATATTCAAATAGACATGTCCACACGAGTATGCGGTCATACTCATGTGGCACAGACACATATTCAAATAGACATGTCCACACCAGTATGTACTCAAACACGTGAGGCACAGACGTATATTCAAATAGACATGTCTACCCCAGTATTCGCTCATACACACGTAGCCCCAACACATATTCATATAGACATGTCCATACCAGTAAGCGCTCTTACACATTTAGCATAGGCACTCGTTCAAATAGACATGTCCACACCAACATGAGATTATACACATGTGGCACAGACACTTGTTCAAATAGACAGGCCCACACCAGTATGTGCTCATACACATGTGGTACAAACATTTATTCAAATAGGCATGTCCACACCAGTATGCGAACTTACACATGTGGCACAGACACTTGTTCAAATAGACAGGACCTCACCAGTATGCGCTCATATACATGTGGCACAGACACTTGTTCAAATAGACATGTCCTCAACAGTATGAGCTCATACACATATGGCAATGACACATATTCGAATAGAAATGTCTACACCAGTAAGCGGTCTTACACATGTTGCACAGACACTTCTTTAAATAAACATGTCCTCACCAGTATGCGCTCATATACATGTAGCACAGACACTTGTTCAAATAGACATGTCCTACACAGTATGAGCTCATACACATATGGCAATGACACATATTCGAATAGAAATGTCCACACCAGTCTGCGCTCATACACATGTGGCACAAACACTTGTTCAGATAGACATGTGCACGCCAGTATTCGTTCATGCATATATGGGACAGGCACATATTCCAATAGACATGTGCACACCAGTATGCGCTCATACACCTGTGACACTCATAAATATTCGAATACTCATGTCCACTCCAGTATACGCTCACACACATGTAGCAAAGACACATAATCATATAGACTTGCTCGCACCATTATGCGCTCATACACATGTGACACAGACACTTGTTCAGATAGACATGTGGACACCAGTATACGCTCTTACACATGTGGCACAGACACTTATTCAAATAGACATCTCCACACGAGTATGCGGTCATACTCATGTGGCACAGACACATATCCAAATAGATATGTCCACGAAAGTATGTACTCAAATACGTAAGGCACAGACACTTATTCTAATAGACATGTCCACACGAGTATGCGGTCATACTCATGTGGCACAGACACATATTCAAATAGTTATGTCCACACCAGTATGTACAAATACGTGAGACACAGACACATATCCAAATAGATATGTCCACACCAGAATGTACTCAAATACGTGAGGCACAGACACATATTCAAATAGACATGTCCACACGAGTATGCGGTCATACTCATTTAGCACAGACACATATTCAAATAGACATGTCCACACCAGTATGTACTCAAACACGTGAGGCACAGACGTATATTCAAATTGACATGTCTACCCCAGTATTCGTTCATACGCACGTAGCACCGACACATATTCAAATAGACATGTCCACACCAGTAAGCGCTCATACACATTTGGCACAGGCACTCGTTCAAATAGTCATGTCCACACCAACATGAGATTATACACATGCGGCACAGACACTTGTTCAAATAGACAGGCCCACACCAGTATGTGCTCATACACATGTGGCACAAACACTTATTCAAATAGGCATGTCCACACCAGTATGCGATCTTACACATGTTGCACAGACACTTGTTCAAATAGACATGTCCTCACCAGTATGCGCTCATATACATGTGGCACAGACACTTGTTCAAATATACATGTCCTCAATAGTATGAGCTCATACACATTTGGCAATTTCACATATTCGAATAGAAATGTCCACACCAGTATGCGCTCATACACATGTGACACAGACACTTGTTCAGATAGACATGTGGACACCAGTATGCGATCATACATATGTGGCACAGACACTTATTCAAATATACATCTCCACACGAGTATGCGGTCATACTCATGTGGCACAGACACATATCCAAATACATATGTCCACACCAGTATGTACTCAAATACGTAAGGCACAGACACTTATTCTAATAGACATGTCCACACGAGTATGCGGTCATACTCATGTGGCACAGACACATATTCAAATAGACATGTCCACACCAGTATGTACTGAAACACGTGAGGCACAGACGTATATTCAAATAGACATGTCTACCCCAGTATTCGCTCATACACACGTAGCACCGACACATATTCAAATAGACATGTCCACACCAGTAAGTGCTCATACACATTTGGCACAGGCACTCGTTCAAATAGACATGTCCACACCAAAATGAGATTATACACATGTGGCACAGACACTTGTTCAAATAGACAGGCCTTCACCAGTATGTGCTCATACACATGTGGTACAAACACTTATTCAAATAGGCATGTCCACACCAGTATGCGATCTTACACATTTGGCACACACACTTCTTCAAATAGACATGTCCTCACCAGTATGAGCACATACACATATGGCAATGACACATATCCGAATAGAAATGTCCACACAAGTATGCGGTCTTACACATGTTGCACAGACACTTGTTCAAATAGACATGTTCACAGCAGTATGCGCTCATACACATGTGGCACAAACACTTGTTCAGATAAACATGTGAACACCAGTATTCGCTCATACATATATGGCAAAGTCACATATTCGAATAGACATGTGCACACCACTATGCGCTCATACACCTGTGACACTGATAAATATTCATATACTCATGTCCACTCCAGTATACGCTCACACACATGTAGCAAAGACACATAATCATATAGACTTGCTCGCACTATTATGCGCTCATACACGTGTGACACAGACACTTGTTCAGCTAGACATGTGGACACCAGTATGCGCTCATACACATGTGGCACAGACACATATCCAAATAGATATGTCCACACCAGAATGTACTCAAATACGTGAGGCACAGACACATATTCAAATAGACATGTCCACACCAGTATGTACTCAAACACGTGAGGCACAGACGTATATTCAAATAGACATGTCTACCCCAGTATTCGCTGTTACACACGTAGCACCAACACATATTCAAATAAACATGTCCACACCAGTAGGCGCTCATACACATTTGGCACAGGCACTCGTTCAAATAGACATGTCCACACCAACATGAGATTATACACATGTGGCACAGACATTTGTTCAAATAGACAGGCCCACACAGTATGTGCTCATACACATATGGCACAAACACTTATTCAAATAGGCATGTCCACACCAGTATGCGATCTTACACATGTGGCACAGACACTTGTTCAAATAGACATGTCCTCACCAGTATGTGTTCATATACATGAGGCACAGACACTTGTTCAAATAGACATGTCCTCAACAGTATGAGCTCATACACATATGGCAATGACACATGTTCGAATAGAAAAGTCCACACCAGTATGCGGTCTTACACATGTTGCACAGACACTTGTTCAAATAGACATGTCCACACCAGTATGCGCTCATGCATATATGGCACTGTCACATATTCGAATAGACATGTGCACACCAGTATGCGCTCAAACACCTGTGACACTGATAAATATTAGAATACTCATGTCCACTCCAGTATACGCTCACACACATGTAGCAAAGACACATAATCATATAGACTTGCTCGCACCATTATGCGCTCATACACATGTGACACAGACACTTGTTCAGATAGACATGTGGACACCAGTATGCGCTCATACACATGTGGCACAGACACTTGTTAGAATAGACATGTCCACATCAGTATGCGCTCCTACTCATGTGGCTCAAACACGTAATCAAACAGACGTGTTCACACCAGTATGTGCTCATACACATGTGGCACAGACACTTGTTCGAGAAGACATGTCCACTCAAGTATGCGCTTATACACAGGTGGCAGAGACACTTATTCCAAAAGATATGTCCACATCTCTATGCGCTCATATACATATGGCACAGACAAACATTCAAATAGACATTACCACACCAGTATATGCTCATACACATGTTTCACAGACAGTTATTCAAATAGACATGTCCACACCAGTATGCGCTCATTTACATGTGGCAAAGACACATGTTCAAATAGACATGTCCACACCAGTATACGTTCATACACATGTGACACGGATACATATTGGAATACACATGTCCACATCTGTATACGCTCATACACATGTGGCACTGTTACATATTTAAATCGACATGTCCACACCACTATACGGTCATACACATGTAGTAAAGACACATATGCATATAGACATGTTCACACCATTATGCGCTCATACTCACGTGGCAAGACACTTGTTCGAATAGACATCTCCACATCAGTATGAGCTCCTACATATGTGATGCAGACACTTATTTAAATAGACATGTCCACACAAGTATGCGCTCATACACATGTGGCACAGACATATTGAAATAGACATGTCCACACCAGTATGCGCTCATACACATGTAGCACAGACACTTGCTCAGATAGACATGTCCACACCAGTATGCGCTCATGGGGCACAGACACATATTCAAATAGAAATGTCCTCACTAGTATGCGCTCAGACACATATTCAAATAGGCATGTTTGCACCAGTATGCGCTCATACACATGTGGGACAGACACATATTCGAATAGACATGTCCATAATAGTATGCGCTCATACACATGTGGGGCAGACACATATTCGAATAGATATGTCCATAACAGTATGCGCTCATACACATTTGGCACAGAGACTTACTCAAATAGGCATGTCCAAAGTATTACGCGGTCATACACATGAGTCACAGATGTTTGTTCAAATAGACACGTCCACACCAGTATGCGCTCATACTATGTGACACACAGATATTCCAATAGCTATGTCGACATAAGTATGTGCTCAGACACATGTGGCACAGACACCTGTTCAATTAGACATGTCCACACCAGTATGCGTTCATACACATGTGGCACAGACGCTTGTTCAAATGGACATTTCCTCACCTGTATGCGCTCATACACATGTGGCAGAGACACATATTCGAATATACATGTCCAGAACAGTATGTGGTCTTACACATGTTGCACAGACACTTGTTCAAATGGACTTTTCCACACCAGTATGCGCTCATACACATATGGCAGAGACACACATTCGAATAGACATGTCCACACTAGTATGCAGTCTTACGCATAAGGCAGAGTCACATATTCGAATAGACATATGCTCACCAGCATGAGGTCATACACATGTGGCAGAGATACATATTCGAATATACATGTCCACATCTGTATGCACTCATACACATGTGGCACAGACACATATTTAAATAGACATGTCCACACCAGTATACGCTCATACACATGTGGCAAAGACTTATATTCATATAGACATGTTCACACCCTTATGCGCTCATACACATATGGCACAGACACTTGTTCAGATAGACATGTGTACACCAGTATGCGCTCATACACATGTGGCTAAGACATTTATTTAAATTGTCATCTCCATACCAGAATGCGCTCATACACATGTGGCACAGACACTTGTTCAAATAGGCATGTACACACACCAGTATGCGCTCTTATACATGTGGCACAGACACTTATTCAAATAGACATGTCCGCAGCAGTATACTCTCATAGCTGTGTACAATTTTATTAAGTGGTGCACCACGCCCACTACATTGAGGATTTAAACGTCTTGCGTTACCCTTTAGATCTGGCTTTGCGAGCCTTAAAGGTGGCAATTCGTGAAAACCAATGTAAAAATGACTCACATATTAGTTAAGGAGAGCTTTATTATAAAACAAAAGCAAACAAATTTCGATAAAACGTATTTTCATATTTTGGCTGAATTTAGTGGTGTTCCCGATAGGGATCGTCGAGTACTGAACGATCTATAATTATCTTGTACACTTGTATTTGGGCGGTTCGTCCATATTTTGGGGAAGGTAAAGTATCCTGCAAATGCAGAACCTCTTGCAGTAAAATAAGTTTTCGCTGGCAGAAAGTAGAGCTAAATTCACTATGACCGCGCCGTGGCCGAGTGGTTGCACCGCGTTAACCACTTAATAAATCGATATTATCAGCATCAACAGACGCGATCTATTATGGCCGCTTTTATGTACGGCAACTTCCTCAATCGTCATGCGCACATAGTTGATCTGGGTGGCCAGGTGTAGATGCTGGCCTTCTGATCCCAAGGCTGTGGCTTACACTGATGTTTAAAAGCGGCAGTGCCATGGCAGTAAATTTACCGGTATGTTAAAGAACTTCTGAGGATGGAAATTCTGGCACACCGGTGAGACTGGTATTACCTCAGGAATTGACGGAGCTGTTAACAAACACCGCGCACGCGCGCGATCTTACACACACATGCATACCATCGGTACCATTCATGCACGGAAACATCCTGTAAATGTTTGTTTTGATCTCCACAAGTCTGTTAACATGTTTTTCCTATGAAAATGACATGTGAAAGTTGGTGTTAGAGTGCAACATGTGTGACCGGGTTCAGAAAGATGTCAACGCACCTTTATCTATGACCTAAATTTGGATCGTTCTTTTCTAAGAAGTTAATAATGTGATACTGGGATAACTTCTATCTAAAGGCTTAATTCAAATTGACTTCTAGGATGTGAGTGTTTCTTATCGTTGATTACCGATCGCAATCTTATTTTACACAACAACTGAAGGAGAAATTCACAAAAAGGAAGTGGACATGAGAAAGCATCCACCGCCAAGAGAAGCCTGTTGCGTTTAATGCCAAGACTACACATTATGAGCTGTATTTATATCGACCGTTGAGATGCCAAGTGGCGTAACCCAAATCCTCCTTCCTAACCTTTCTGGGATCGGTCAAGCACTTTGTGATGAATACACATTATACACTCGGAGTAATGTGGGGGGAAAAGAAGCACGAACAATCGGAAAACACGATGAATCGAGAGACCCATAATTTAATGCTTTTAAGCCACAAAACACATATGTAAACCGGAAATTACGTTTAAAAGCGTTTTTCAAATGTGTCCTTTGTTCAAAAGTTGATTCTACTTGTGTGCTCTCATAGGCCTGTGTTATTTCTTAAACTGCCCCTGATGTTGGGGAGTTGCCATTTTCTGGCACAACACTTGCAACTTTTCTTGCAGCAAGTTCGCGAATCCCGTTGCGTTGGTTAGCCAACCAGATGAGGCATTAAATTCTCCCTCTAACCCTAGACACAATGACACCCTCTGCTCGTCTTAGGCTGAACCATTGCAGCATGTAAGTCATCTTCAGGCTTTTTCGTGCAGATGGTCCAGAATTAGAATCACAGCTCCTGACAAAGACCTGTATTTTCTGCATTCCAATCCCATAAGATCACTTACTTTTGTAGTAGTTTTGCGCTTCTCATATCTTTCACAAATTTCTTTAAACGTGTTTCGTGACACGGAACAGGCAGGCCGATAACTGTCACGCGGTGGTTGTTTCAACAATGGATATGGCACGTGGCGGGTCTGTTTCCTAAAGAAAAGCAATCTACAATATTTTGTTGAGGGCAGGGATAACTGCGAGTTACACACATAGTACTCCAGGTTTCACCTCTAACAAGGGCTTGTGAGGCGGCAACTCAAACTTGCGAAGGATGATGTTTGGACAAAGAATCAGCTTCATGCTCATAACAGCTGTTCTAGCTAAAATAGTTAACAATAATGTTAAAAGTAAAGCTACCATGTTTCTTCATTAAAATACGCTTTGCTTTTACTATTTACCATCTCTATAATGAAAAATATGACAGTCATCCAGAAAGTAACCAATGATTTGGCATAACTAAACAATACCGAAACATATCAACAAAAAGCTCTATTTCGCAACGCAATCTCCGTTCAGGCAAGATATTTATTGTCACGTGATAACACTTTTTAATGCTGATGTTATACTTTTCTGCCGCCAAATAACTTATTCGTGTTTATGAATGCACAAAATGTTCGGCCAATCGAATTTTGTAGGCAAATAACGCAAGTTTATAGTAACGGCGCATAATTTAGGAGTAATCAAGGAAGATTCGTGTGCCCGATAAAGACCAGAGTGGAAGTTCCTCAATCGTTATGAAGGAATTGAAAGCAAATGTTGATGAAATAATTCAGAAAACCCGGTATTTCACTTTAGTCACCATACATGACTTTTTAGGTGGAAACGATTTCGTAACTGGTGAAATCCTCAACATCTTGGCTCAGATCTTTAGCGGTGGAAGAGTATAACACAGGCATTGACACACCGGTACCAAATGACAATATATACCTTGATAGAAATAGCGATTACATTGAGAAATAGAGTAAAGTATGTAAGTTTGTAAATAAAGTTGTGTGTTCATTACTTTCATTATTATTTAGTTAAGACTAAACCCTGATACTTCTGGATGACCCTCGTAAAAGCTGGTAGCTGTAACGTGGCTTCTTCTCAGTATACAGAGCAGACTTTCACCAATTACAATTACGTTCAATTTCTAGATTGACTCAATATTACACAATAACATTATCTATTGATGCTCAATATTATCAATTTCATTTCATGATACCTCTTTGATATAATGTGTTTATGTTGGAATTCGTTTATATTTTAAATGCATATTTAATAGAAACAACGTTAGCAGAATTTCTTACGATGTGCGAAACAGATTCACTCATTACTGCTTTCTCTGCACAAAGTAGGTAGAAAAAGTTTTGTATTCCAACCAAAAATCCGATGTCGTGATTTCAACGGAAATATATGTTTTGAGATCCCTGAGTCCAAAATAAACATTGTAGAAAAAGTCCGAATTATTTGGTATTTAAGTTTAGTATCTTCCAAATGTGCAACACGATGATTTTCAAGAAAATATCCCACTAAAACTACCCTTTATATGGAAAATGTTTTGAAAATGTTGTTTTTATCCAAAATGGCTCTAGCGATTTCGATTAAAATACTGTACCTTCGGTAAATATATTTACATGGAAAACAAAAAGTATATCTTGATTTTTCTGAGAATATCCTCTGAAGACCTCTTCATTCTGCATTTATTTTGTAAAACTGGCAAACCGCAAGAAATATAAGAAACGCTTGATACCCAGAAAATGAAGATCTTGTTGAAAAACACAATTTATGAGTTATACATTATTATTATTATTATTATTATTACTAATATTATTTTATTTTTTGTAGAGTTGACAGTTTTGAGCTATTCCTTTTTATTGGTCAATTTTAAACAACTAAAACCTTTCTCGAAAGGACAGTAAAGTCATCTTTCCTTTTATCTCTTCTTTTTTACTCCTGGCTATGGAAAGGGAATCGAATTTCAATTGTTTCACAAAGCGATCTGTTTTTAAAATATTTGACCATCACTTTTGCCTAGCGCATTGCCTTATTTTCCTCCTACGTATAAGAAACTTATAGAACCCTTTCCGCTAACGTTTAACTGGTTTAACACAATGTACATAAAAGAATGCTTTGTAGCAATATTTTGTAGAGAATGTCATGTGAATGCAACACATCAAAATGACTGGTGTTACAAATTGTTGCAACAGCAGAAGGAGAAGCCAGCTCATGCAGAAAAACATTCGAGGTCTACCATATGCAATGGAAATTATGAAACTGCAAATATTACACTGGATTTCACAACTAAGCTTTGTCTCTTCGAGGAAACAACATTTTCCCTTTAAGTTAGAAAAAAGTGCGTTTGTGTTTAGGCATAATAGCTTAGTTCATGGAAAAAACTAACACTAGGCTAGGCAGAACAAAATGAACAATGGCAACAATAGTGTGATAAACGCTGAGTCGTATATCTCACAAAAAGAATTGGCAAAAACAGCTCCATTTTTTAATTATGAAGACGGATTCAAGAAAATTAGGACCTATTCATGTCCCAAGAAAACTTTGGGAACGCGGGACACAAAAGAAATAGGGGGGGGGGGCTGTTCCGTTTATTACGGGACGAATGACACTGACAACTGAACGCTGTTACAACCAACCATGACGTCACTAACCAGTCCCGGATCCGCGAAAACCAAAGCTCACTATAACATTAAATCTGTGGGTTCCCAAGAGCTGTATTTATTAAACATAGGGAAAACTTTTGATTAATAGCAACAGGAAAACTAAAATATTTTGGACCGCTTTTCTGCAATCTTGCGATAAACAGGAGCGAGTGAGAGCGATAATAAAGTGAAATATGAAATACTACGAGGGCTGCAAAGAAATTAGTGGCAACATGGTCCCCACGTTCACAGGGGAGCGGGTATGAGCCAATAGGATATGGGAGCGATCAGGTGACTAGTGTCGATGTGTGGTCGGGCTGCCAGTTGAGAATGTGTTGCTGTGTAGCGTTGAAGTGAACAGTGTCAAGTGAACCGCTCTAAAGCATGTTTACCAAAGGTGATCAGCGTTCGTGGATTAAAATCAAAGTTGCCCGTGCAAAAAATGCATCAGCATGTTATGGAGGACTACGTGAAGCCTGTGGCGGGAATGCATTGCCGTACAGGACGGTTGCACGATGGGTCAAGGCGTTTCGTGCAGGTCGGACTGAGACTGCAGATTTGCACCGCACATGGCGGCCGTCCATTCCACAAGATCAGATTGACATCGTGAGTGGTCTCGTTGCCAATGACCATCGATGGACTGTCCGGGAGTTATCTGTAAAGGTTGGTCTGAGTCATCAAACTGTGTGGCATATCCTGACGAAATATCTTCACCTGAGGAAAATTGGGTTCCACATCGACTCACTGAGGTACAGAAATGGCACCGGTGTGCACTGGCTGGCATCCACCTGGACAGATACCGCAACGAAGGAGACGCATTTGTGCAGCGTATTGTCGCCATTGATGGGCACGAGCTTATGAGCCGGAATTGAAGAGTCAGTCGAATGAATGGCGTCACCACGTCCACAGAAAGTTGGACAGGAAGCCAGTCGGGTGAAGCTGATGCTGATTGTGGCATACGACTACGAGGGGTTATTCTTACGCACGCTGTGCCTGAGGGACAAACCGTCAACAGTGACTACTATTGCCGATTTCTGGAGCGACATCTTCATCCGGCTATGCGGCGCAAAAAAGTCCACGTTTATTGCGAGAAGATCACCGTTGGCATGTCGCAAACAATATCCAGCTCTTATTGCAACGGTGGCATTGGGTGGTTTCGGAACATCCTCCGTACTCACCAGACATGAGTCCCTGTGACTTCGACCTCTTTCCAAAGTTGAAGGAACCCCTCCGAGACCACCGATTTCTTGACGTGGCATCTGTAGTCCGCGCAGTAAAGCGCTCCGTCGCAGTCATCAACAGAGATTGCCTTGCCAACGGTTGCCCTACATTTGGCAAAAGGTCAGGGACTTTACGGGTGACTGCATTGAAGGAATGTAATGCAATTGTACTTGTGAGTTCAATAAATATCGTTTCTATCAATGTTGCCACTAATTTATTTGCAATCCTCGTATAAAGTCAAGTCTTTAAAAGTAGCGATGAACCAATTGTTGTGAACAAAGTTTTTAACAAACTATTGCAAAAGAATCCAATTCCCCTTGTTAATAACACTGACAATTCAGCTGCACTATGAAAGCGCCAATGCAATGGCCGAGATTAGGCAATTTCAACCAATCGCGGTCATCTGACTGGAGCGATATTGTCGATACATCTTATCGCAGCTGATGTTCATTTTTTGACATTTTGTCGCAGTTGTACCTTCAATTAATTCACTTACAATATGTGTTTAAAGTTTTATCCAGTTCATATTGTATTTAGTTCAAAAAAGGAGTGAAAGTAATCATTATTTGTGTTTCTTATGTATGAGATGAGTGCAATAACCTCAAATAAAATAACGTTTGTTTCCATTTCATGCATTAGTTATTAAAAGTTGATATAAAATAACTGTTCCCTATTTCTATTGTTGCTATCGATATTCGTACATTGGGTGTAGGCACGGTCGGCCATTTCATAATTCAGGAGGCAGTAAAGAAAGGAAAAAAATTGGTAAATATACATGTTCGAATGCGTCATCTACCATTTGAGAACTAATGTAAGTATTACAATTATAGCCTGATAAAATCTCTCTTTCTATGTATTATAAATTATTAATAGTCGATTGCGCTGAAATGTCTTATCAAATACAACTCGTGTTTTCATCTCTTAAACAATTCACTCCGGTCGTAAATTATCGACAAGATGATTAGGGATAGCATCCTGGGGACCGATAGCGGGACAGAATCAAAGCTAGCGCAGCATGGTATATAGTTGTGACGTGTCGCCAATGCAGTGTGTGCTAATAGAAGGAAAATGGGGCAGCGGTAGACTGTGACCTTTTCACTAGCAGTGGAAGCGGATTGAGGGAACTAAATATGTTAATATTTACTTGTTACGCAACAAGTCATCAGCATCATAATCCGTTTCGTTTACTCTCAAGATACATAGATTACAATTCACAACAACAAAATTGACTACTCGCCTCTCACCTAGACGGCCCGGGTTCGATCCCAAGTGAGATTTGTGGTGGACAAAGCGGCGCTGGGGCGGGTTTTCTCCGGTTTCCCCCGCCATCGCATTCCACCGGTGCTCCATCTTCATTCATGTATCATCAGTGTCATCACAAGATGTGACTGGAGCAAAACAGAAACAGGAGACACCATCGACTGCTGGGGAAGATACTCCATCAGCAATTATTTCCATAGCAACACCTTGTAGCACATTTCGTGTTTCACACAAAATTGAAAATCCCATATTTTTTTCAAAACACTGCCTTCAGTTTCTCTTTCATACGGTCTAAAACAGGTGCATTTGTATTTTGTACTTATTTATTTCTCTGCAAGTGGGTATCACCCGGTGGCAGAGTTATATATGTATACAAGATATATAAACAATAAATCACAGCTGTCAGTTTATGGCTTTGTAAGCTAGATACAATAGTTATTTACACAAATATGAAAACATTAATTTTTCTCTCAATTTAGATTAATTAATTTCATAATTAAAATCACCAACCAATTTAACATTTGTATTTACAACATAAAATCACAAGCATTTCATTTAAGGAATATCTACAAACATTCTGCAACATTAATATCAAGATTTTTCCTAAATTTCTTCAGAGACAGGGGACAACCCCGAAAGGCTGCTCCAGGCAATTCATTCCAGTCTTTTATGGTTCTATTTACAAAGGAGAACTTTCCCACGTCAGTTCTGTATCTTCTACCCTTAATTTTGAAAGGATGATCGTTTCGTGCATAGTAAGTTGGGTTTTCCAGTTTGTCAGTAACGTCCTCCCATGCGTTTAAGCCAGCGTAAGCTTTAAATAAAGCGCACAACCTCTGTTTCTCACGCCTAACTTTCAACGGCTCCCATTTTATCTCCTCAGCGTTTGTAGGCCCAAAATATTTACCCCCTTTAATGAATTTTATAGCCCTTTTCTGGATCTTTTCTAACGAATCAATTTGATTTACTCTATACGGGTCCCAACAAGTTACTCCAAATTCCATGACCGGCCGCACTAAGGACTTGTACGCGATTTCCCTGGACTTTGCACTCCCCTTTTTTAAAATCCTCATTAGGAAGTGCAGTGTTTTCCACGCTTTCTTAGATACAGAAATTACCTGCTCGTCCCATCCAGCGTTACTCGCCAAGTAAACTCCCAAGTATTTGCAGCTGTCCACCTGTGGAATTTTTGCCCCACCCATGTGATAGTTTTGCAGATTTTTTCCCTAGATCTATTAAATGCAATTGACTTACTTTTGCCAGCGTTAATTTTCATTTTATTTGCAGCAGCCCAATCACTAATTTCATTTAAATCACCCTGAAGAGCAGTCTCATCTTCAACATTTCTAATTTTATTGTACATAATACAATCGTCTGCAAACAACCTTATCTGGCATTTTATATTAACAGTTATGTCATTTACAAAAATAAGAAAAAGTAACGGCCCAGTACTAAGCCTTGGGGTACGCCCGAGCTTACCATATCCCTCTCAGATAGCTCCTTGCCTACTTTTACCCTTTGCGATCTTCCTTCCAAAAATGTTTTAACCCATTGAACTACGCGTTTATCAATTCCTGTAGCAGTTAGCTTCTGGATAAGTAAATTATAGGATACAACATCAAAAGCTTTGGAAAAAATATATCATCACTGCATCTGTTCTTCCCCCTGCATCCACCTCCTCTGCTAAATCTTGAAATAATGACGTTATCTGGCTTTCGCACGAGTATCCAGGTCTAAACCCATGTTGCGCTTTATTGAACAACTTTTTGTTTTCTAATTCCTCCCGTATATATTCCACCATTAAATGTTCCATCAATTTGCACACTATTGAAGTTAGGCTGACTGATCGATAATTATTTAATTCTGTTTTATTTCCCCCTTTATGAATTGGAACTACAATCGCGGTTTTCCAGTCTTCCGGTAAGGCACAGTTATTTATTGACATATTAAATAAAAGCATTAGGTACGGAATCATGGATTTCCCTCCAATTTTTAGTATTTCGGTTGGTATTTCCTCGATTTTCGATTTTGAAACATTCTGATCCCTCTGCGTAATTTGGATGCCATTATTTCAAAAACGGATTTTCCACTATCCCCAATTTTCAGTTTATAATTATAATCCGCTTTGTTAAAAACAGACACAAAATGTGAATTTAATGCGTTCGCTTTTTCCTTATCGTTCAATATGGCAATTCCGTTTTCCTTGAATTCTGGTATGCCAAATTTATTTCCTCTGCGAGTACTTACATAATTGTAAAAAGATTTCCAACTATTATTGGTCCCCCTAAGAATTTGTTCTAAGAACCGCTCCTGGGCTTGCAACGTTTCGTCTTTCAATTTTTTAGCTAATTCTTTATATCTGTTAAAATGCCAATCTGACTTCTTCCGTTTATGAAGCGCGCGCCTAGACTTTCGTTTAAGTATTCTGATGGATCTTGTATAATATTCTGGATCATTGTTTTGTTTGATAACTTTGTATGGAACGTATTTCTTTATTGATTCCGAAATAAGTATTTTGAACCTATCCCATGCTGCATCTACATTTGTTGCAGATTTTACAAACAGGCAAAATTGCTTTTTGAGAAAAGTCTGAATTCCATCTACGTCTGCTCTGCAGAAGTTAAAGCTAATAATTTCCTCTCCTTCAAACCGGTTTCGCACCTTCCAGTTTATGTCTAATTGTACACAGCTGTGGTCACTTATACCTGGCAAAACCTCACATGACTCAGGTCTGCATAGAAACACGTCCATTACAGCCGATTTCCGGGTATCTGTTTTGACTACCTGCGAAAACCCATGATCCCAAACCAGAAGGTTAACAACACATTGAGCTTCGCCTCCTAATAACTGCCCATTCCAGTTTACATTTGCCAAATTTAGATCTCCTGCTAAAATAACATTTTTTCCCGTTTCCGAAAAAAAATTTTCCACTAGTTTATGAAAAGTTTTAAAGTTAGTTTCGCCAGGTGGTCTGTAACACGCTATTAATGTAATGTTATTTGCTTCGTTTTCGTGATCGATAATTTCGATGGCCATCATTTCTACGTCTTCTTCCACCCACAATAGCTTACTGTTTAACTCTAACTTGGTACAAATAAACATTCCCCATCCCCTTCCTTCTCTGTCCCTCCTAAGCACTCTGTAATCTGATCTAAATATCTCCGCGTCATTAATATCAACACTGAGCCATGACTCCGTACCTATAATCACACTTGGATTACTTATTTCCATTAAATTCCAAAATTCTTATGTTTTGTTTATGATGCTACGGCAATTTACCTGTAACAGCCTTAAGGAATGTGCCCCTCCTGAGAATCCTCGCTTCCCCGAAGCCGTTGTCAGTGCTGCCTGGTTTCACCGCTCCACTCGGATACCCTCGCGAACAATGCTGCCAACTTTTAAATTCCTCTTCTGTTTAGGTGAACACCATCCCGTCCATAGTCCCAGTCGTCAATCCACGTATTTGAGTCCACAAACTGCACATCCAGTCGTTCAGTCACCCACGAAAACGCGTCGTTTACCTGCATTACCTTCCTCCAGTTGATATCGCGTCGCCTCAAAACTCCACTGATGACAATGTTTGCTGAGGGAAACAGTGCCTTTGTCTTCTTAACTAAATCATACATGTCTCCCATCACATAGTCAGAACTCCTTCGTAGGTCATTACTTCCAACGTGTAATACGATGGTCCGGTAGTTGCTTTCTTCCTCCTCTCGCTTCTTCTCAATTTCCCTCGGTGGGCCGTCAGTCTTTATGCCAGGATAACAAGCTACCTTTGCATTTGTAGTTCCCGCGTGTCTGACGATAGAGTCGCCGATGATCAAACATGGTTTCTCCTCTTTCTTTAGGTCATCTTCCCTTGTCTCGCTGAGTAAACGGGTTTCTTCTTTAAGCTTCCGAATAATATCTTCCGCTGTTTTCAGCTTGTCGCGTAAGTCTCGTAGTTCCTCCTGCAGCTGCTCCAATTTTTTATCATTTGCGGTGACGGTCACATCTCTCCTGCAGTCCTTACATGACCAGTTTTCTTCTATGTTCTGTTCTCTCTTAAGTTTTTGACAGCCAAAATGGTACCATCTCGCGCATGAAATACAAAGAAGTCCGGTCAGTGCTTTGTTGCAGCTTCCACATCTTTCATCTCCTACAGGTCCTGGAATTATTTCAACTCCTCCTATCACAAGCAGGGCTAGTAATACAAAAGCCATAAAATAATAATTCTTCGTAGTTTCCGTAGCTCCAGTCGCCTGTCTACCTGCTTTCCGCGGTCGCCTGCCCGACCACATTCCTACCCTCGCCCGGTAAACAACCAGATCCACACTCATTGTTCTGCTGCTACCTGCCTCCCACTGGTACGTCCGCACTGCTCAAGATCCCAAGGCAGAATGGGTCACGAGTCTTTTATTAATTGTTTGCCTAAGTTCATCGACAGCTTTCAGGGCTCGAGGCATTTCAACGTTCCATGTGTTATTGTCGTAGATATATTTGCAAAGTTCTTCTGTATGAATTGCAAATCTTCATGCAATCCATTTAAAGCAAGAGATTTTACAATGATTAAAGAGCATGCACTATCACCAAATTACCTGTAAAATAGTATTGGAACACACATCATAGTATACTGCTGCGTCGAGCCACGTTCCGCAACGTGTTATTACAGGTTGTTTACATGCGGCGCGTGCAGTCGCCAATGCAGGTTGTTCTCTAATCGGTAGGTATGCACACATGTGACTCGCTATCGGTCCCCAAGATGCTATCCATACTTATGATAAACTCACCACAGATTATACCAGAGTTTCCATGTGGGCTTTGCGTGTGCTTAAAAGAACACTCGAAACACCAATGATGCATAAAAAGTCAGTCTAAGGCAGAATTAGAAAAAAACACAAAACTTCACTAAAAGTTGTATTCGTAGCAAAGTGTGCCATGTTGTTCAATAATGGATGACCAACGTTAGACAAAGTGTTAAATTCTGTCAATAATGACGCTACGTTGCTTCCTACTGTGACATTTGGAAAATCCACAGCACGTAAGATATCTTATTCAAAGTTATACCAGCTATAATATGTGTATTACATTCCCATAAATTTATTATTTATATAAATAATACTTTTTATCGTCTAAATTCATTGTTCTCGTAGAAAAGTGCGACATGATATATTTGTAAACTAATGACTTGGAAATTCAAATTCCCAATAAATGAGATAAAATGGATGTGTATTATCGTAGTATTTTATATTAATCCTAATTACTGCAGAAAAAGGTTTACCTTTCGTAGTCACCATATCTCTTGCTCTTCAAAATGTAATAGTTTCTTTCCTAATATCGGCAATTATTTTGAAAACCTATACGACCATTTTGTTTAATGCACTTTTGAAATGTGGTATAACAATTTTGTTGTAATTTTGAGGCATTTTGAGCAGAAAAGTGTCGGAGAAAACCAGGATTAAAGTTGGAGTGCCTATTAATAAACATGCAACTGCCCTTCAGTTAAAGTGCGCCAAGTGGGGAAAACGGTACATTTTCTTAAAGCATGCAATTCATATTATGTTATTGTCCGATTGGTGTACGTGCTTTCTTGTTTGGTCTGTTCTGTAAGGCTGGGTGCCAAGTTTTATTTAATCTGAATGTTTCTTCTTTCCTATTGAAATTGTTGGTGTGTTTATAGATCTCAATTGCTTCACGGTGCCAACGTGTATAGTAATTAGTGCAGCCGAGGATGTCAGTTTCGTCATAACAGATCACATGTTCCCCCTCTGCTTCTAGAGCATGCAGTGCTACCGCCGATTTTTCCGGTTGACCCAAACGGCAATATCTACGATGTTCTGTAAGTCTGGTGTTGATGCTCCGTTGTGTGGTCCACAAGTAAACTGTGCCACATGAACAGGGGATCCGATACACGCCTGCCGATGCAAATGGGTCTCTGGGATCTTTGGCTGAGCGAAGGAAACTGCGTATTTGTTTTGTTGGTTTGAAAATAGTGCCTATATTGTGGGTCTTGAGCACATTGGAAATTCGGCCTGTGGTGCATTTAAAGAATGGGAGATAAACCACTCCTTTGTTTTGGTGATTTTGTTGCTGTGTTTGTGTTTTAGGCTGTATTTTTGGATGTAAGGCTCTTCTTAATTCGTTTTTCGAGTACCCGTTACCATGTAGGACCTGTTCTAAGAGCTGTAGTTCTTGGCGAAGATGTTGTGGTTCACATACGCTGGTTGCTCTGTCCACTAATGTTTTTATCGTGGCTCTCTTTTTTCTCGGATGATGATTGGAATTTTTATTGAGATAGCGATTAATGTGTGTGGATTGGCGGTAGACCTTATGTCCCAAAGTGCCATCACTTTTTTTGGTGACGAGAACGTCTAAGAAAGGCAGACTATCACAATTTTCTTTCTCCATTGTGAATTGTATTTGTGAATTTATGCTGTTAATGTAGCAAAGGAAATGATCTAGAGCTGAATCGCCTAAGCTCCATGCGATGAAGGTATCGGTACCAGCACTTTGGTTTCTGGGGAGCAGAAGCAAGAGCTCTGGCTTCGAAAATGTCCATATAGAAAGTGGCTATTACTGGGCTTAGTGGCCACTCCGTCACACTGTTTATAGAATTCACCCTGCCAATGAAAAAATGTGCTCGTTAAAACTTGATAGAATAGTGCCAAAATATCATCCGGAAAAATAGTTTTCAGCTGTTCCATTGTTTCATTAATCGGTACCATGGTGAATAAGGACACCACTTCGAAACTCACAAGTTGATCCCCCGGTTTAAAACCCAAGTTTTCAGTTTCTGTATAAAGTGACATGAGTCCTTAATGTGTGTATCTGAATTTCCAACATGTGGTTTTAAAAGGCCGGCTAAGTATGGAGATAGAGCTTGAGTGGGTGACCCAATAGCACTCACAATGGGGAGAAGTGGAACACCAGGCTTGTGCATCTTAGGCAAGCCATATAATCTGGTCGCTAGTGATTCCGTTCTTCTGATGCTCCGTTTCGTTTCTGGTGTTAAGGAAGACTGCATGATGAGTTGGTTTGTTTTCTTTAAAACACGTGTAGTTGGATCTTTCTGAAGCTTCTTGTATGTGTTTGTATCTAGAAGATCTGTAACCTTGTTATGATAATCCACAGTATTAAGTACAACGGTGGCATTACCCTTGTCCGCTGGAACAATAATGATCTTGGTGTTGGAGCGTAGATCACATAGAGAAGACCTTTCCTCTCTGCTTAAATTGGACATGGGCCGCTTTTCTCGTTGCAGTGTTCTGCAAGATTCTCTTCGAATGTCTTCAGCTTTTTAAGTCAGACGGAACGTGCTGTACTAGCCAAGGGAGAGAATTTTGCGGTTACACCTCCAGTGATCCCAACTGAGGACATTATTGCCAACATAGAAGCAGGGATAAGACAGTTACCCGGGCCAGCAGCTGAAGACATTCGAAGAGAAATTACATTTGGAGCTAATTTAGCGCTTTGGGGTGTAAAGATAGGGTCTTGAAATGCTCCAGAAAACCTTTCTCTATGGCTATGATGTACAAAGTACACAGACTTTCCCACTGGAAAGAGTTAAAACGTATGAAAATGGAATCATGAGTAGATCGTGATTGGCACTAAAAGCGTTAAACTGAGACACTCCCGTTAAGTTGAGCAACCTTTGACCCCGAAGGGATGGATATCTGCACACGTCAAACATGGGTCACCTGGGCCACCTGGTATAGACATTGCACGTTCTTACTCAGATTCTTCAGACATCAGAAACACGCCTCATTGTCAGCGTGCATTACACAGTTGTCCAGGAACAAAGCCGCATGCCTGGCAAACGCACCGAGTCGCGTGCTTTAGCAATGTATTCGTAAGAATACCGACATGCTGTACAGCAGTTAGCTAATATTTCTTACGAGACCTCGCTAAAGAACCTGTGTGTTTAGTATTTGTTTATTCTTCCAACATATTTCATCGTGACATGCCATAAAAGAGAGGAAATAACTGGAAAAGTAAAATGGAACACTTACTCCTCAAATACTCTATTTTATCGGAAGTTTAAGTTAGTATTCTTGAGGTTGGAAATAAGGAACTGATAAAGACAATAAACGAAGGAATGCTGTCAGAATACTACCATAGGGTTGTGGACAGAGTTAAATTTAAAAATCCTTATGCAGTGAGACAAGACGTCCATTTCACTGTCCTTAGCTGGCAATAGTACATCAAACATTTGTACCTTTAACAGAAAATTCTTGCCGATATTTAAAGTAAGCTGTTTACTATTAACATAGTTATAAAATGATTAGGATAATAAGTACACAACTATCGTGGTTAGGGTAAAATACGTACATTTCCCATTCAAGAGCAACATCGAAACTGTCCGACTCATAAAATTTGACTAGGTAGAAGCCCCTTGCCATTTTATCTCAAAGCTAGGACAAGTTTGCTTGTAATGAATAGGAGGATATCCGTTGATTTTCAAGACATGTGCCTGACAAGAAGACCCTCTAAGGTGTGAGTATATGTGGCAGTGTGTGAGTGAGTGTGTGTGATGTGTGTGAGTATGTTAATGTGTGTAAGTGTGGGTGTCTCTGTGAGAGTGTTATTGAGTTAGTGTGTGTGTCTGTGTGTTTTTGTTTGAGTGTGTCTCTGTCTCAGTGTAAGCGTGTGTGTATGCCTATGTGAGAGTGTGCGTGTGTGAGTGTATATCTATGTGAGAGTCTTTGTGTGTTATTCAGTGTGCCTCTGTGCGTCTATGTATCAGAGTGTGTCGGAGTGTCCGTGTGAGTGGGTGTAGGTCTCTGTGTCTGTGTGACTTATTAAGTATGTGCCTCCATGTGTTTGTGTGTGAGTTATTGAGTGTGTGCCTCTGTGTGTCTGTGTGTGAGAGTGTGCGAGTGTCTGTGTGAGTTATTGAGTGTGCCTCTGTGTGTCTTTGTGTGTTTGTGTGTGTCTGTGTGAGTTACTGTGCGGGCCTCTGTGGGTCTATGTGTAAGTGTCCGTGTGAGTTGTTGAATGTGCCTCTGTGTGTGAGTTTCCTTATGAGTTATTGAGTGCGCCTCTGTGTGTAAGAGTGCGTGAGTGTTTTTGTGAGTTATTGAGTGTGCCTCTGTGTGTAAGAGTGCGTGAGTGTATTTGTGAGCTATTGAGTGTATCTCTGTGTGTAAGAGTGCGTGAGTGTCTTTGTGAGTTATTGAGTGTGCCTCTGTGTGTAAGAGTGCGTGAGTGTCTTTGTGAGTTATTGAGTGTGCCTCTGTGTGTAAGAGTGCGTGAGTGTCTTTGTGAGTTATTGAGTGTGCCTCTGTGTGTGAGAGTGCGTGAGTGTCTTTGTGAATTATTGAGTGCGCCTCTGTGTGTAAGAGTGCGTGAGTGTTTTTGTGAGTTATTGAGTGTATCTCTGTGTGTAAGAGTGCGTGAGTGTCTGTGTGAGTTATTGAGTGTGCCTCTGTGTGTAAGAGTGCGTGAGTGTCTGTGTGAGTTATTGAGTGTGCCTCTGTGTGTAAGAGTGCGTGAGTGTTTTTGTGAGTTATTGAGTGTATCTCTGTGTGTAAGAGTGCGTGAGTGTCTGTGTGAGTTATTGAGTGTGCCTCTGTGTGTAAGAGTGCGTGAGTGTCTGTGTGAGTTATTGAGTGTGCCTCTGTGTGTAAGAGTGCGTGAGTGTCTTTGTGAGTTATTGAGTGTGCCTGTGTGTCTATGTATGAGAGTGTGTCTGAGTGTCCTTGTGAGTGTGTGTGGGTGGGTGTCTGTGTGAGTCTGTGCAAGTTATTGAGTATGTGCCTCTGTGTTTGTGTGTGAGTGGGTCTGTGTGAGTTATTGAGTGTGCCTTTGTGTGTCTGTGTGTATTTGTGTGTGTGTCTGTGTGAGTATCTGTGTGGGCCTCTGTGTGTCTGTGTGTGAGTGTCAGTATGAGTCGTTGAGTGTGCCTCTGTGTGTAAGAGTGTGTGAGTGTCTGTGAATTATTGAGAGTGCCTCTGTGTGTAAGAGTGCGTGAGTGTCTGTGAATTATTGAGAGTGCCTCTGTGTGTAAGAGTGCGTGAGTGTCTGTGAATTATTGAGAGTGCCTCTGTGTGTAAGAGTGCGTGAGTGTCTGTGAATTATTGAGAGTGCCTCTGTGTGTAAGAGTGCGTGAGTGTCTGTGAATTATTGAGAGTGCCTATGTGTGTAAGAGTGTGTGAGTGTCTGTGAATTATTGAGAGTGCCTCTGTGACGAGATTGATAAAGGTAATACACTCCACTTTCTGTGCAAACTGACGTCTATAACCAGACGAGATTGATAAAGGTAATACACTCCACTTTCTGTGCAAACACACGTCTATAACCAGACGAGATTGATAAAGGTAATACACTCCACTTTCTGTGCCAACTCACGTCTATAACCAGACAAGATTGATAAAGGTAATACACTCCACTTTCTGTGCCAACTCACGTCTATACCCAGACGGGATTGATAAAGGTAATACACTCCACTTTCTGTGCCAACTCACGTCTATAACCAGACAAGATTGATAAAGGTAATACACTCCACTTTCTGTGCAAACTGACGTCTATAACCAGACGAGATTGATAAAGGTAATACACTCCACTTTCTGTGCCAGCTCACGTCTATACCCAGACGGGATTGATAAAGGTAATACACTCCACTTTCTGTGCAAACTGACGTCTATAACCAGACGAGATTGATAAAGGTAATACACTCCACTTTCTGTGCAAACACACGCCTATAGGCAGACGAGATTGATAGAGGTAATACACTCCACTTTCTGTACAAACACACGCCTATAGGCAGACGAGATAGATAGAGGTAATACACTCCACTTTCTGTGCCAACTCACGTCTATAACCAGACAACATTGATAAAGGTAATACACTCCACTTTCTGTGCCAACACACGTCTATAACCAGACAAGATTGATAAAGGTAATACACTCCACTTTCTGTGCCAACACACGTCTATAAGCAGACGAGATTGATAAAGGTAATACACTCCACTTTCTGTGCAAACTGACGTCTATAACCAGACGAGATTGATAAAGGTAATACACTCCACTTTCTGTGCCAACTCACGTCTATAACCAGACGAGATTGATAAAGGTAATACACTCCACTTTCTGTGCCAGCTCACGTCTATAACCAGGCGGGATTGATAAAGGTAATACACTCCACTTTCTGTGCCAACTCACGTCTATAACCAGACGAGATTGATAAAGGTAATACACTCCACTTTCTGTGCAAACTGACGTCTATAACCAGACGAGATTGATAAAGGTAATACACTCCACTTTCTGTGCCAGCTCACGTCTATAACCAGACGGGATTGATAAAGGTAATACACTCCACTTTCTGTGCCAGCTCACGTCTATAACCAGACGAGATTGATAAGGGTAATACACTCCACTTTCTGTGCCAACTCACGTCTATAACCAGACGAGATTGATGGACGAAATAGCACACTGCTGCGAGCTGCAGGTTTGAGTATTTCCATTTATTCTATAGTAGGACACCGTTTTGAGTTGCAAGTATGAGTGTTTCCGTTATTTCCACAATACATACAGCAGCGAGGTACACGTTTGATATTTTCTATGTATTCTATAGTAGGACACTGCTTTGAGATGCAAGTTTGAGACTTTCTATGTATTCTATAGTAAGACACTGTTTTCAGATGCAAGTTTAAGTATTTCCGATATTTCTTCAGTACATACAGCTGCGAGGTACAGGTTTGACTCTTTCTAAGATTTCTACAGAAACATAATGCTGCAATATGCAAGTTTGAGAGTTTTTATGAGGTCTACAGCAACCGAAATGCTATCAGACGGAAGTTTGAGTGTTTCTATGAGTTTTACAGTAACCGCACTTCTATGCGACAGAATTTTTAGTGTTTCTATGAGTTCTACAGTAACCGCACTGATATCAGACGGAAGTTTGAGTGTTTCTATGAGTTTTACAGTAACCGCACTTCTATGCGACAGAATTTTTAGTGTTTCTATGAGTTCTACAGTAACCGCACTGATATCAGACGGAAGTTTGAGTGTTTCTATGAGGTCTATAGTAACCGCACTGATATCAGACAGAAGTTTGAGTGTTTCTGTGAGGTCTATAGTAACCGCACTGATATCAGACAGAAGTTTGAGGGTTTCTATGAGGTCTATAGTAACCGCACTGCTGTGAGACAGAAGTTTTAGTGCTTCTATGAGTTCCACAGTAACCGCACTGATATCATACAGAAGTTTGAGTGTTTCTGTGAGGTATACAGTAACCGCACTGATATCAGACAGAAATTTGAGTGTTTCTGTGAGGTATACAGTAGCCGCACTGATATCAGACAGAAGTTTGAGTGTTTCTGTGAGGTCTATAGTAACCGCACTGATATCATACAGAAGTTTGAGTGTTTCTGTGAGGTCTATAGTAACCGCAATGATATCAGACAGAAGTTTGAGTGTTTCTGTGAGGTCTATAGTAACCGCACTGATATCATACAGAAGTTTGAGTGTTTCTGTGAGGTCTATAGTAACCGCACTGATATCAGACAGAAGTTTGAGTGTTTCTCTGAGGTCTATAGTAACCGCACTGATATCATACAGAAGTTTGAGTGTTTCTGTGAGGTCTATAGTAACCGCACTGATATCAGACAGAAGTTTGAGTGTTTCTATGAGGTCTACAGTAACCGCACTGATATCAGACAGAAGTTTGAGTGTTTCTATGAGGTCTACAGTAACCGCACTGATATCAGATAGAAGTTTGAGTGTTTCTATGAGGTCTACAGTAACCGCACTGATATCAGACAGAAGTTTGAGTGTTTCTCTGAGGTCTATAGTAACCGCACTGATATCAGATAGAAGTTTGAGTGTTTCTATGAGTTCTACAATAACCGCACTGATATCAGACAGAAGTTTGAGTGTTTCTGTGAGGTCTATAGTAACCGCACTGCTGTGAGACAGAAGCTTGAGTGTTTCTATGAGGTCTACAGTAACCGCACTGATATCAGACAGAAGTTTGAGTGTTTCTATGAGGTCTACAGTAACCGCACTGATGTGAGACAGAAGTTTGAGTGTTTCTATGAGTTCTACAGTAACCGCACTGCTGTGAGACGAAGCTTGAGTGTTTCTATGAGTTCTACAGTAACCCCACTGATGTGAGACAGAAGCTTGAGTGTTTCTATGAGTTCTACAGTAACCGCACTGATGTGAGATAGAAGTTTGAGTGTTTCTATGAGGTCTACAGTAACCGCACTGATATCAGACAGAAGTTTGAGTGTTTCTCTGAGGTCTATAGTAACCGCACTGATATCAGATAGAAGTTTGAGTGTTTCTATGAGTTCTACAATAACCGCACTGATATCAGACAGAAGTTTGAGTGTTTCTGTGAGGTCTATAGTAACCGCACTGCTGTGAGACAGAAGCTTGAGTGTTTCTGTGAGGTCTATAGTAACCGCACTGATATCATACAGAAGTTTGAGTGTTTCTGTGAGGTCTATAGTAACCGCACTGATATCAGACAGAAGTTTGAGTGTTTCTCTGAGGTCTATAGTAACCGCACTGATATCATACAGAAGTTTGAGTGTTTCTGTGAGGTCTATAGTAACCGCACTGATATCAGACAGAAGTTTGAGTGTTTCTATGAGGTCTACAGTAACCGCACTGATATCAGACAGAAGTTTGAGTGTTTCTATGAGGTCTACAGTAACCGCACTGATATCAGATAGAAGTTTGAGTGTTTCTATGAGGTCTACAGTAACCGCACTGATATCAGACAGAAGTTTGAGTGTTTCTCTGAGGTCTATAGTAACCGCACTGATATCAGATAGAAGTTTGAGTGTTTCTATGAGTTCTACAATAACCGCACTGATATCAGACAGAAGTTTGAGTGTTTCTGTGAGGTCTATAGTAACCGCACTGCTGTGAGACAGAAGCTTGAGTGTTTCTATGAGGTCTACAGTAACCGCACTGATATCAGACAGAAGTTTGAGTGTTTCTATGAGGTCTACAGTAACCGCACTGATGTGAGACAGAAGTTTGAGTGTTTCTATGAGTTCTACAGTAACCGCACTGCTGTGAGACGAAGCTTGAGTGTTTCTATGAGTTCTACAGTAACCCCACTGATGTGAGACAGAAGCTTGAGTGTTTCTATGAGTTCTACAGTAACCGCACTGATGTGAGATAGAAGTTTGAGTGTTTCTATGAGGTCTACAGTAACCGCACTGATATCAGACAGAAGTTTGAGTGTTTCTCTGAGGTCTATAGTAACCGCACTGATATCAGATAGAAGTTTGAGTGTTTCTATGAGTTCTACAATAACCGCACTGATATCAGACAGAAGTTTGAGTGTTTCTGTGAGGTCTATAGTAACCGCACTGCTGTGAGACAGAAGCTTGAGTGTTTCTATGAGGTCTACAGTAACCGCACTGATATCAGACAGAAGTTTGAGTGTTTCTATGAGGTCTACAGTAACCGCACTCCTGTGAGACAGAAGCTTGAGTGTTTCTATGAGTTCTACAGTAACCGCACTGATATCAGACAGAAGTTTGAGTGTTTCTATGAGTTCTACAGTAACCGCTCTGATGTGAGACAGAAGTTTGAGTGTTTCTATGAGGTCTGCAGTAACCGCACTCCTGTGAGACAGAAGCTTGAGTGTTTCTATGAGGTCTACAGTAACCGCACTGATATCAGACAGAAGTTTGAGTGTTTCTATGAGGACTACAGTAACCGCACTCCTGTGAGACAGAAGCTTGAGTGTTTCTATGAGTTCTACAGTAACCGCACTGCTGTGAGACGAAGCTTGAGTGTTTCTATGAGTTCTACAGTAACCCCACTGATGTGAGAATGAGGCTTGAGTGTTTCTATGAGTTCTACAGTAACCGCACTGATGTGAGATAGAAGCTTGAGTGTTTCTATGAGTTCTACAGTAACCGCACTGATGTGAGACAGAAGTTTGAGTGTTTCTATGAGTTCTACAGTAACCGCACTGATGTGAGATAGAAGATTGAGTGTTTCTATGAGTTCTACAGTAACCGCACTGCTGTGAGATAGAAGTTTGAGTGTTTCTATGAGTTCTACAGTAACCGCACTGATGTGAGACAGAAGTTTGCGTGTTTCTATGAGTTCTACAGTAACCGCACTGATGTGAGACAGAAGTTTGCGTGTTTCTATGAGTTCTACAATAACCGCACTGATGTGAGACAGAAGTTTGAGTGTTTCTATGAGTTCTACAGTAACCGCTCTGATGTGAGACAGAAGTTTGAGTGTTTCTATGAGTTCTACAGTAACCGCAATGATGTGAGACAGAAGTTTGAGTGTTTCTATGAGTCCTAAAGTAACCGCTCTGATGTGAGACAGAAGTTTGCGTGTTTCTATGAGTTCTACAGTAACCGCACTGATGTGAGACAGAAGTTTGAGTGTTTCTATGAGTTCTACAGTAACCGCACTGATGTGAGACAGAAGTTTGAGTGTTTCTATGAGTTCTACAGTAACCGCACTGATGTGAGATAGAAGCTTGAGTGTTTCTATGAGTTCTACAGTAACCGCACTGATGTGAGACAGAAGCTTGAGTGTTTCTATGAGGTCTACAGTAACCGCACTGATGTGAGACAGAAGTTTGAGTGTTTCTATGAGGTCTACAGTAACCGCACTGATATCAGACAGAAGCTTGAGTGTTTCTATGGGTTCTACAGTAACCGCACTGCTGTGAGACAGAAGCTTGAGCGTTTCTATGAGTTCTACAGTAACCGCACTGATGTGAGACAGAAGCTTGAGTGTTTCTATGAGTTCTACAGTAACCGCACTGATGTGAGATAGAAGCTTGAGTGCTTCTATGAGGTCTATAGTAACTGCACTGTCATCTGACAGAAGCTTGAGTGTTTCTATGAGTTCTATAGTAACTGCACTGCCATCAGACAGAAGTTTGAGTGTTTCTATGAGGTCTATAGTAACTGCACTGCCATCAGACAGAAGCTTGAGTGTTTCTATGAGGTCTATAGTAACTGCACTGCCATCAGACAGAAGTTTGAGTGTTTGTATGAGGTCTATAGTAGCCGCACTGATATCAGACAGAAGTTTGAGTGTTTCTATGAGGTCTACAGTAACCGCACTGATATCAGATAGAAGTTTGAGTGTTTCTATGAATTCTACAGTAACCGCACTGCTGTGAGACAGAAGCTTGAGTGTTTCTATGAGTTCTACAATAACCGCACTGACATCAGACAGAACTTTGGGTGTATCCATGAGTTCTGCAGTAACCGCATTGCTGTGAGACAGAAGCTTAAGTATTTCTAGGTGTTCTACAGTAACCGCACTGCCATCAGACAGAAGTTTGAGTGTTTCTATGAGTTCTACAATAACCGCACTGATATCAGACAGAACTTTGGGTGTATCCATGAGTTCTGCAGTAACCGCACTGCTGTGAGACAGAAGCTTGAGTGTTTCTATGAGGTCTACAGTAACCGCACTAATATCAGATAGAAGTTTGAGTGTTTCTATGAGGTCTACAGTAACCGCACTGATATCAGATAGAAGCTTGAGTGTTTCTATGAGTTCTACAATAACCGCACTGATATCAGACAGAATTTTGGGTGCATCCATGAGTTCTGCAGTAACCGCACTGCTGTAAGACAGAAGCTTAAGTACTTCTAGGTGTTCTATAGTAACCGCACTGCCATCAGGCAGAAGTTTGAGTGTTTCTATGATGTCTATAGTAACAGCTCTGCTGTGAGGCAGAAGCTTGAGTGTTTCTATGAGTTCTACAATAACCGCACTGATATCAGACAGAAGTTTGAGTGTTTCTATGAGGTCTACATTAACCGCACTGATATCAGACAGAAGTTTGCGTGTTTCTGTGAGGTCTATAGTAACCGCACTGATATCAGACGGAAGTTTGAGTATTTCTATGAGGTTTACAGTAACCGCACTGATATCAGACAGAAGCTTGAGTGTTTCTATGAGGTCTACAATAACCGCACTGATATCAGACAGAAGCTTGAGTGTTTCTATGAGGTCTACAGTAACCGCACTGATATCAGACAGAAGTTTGAGTGTTTCTATGAGGTGTACAGTAACCGCACTGATATCAGATAGAAGTTTGAGTGTTTCTATGAGGTCTACAGTAACCGCACTGATATCAGACAGAAGTTTGAGTGTTTCTATGAGGTCTACAATAACCGCACTGATATCAGACAGAGGTTTGAGTGTTTCTATGAGGTCTATAGTAACCGCACTGATATCATACAGAAGTTTGAGTGTTTCTATGAGGTCTACAGTAACCGCACTGATATCAGACAGAAGTTTGAGTGTTTCTATGAGGTCTACAGTAACCGCACTGATATCAGATAGAAGTTTGAGTGTTTCTATGAGGTCTACAGTAACCGCACTGATATCAGATAGAAGTTTGAGTGTTTCTATGAGGTCTACAGTAACCGCACTGATATCAGATAGAAGCTTGAGTGTTTCTATGAGTTCTTCAATAACCGCACTGATATCAGACAGAACTTTGGGTGTATCCATGAGTTCTGCGGTAACCGCACTGCTGTGAGACAGAAGCTTAAGTATTTCTAGGTGTTCTACAGTAACCGCACTGCCATTAGACAGATGTTTGAGTGTATCTATGAGTTGTAGATTAAACGCATTGCTATCAGACAGAAGTTTGAACGTTTCTATAAGTTCTAGAGTAACCGCTCTGCTATGAGACAGAAGAATGAGCGTTTCTATGAGTTCTACAGTAACCGTACTGCTATGAGACAGAAGTGTGAGCGTTTCTATAAGTTCTAAAGCAACCGCACTGCTATCACACAGAACTTTGAGCGTATCCATGAGTTTTACAGTAACCGCACTCTATGAGACAGAACTTTGAGTGTTTCCATGAGTTGTAAAGTAACCGCATGCTATTCGCCAGAACTTTGAATGTTTCCATGAGTTGTAAAGTAACCGCACTGCTGTGAGACTGAAGTTTGTGTTTTCCATGAGTTCTACAGTAACCGCACTACTGTGAGACTGAAGTTTGGGTGTTTCTATGAGTTATACAGTAACCGCACTGCTATAAGACAGGAGGTTGAGTGTTTCTATGAATTCTATAGTAACCTTTCTGCTATTAACCAGAAGGTTGAGTGTTTCTATGAGCTCTATAGTAACCGTTCTGCTATAAGACAGAAGGTTGACTGCTTCTATGAATTCTATAGCAGCCGTTCTGCTATTAGCCAGAAGGTTGAGTGTTTCTCTGAGCTCTACATTAAACGTACTGCTATGAGACAGAAGTTTGAGAGTTTCTATGAGCACTACAGTAACCGCACTGTTATGAGACAGAATTCTGAGTGCTTCTATGAGGTCTGCATAAACCGCACTGCTATCAGACACAAGTTGAAGTGCTTCTATGAGTTATACAGTAACTACACTGCTATTAGACATAAGCTTGAGTGTTTCTATGGGTTCTACAGTAACCGAACAGCTATGAACAGAACTTTGAGCGATACTATGAGTTCAGCAGTAACCGCACCGCCATGAGACAGAAGTTTGGGTGCTTTTATGACTTCTACAGTAACCGCACTGCTGTGAGGGGCGAGTGTTAATGTTTCTATAAGTTCTGCAGTAGCCGCACTGTTGTGAGTTGGGGGTGTTAATGTTTCTATAAGCTGTACAGTAGCCGCACTATTGTGACAGGCGAGTGTTAATGTTTCTATAAGTTCTGCAGTAGCCGCACTGTTGTGAGAGGCGAGTGTTAATGTTTCTATAAGCTGTGCAGTAGCCGCACTATTGTGACAGGCTAGTGTTAATGTTTCTATAAGATCTGCAGTAGCCGCACTGTTGTGAGAGGCGAGTGTTAATGTCTCTATAAGTTCTGCAGTAGCGGCACTGTTGTGAGTTGCCAGTGTTAATGTTTCTGAAAGTTCTATAGTAGCCGCACTGTTGTGAGGTGCCAGTGTTAATGTTTCTGAAAGTTCTATAGTAGCCGCACTGTTGTGAGGTGCCAGTGTTAATGTTTCTATAAGATCTGCAGTAGCCGCACTGTTGTGAGAGGCGAGTGTTAATGTCTCTATAAGTTCTGCAGTAGCCGCACTGTTGTGAGTTGCCAGTGTGAATGTTTCTATAAGTTCTGCAGTAGTCGCAATGTTGTGAGATGCGAGTGTTAATGTTTCTATAAGTTCTGCAGTAGCCGCAGTGTTGTGAGAGGCGAGTGTGAATGTTTCTATAAGTTCTGGAGTAGCCGCACTGTTGTGAGAGGCGAGTGTTAATGTTTCTATAAGTTCTGCAGTAGCCGCAATGTTGTGAGAGGCGAGTGTTAATGTTCCTATAAGTTCTGCAGTAGCCGCACTGTTGTGAGAGGCGAGTGTGAATGTTTCTATAAGTTCTGCAGTAGCCGCAGTGTTGTGAGAGGCGAGTGTGAATGTTTCTATAAGTTCTGCAGTAGCCGCAGGTTTGTGAGAGGCGAGTGCGAATGTTTCTATAAGTTCTGCAGTAGCCGCAGTGTTGTGAGAGGCGAGTGTGAATGTTTCTATAAGTTCTGCAGTAGCCGCAGTGTTGTGAGAGGCCAGTGTGAATGTTTCTATAAGTTCTGCAGTAGCCGCAGTGTTGTGAACTGCGGGTGTTAACATTTCTATAAGTTCTGCAGTAGCCGCACTGTTGTGAACTGCGGGTGTGAACGTTTCTATAAGTTCTGCAGTAGCCGCAGTGTTGTGAGATGCGGCTGTTAATGTTTCTATAAGTTCTGCAGTAGCCGCACTGTTGTGAGTTGCGAGTGTGAATGTTTCTATAAGTTCTGCAGTAGCCGCAGTGTTGTAAGATGCGGCTGTTAATGTTTCTATAAGTTCTGCAGTAGCCGCAGTGTTGTGAGTTGCGAGTGTGAATGTTTCTATAAGTTCTGCAGTAACCGCAACGTTGTAAGATGCGGCTGTTAATGTTTCTATAAGTTCTGCAGTAGCCGCACTGTTGTGAGATGCGGGTGTTAACATTTCTAAAAGTTCTGCAGAAGCCGCAATGTTGTAAGATGCGTGTGTTAACATTTCTATAAGTTCTGCAGTAGCCGCACTGTTGTGAGTTGCGAGTGTGAATGTTTCTATAAGTTCTGCAGTAGCCGCAATGTTGTAAGATGCGGCTGTTAATGTTTCTATAAGTTCTGCAGTAGCCGCAGTGTTGTGAAATGCGGGTGTTAATGTTTCTATAAGTTCTGCAGTAGCCGCAGTGTTGTGAAATGCGGGTGTTAATGTTTCTATAAGTTCTGCAGTAGCCGCAGTGTTGTGAGATGCGGGTGTGAATGTTTCTATAAGTTCTGCAGTAGCTGCAGTGTTGTGAGATGCGGGTGTTAATGTTTCTATAAGTTCTGGAGTAGCCGCAATGTTGTGAGATGCGGGTGTGAATGTTTCTATAAGTTCTGCAGTAGCTGCAGTGTTGTGAGATGCGCGTGTTAATATTTCTATAAGTTCTGCAGTAGCCGCAATGTTGTGAAATGCGGGTGTTAATATTTCTATAAGTTCTGCAGTAGCCACAATGTTGTGAACTGCGGGTGTGAATGTTTCTATAAGTTCTGCAGTAGCCGCAGTGTTGTGAACTGCGGGTGTTAACATTTCTATAAGTTCTGCAGTAGCCGCACTGTTGTGAACTGCGGGTGTGAATGTTTCTATAAGTTCTGCAGTAGCCGCACTATTTTGAGATGCGAGTGTTAATGTTTCTATAAGTTCTGCAGTAGCCGCACTGTTGTGAACTGCGGGTGTTAATGTTTCTATAAGTTCTGCAGTAGCCGCAGTGTTGTGAACAGCGGGTGTTAATGTTTCTATAAGTTCTGCAGTAGCCGCACTGTTGTGAGATGCGGGTGTTAATGTTTCTATTAGTTCTGCAGTAGCCGCACTATTGTGAGTTGCGAGTGTGAATGTTTCTATAAGTTCTGCAGTAGCCGCACTATTGTGAGAGGCGAGTGTGAATGTTTCTATAAGTTCTGCAGTAGCCGCAGTGTTGTAAGATGCGGCTGTTAATGTTTCTATAAGTTCTGCAGTAGCCGCAATGTTGTGAACTGCGGGTGTGAATGTTTCTATAAGTTCTGCAGTAGCCGCAGTGTTGTGAACTGCGGGTGTTAACATTTCTATAAGTTCTGCAGTAGCCGCACTGTTGTGAACTGCGGGTGTGAATGTTTCTATAAGTTCTGCAGTAGCCGCACTATTTTGAGATGCGAGTGTTAATGTTTCTATAAGTTCTGCAGTAGCCGCACTGTTGTGAACTGCGGGTGTTAATGTTTCTATAAGTTCTGCAGTAGCCGCAGTGTTGTGAACAGCGGGTGTTAATGTTTCTATAAGTTCTGCAGTAGCCGCACTGTTGTGAGATGCGGGTGTTAATGTTTCTATTAGTTCTGCAGTAGCCGCAGTGTTGTGAGATGCGGCTGTTAATGTTTCTATAAGTTCTGCAGTAGCCGCACTGTTGTGAGTTGCGAGTGTGAATGTTTCTATAAGTTCTGCAGTAGCCGCACTATTGTGAGAGGCGAGTGTGAATGTTTCTATAAGTTCTGCAGTAGCCGCACTGTTGTGAACTGCGGGTGTTAATGTTTCTATAAGTTCTGCAGTAGCCGCAGTGTTGTGAACAGCGGGTGTTAATGTTTCTATAAGTTCTGCAGTAGCCGCACTGTTGTGAGATGCGGGTGTTAATGTTTCTATTAGTTCTGCAGTAGCCGCAGTGTTGTGAGATGCGGCTGTTAATGTTTCTATAAGTTCTGCAGTAGCCGCACTGTTGTGAGTTGCGAGTGTGAATGTTTCTATAAGTTCTGCAGTAGCCGCACTATTGTGAGAGGCGAGTGTGAATGTTTCTATAAGTTCTGCAGTAGCCGCACTATTGTGAGAGGCGAGTGTGAATGTTTCTATAAGTTCTGCAGTAGCCGCACTATTGTGAGTTGCGAGTGTGAATGTTTCTATAAGTTCTGCAGTAGCCGCACTATTGTGAGAGGCGAGTGTGAATGTTTCTATTAGTTCTGCAGTAGCCACAGTGTTGTAAGATGCGGCTGTTAATGTTTCTATAAGTTCTGCAGTAGCCGCAATGTTGTGAACTGCGGGTGTGAATGTTTCTATAAGTTCTGCAGTAGCCGCAGTGTTGTGAACTGCGGGTGTTAACATTTCTATAAGTTCTGCAGTAGCCGCACTGTTGTGAACTGCGGGTGTAAATGTTTCTATAAGTTCTGCAGTAGCCGCACTATTTTGAGATGCGAGTGTTAATGTTTCTATAAGTTCTGCAGTAGCCGCACTGTTGTGAACTGCGGGTGTTAATGTTTCTATAAGTTCTGCAGTAGCAGCAGTGTTGTGAACAGCGGGTGTTAATGTTTCTATAAGTTCTGCAGTAGCCGCACTGTTGTGAGATGCGGGTGTTAATGTTTCTATTAGTTCTGCAGTAGCCGCAGTGTTGTGAGATGCGGCTGTTAATGTTTCTATAAGTTCTGCAGTAGCCGCACTGTTGTGAGTTGCGAGTGTGAATGTTTCTATAAGTTCTGCAGTAGCCGCACTATTGTGAGAGGCGAGTGTGAATGTTTCTATAAGTTCTGCAGTAGCCGCAGTGTTGTGAGATGCGGCTGTTAATGTTTCTATAAGTTCTGCAGTAGCCGCAATGTTGTGAGATGCGGGTGTTAACATTTCTATAAGTTCTGCAGTAGCCGCAGTGTTGTGAGAGCGGGTGTTAATGTTTCTATAAGTTCTGGAGTAGCCGCAAAGTTGTGAGATGCGGGTGTGAATGTTTCTATAAGTTCTGCAGTAGCTGCAGTGTTGTGAGATGCGGGTGTTAATATTTCTATAAGTTCTGCAGTAGCCGCAATGTTGTGAAATGCGGGTGTTAATGTTTCTATAAGTTCTGCAGTAGCCGCAGTGTTGTGAGATGCGGGTGTGAATGTTTCTATAAGTTCTGCAGTAGCTGCAGTGTTGTGAGATGCGGGTGTGAATGTTTCTATAAGTTCTGCAGTAGCCGCAATGTTGTGAAATGCGGGTGTTAATATTTCTATAAGTTCTGCAGTAGCCGCAATGTTGTGAAATGCGGGTGTTAATATTTCTATAAGTTCTGCAGTAGCCACAATGTTGTGAGATGCCGGTGTGAATGTTTCTATAAGTTCTGCAGTAGCTGCAGTGTTGTGAGATGCGGGTGTTAATGTTTCTATAAGTTCTGGAGTAGCCGCAATGTTGTGAGATGCGGGTGTGAATGTTTCTATAAGTTCTGCAGTAGCCGCAGTGTTGTGAGATGCGGGTGTGAATGTTTCTATGAGTTCTGCAGTAGCCGCAATGTTGTGAGATGCCGATGTTAATGTTTCTATAAGTTCTGCAGTAGCCACAATGTTGTGAGATGCGGGTGTTAATGTTTCTATAAGTTCTGCAGTAGCCGCAGTGCTGTGAGTTGGGGGTGTTAATGTTTTTATAAGTTCTGCAGTAGCCGCAGTGCTGTGAGTATGGGATGTTAATGTTTCTATAAGTTCTGCAGTAGCCGCAGTGTTGTGAGATGCGAGTGTTAATGTTTCTATGAGTTCTGCAGTAGCCGCAGTGTTGTGAACTGGGGGTGTTAATGTTTCTATAAGTTCTGCAGTAGCCGCAGTGTTGTGAGATGCGGGTGTGAATGTTTCTATAAGTTCTGCAGTAGCCGCAGTGTTGTGAACTGGGGGTGTTAATGTTTCTATAAGTTCTGCAGTAGCTCCACTTTTGCGAGTTGCAAGTGTTAATTTTTCTATGAGTTCTACAGTAGCGTAATACTATTAGCTTTATTGACAGTCAGAAGAGTGCATACATTTTGTATACCAATTCATTTATTCTTAAATAACTTGGAAGATTAAACAAATTTTACTTTTTAATTTTCATAGTTAAAATTCTAAATTGTAAATGACAGTTTATCTGTTTATAGCAATTAACAGTCCTTTCATATATCGAATTAATGCTCTCTTACTAAATGCACAGCTTGAACAGCTTTCAAACCTGAATTTTAAGCTTTGTGTTCACAGCACTGTGCCCACTGACTGGTCCAACTGGAAACAAATCCGTCAGCGATCTGGAAACTTTGAAGAGGCAAAGGAAGGCAAAAATATTAATTTAATATGAGCGTTAGGTGTTCCTACTGTGTTTGAGAAGTACACTCTTAAAATGGGTGGCACTTAATTTGTAGCGTATTAAAACATGAATATGTGTTCTATGTTTAACTGGAATGACTAGCTGGAGACGTTAAAAGGTTGAATTCTAATTCATTCAAAGCTTAAAACCTGTAGGGAATGTTGATCGTTGAGTCAGACGTATTCCACCAACCTGCTTTTAGCACTCTGGGTTGATCAAAATACCTTCTGGGTTTTAGTTAAACACGGATTTGTGTAATTTTATTGAATTGTGCAGTTGTGAAGATAAAAGTTTGTATGTTGCTAAACTTCGGCCCAAATTTGAAGAGGCTTAAAGCAACGTAAGTACCGAATGTAGTAAGTTGAGTATCTTCCATAATTTAATGAAAATGAATATGTTGCATGTACTCGTTAAAAATTACTGAGAAGCAAACATTCTCATGGGGAAGATAAAAATGTGATTAGCTTTCTCCCAAATGTGTTTGTGATGTCAAGACAAGTGGAGCCTTCCAGTACGGTTGACTGCTGGCTGGACTATCAGAAAAAACTACAACCATTTCCAAAATACAACGTGTCATTGCTTTAACAATTTGAAGGGACCAGGTGATAAATGTGAAAAAATATCAGTTATTAGGTGTGGATGTTGTGCTGTGGGATAACATTACTGCAGGGAATAATAACCACATTTGGAGATGTGTAGTACTCCCGAGAAGCTTCTCACATGAAACCAAACGCTCTTGTTAATATGTCAATAACTCACTCGAGTGCCTTATACAAATTTCTAAAGCCACTTGTTTAGACATCACAAACATGTTGGGAGAAAACAAAATCACATTTTTATTTTACTTCTGAGTAACAAAAGTCGTTTTGGTTTGAAGTGCTCTCTGCTCGGGTGTTGTAGGATTATGTTCCTTCTACGCACCGAACACAAAGTCAGTTCTTAAAAGCAGCCCCAAAAATCACTGGTGTTTCATTCACAGCACTTCAGTCTGGAAACCCTCACAGATTCCAAGGAGCGGTGGCTTCTTTGTGAATATTGTCACTAAACTAAACGTCATAACTTACAATTTTCTTACAAAAAAAAACTAATATTTTTAAGTGAATGTTGTATCTTGCATTTCAGTCACTACTATGTACTTCAATAAATTCTTTTATATGGTGTTTCATGATTCTTTGAAGTTTGCAACGTAGTTCTCAAGTTTGATAGCCAACATTTGTGGATGAATTTCTGATTTCTAACGTTACATTCAGCTAAACCTGTTGAATCACTTTTGAAGAATAAAATAAATGAATACACCGACAAATCGTGATTTTCATTGAATATGATTTACCTATTTTCTTTGAATTTTCAAGAACATGGAGTATTTTTCAAATGAGGTGTTTTAATAAGTTGACTTTTTGTTATAAATAAGACACTGTGAATTAAAAGCGACTGCATGTTTCAACCAAGCATGACACCATCCACTCCATCTTCAGGTAGAAGCAGTTTCAAGGTCATCAATAGAAGCGACACCTTATATCATTGCTCGTACAATTAGAAGCGAATCGTGCCCTGAAGAGCCGATCGCTTGAAATGAACCAAAGGCTCTTTTCTACATGTAGAAACATAATCTAACATCCATTGAGGTAGAAGGATTAATGCAAGAGCAAGAGGCTCAATTCCATGCTTCTTTGTGGACCTCTGCTGCAAATTCAAAATTAACAATGATGAACACTGCGCTCGCCGCTATCCGCTGAGTGTTGGCCTACAATTAAAATGAAAGTTTATATGCTACATATTTATATCCTCGTTTTCTTTTAATCTTTTGCTCGTCTCTTAATCTGTTACTCTTTTGTATAAATTTCTATGTAGGCAAGAGTTTATGCTTTTGTTTCATTCATTTTTATTGTTATTTTTATTTTAGTTTCAGAATCATTGGAAACCTCAAAACTGATGAAGCCGAATCCTTTTTTCTTCTAAATAACAATAATTTTTTTTCGAATGAGAAAGAATTAAGTCCTGCATGTCTAACGGATACGTTTTAGATCCATTATTATCTCTTATAACAATTATTAAATATTTAATGCGAAAAGCTTAGCTAAAATAATGGTAAAACGCTATAACAGTTTTATAGGCTACCACATATACTTTTCTTTACACCAAGTAGATACACAGGCTGGGATGTGATCAAGGCAAATGTCTGTACAGCGAATTGATGATTTAGCATTTGCAACGCTATTCTCTAAAGTTATGTCACGAGGAAAATTTCACAATGTTTTATTATCTCCTAACTCAGACAGTTGATGTTTGCCTAACACGGATACCCCTATTCTGCCTTCTGCCCTGCCCAACAATAGGTGGAGTGATGTATGTAAACAAGGCAGAGATGTAGCTCAGTTGTGTTCAAAGCATATTACACCCTGAAATTTGTGTTTCATTTATGGAATGCTATTAGTAAGCGGTCAATATGACATACAATTATGTGTTATATGGATACTTCTCAAAATATCAAACTGTTTGCATCTGCCAGCCTATATAGTTGGCTACAAATAACTAAATCAAATTTGTCTAGTAAAATGTTGCATCAAGTACACTTTTCTTAATACGATTGCTGTTACGATATACCTAAAACTCCATTTATATCGGCGTCCAAAACATTTTTACTCAATTATCAAGGATGAACTATTTATCGAGAAACCTTCATAATTAAATTCGCTTCGCTTATCAAGCCTAATGGCAATGATTTAGAGCAGAGGCAACTGACTCACAGTGAAGAAGTTAACAGCGTACCGAGGTATAGGCACGATAACTCACTAGGTTAGAGTATGCACACCTGATTCACTACGAGGAAGTTAACATCGTACCAAGGTATTGGCATGATAACTCACTTGTTTAGAGTATACACACCTGACTCGCTACGAGGAAGTTAACATCGTACCAAGGTATTGGCATGATAACTCACTTGTTTAGAGTATACACACCTGACTCACTACGAGGAAGTTAACAGCGTACCGAGGTATAGGCACGATAACTCACTAGGTTAGAGTATGCACACCTGACTCATTACGAGGAAGTTAACATCGTACCAAGGTATTGGCATGATAACTCACTTGTTTAGAGTATAGACATCTGACTCGCTGTGATGAAGTTAGCTTCAGTTTAATTCCATTAGTAATGCAAATCTATACAGTTTAGTTAAAGTTGTAATGTCAATAAGACACTTAACTCCACGTGTAAAGGCGACAGACACAGTTCAGCGTCATCTGTAATGCCAACTGATGCAGTTTAGCTCCATTAGTAATACAAAATAACACAGTGTCCATTAGTAATGACAACGAACACAAACAAGCTCAATTAGTAATGTCAACAAACACAATTAATCTCCATTAGCAATGCCAACTAATACAATTAATCTCCATTAACAATGCCGACTAATACAGCTAGTCTCCATTAGTAATGCCCACCAACATAATTAGTCTCCATAAGTAATGTCCATTAACATAATTAGTCTCCCTTAGTAATACCCACTAACATAATTAGTCTCCATAAGTAATGCCCAATAACATAGTTTGTCTCAATTAGTAATGCCCACTAACATAATTAGTCTCCCATATTAATGCCCACTAACATAATTAGTCTCCATAAGTAATGCCCAATAACATAATTAGTCTCAATTAGTAATTCCCACTAACATAAGTAGTCTCCATTAGTAATGCCCACTAACATAATTAGTCTCTATCAGTAATGCCCACTAACATAATTAGTCTCCATTAGTAATGCCCACTAACTTAATTAGTCTCCATAAGTAATGCCCACTAACATAATTAGTCTCTATCTGTAATGTCCACCAACATAATTAGTCTCTATCAGTAATGCCCACTAACATAATTAGTCTCCATAAGTAATGCCCACTAACATAATTAGTCTCCATCAGTAATGCCCACTAACATAAGTAGTCTCCATTAGTAATACCCACTAACATAATTAGTCTCCATCAGTAATGCCCACTAACATAATTAGTCTCCATTAGTAATGCCCACTAACGTAATTAGTCTCCATCAGTAATGCCCACTAACATAATTAGTCTCCATAAGTAATGCCCACTAACATAATTAGTCTCCATCAGTAATGCCCACTAACATAAGTAGTCTCCATTAGTAATACCCACTAACATAATTAGTCTCCATCAGTAATGCCCACTAACATAATTAGTCTCCATTAGTAATGCCCACTAACGTAATTAGTCTCCATTAGTAATGCCCACTAACATAATTAGTCTCCATTAGTAATGCCCACTAACTTAATTAGTCTCCATTAGTAATGCCCACTAACTTAATTAGTCTCCATTAGTAATGCCCACTAACGTAATTAGTCTCCATTAGTAATGCCCACTAACTTAATTAGTCTCCATTAGTAATGCCCACTAACGTAATTAGTCTCCATTAGTAATGCCCACTAACTTAATTAGTATCCATTAGTAATGTCGATTAACATAATTAGTCTCCATTAGCAATGCCAACTAATACAGCTAGTCTCCATTAGTAATGCCAAGTAACTCAGTTTAGCTCCATTTGTAATGCCAACTAACTCAGTTTATCTGCATTTGTAAAGCTAAGAATATAGTTTAGCTCCATTTGTAAAGACAATAACACAGATTAGCTCCATTTGTAAACCTAATAATACAGTTTAGCACCATTTGTAAAGCCAATAACATAGATTAGCTCCATTTGTAAACTTAATAATACAGTTAAGCACCATTTGTAAAGCCAATAACACAGATTAGCTCCATTTGATAAGCATATTACACATATTAGCTCCATTAGTAACGCTAACTCAGATATTCTCCATTCGTAGGGCAACAAACATTGTTAAAGACAATAACACAGTTCATCTCCATTTGTAAAACCAATACCACAGTTTAGCTCCATTTGTCAAGCCAATAACACAGTTTAGCTCCATTTGTCAAGTCAATAACACAGTTTAGCTCCATTTGTCAAGCCAATACCACAGTTTAGCTCCATTTGTCAAGTCAATAACACAGTTTAGCTCCATTTGTCAAGTCAATAACACAGTTTAGCTCCATTTGTCAAGTCAGTAACACAGTTTAGCTCCATTTGTGAAGCCAATGATACAGTTTAGCTCCATTTGATAAGCCAATAATACAGTTTAGCTCCATTTGATAAGCCAATATTACAGTATAGCTCCATTTGATAAGCCAATAATACAGCTAAGCTCCATTTGATAAGCCAATAACACAGATTAGCTGCATTTATAAAGTCAATACCACAGTTTAGCTCCATTTATTAGGCCAATAACACACATCAGCTCCATTTGTAAAGCCAATAACACAAATTACCTCCATTGATAAAACCAAAAACATAGTTTAGCTCCATTTGTAAAGCCAATAACACAGATTAGCCCCATTTGTAAAGCCAATAACACAGATTAGCCCCATTTGTAAAGCCAATAACACAGATTAGCCCCATTTGTAAAGCCAATAACATAGTTTAGCTCCATTTTTAAAGCCAGTAACACAGATTTGCTCCATTTGAAAAGTCAATAGCATAAATTACCTCCGTTTCTAAAACCAAAAACATAGTTCAGCTCCATTTGTAAAGCCAATAACACATATTAGCTCCATTTGTAAAGATAATAACATAGTTTAGATTCATTTTTAAAGCCAATAACACAGTTTAGCTCCATATGTAAAGAAAGCCAATATCACATTGATCAACATTTTTAGCATTACCATTAGCCATGTGGTACAGTGATGAGAAGTGTAGAGACACTAGTCAGCAAATATCCCCAATAGCAACGCTGGTATAGCCCACTACTGTGTGACTACAGTAATCAACGACATCACTAATGCGACTACTCATCTAGTATCCCCAATAGCAACGCTGGTATAGCCCACTACTGTGTGACTACAGTTATCAACGACATCACAAATGCGACTACTCATCTACTATCCCCAATAGCAACGCTGGTATAGCCTACTACTGTGTGACTATAGTTAGCAACGACAATACTAATGCGACCACTCATCTACTATCCCCAATAGCAACGCTGGTATAGCCCACTACTGTGTGACTACAGTAATCAACGACATCACTAATGCGACTACTCATCTACTATCCCCAATAGCAACGCTGGTATAGCCTACTACAGTGTGACTATAGTTAGCAACGACATCACTAATGCGACTACTCATCTATTATCCCCAATAGCAACGCTGGTATAGCCCACTACTGTGTGACTACAGTAATCAACGACATCACTAATGCGACTACTCATCTACTATCCCCAATAGCAACGCTGGTATAGCCTACTACTGTGTGACTATAGTTAGCAACGACAATACTAATGCCACTACTCATCCACTATCCCCAATAGCAACGCTGGTATAACCCACTACTGTGTGACTACAGTAATCAACGACATCACTAATGCGACTACTCATCTACTATCCCCAATAGCAACGCTGGTATAGCCTACTACTGTGTGACTATAGTTAGCAACGAAAATACTAATGCGACTACTCATCTACTATCCCCAATAGCAAAGCTGGTATAGCCTACTACTCTGTGACTACAGTTAGCAACGACAATACTAATGCGACTACTTATCTACTATCCCCAATAGCAACGCTGGTATAGCCCACTACTGTGTGACTACAGTTAGCAACGACAATACTAATGCGACTACTCATCTACCATCCCCAATAGCAACGCTGGTATAGCCTACTAGTCTGTGACTACAGTTAGCAACAACAATACCAATGCGACTACTCATCTACTATCCCCAATAGCAACGCTGGTATAGCCCACTACTCTGTGACTACAATTAGCAACTGCAATACTACAGCGACTACTCTGCTACTATCCCCAATAGCAACGCTGGCATAGCCTACTACTGTGTGACTACAGTTAGCATGGACATCACTAATGCGACTACTCATTTACTATCCCCAATAGCAACGCTGGTATAGCCTACTACTGTGTGACTACAGTTAGCAACGACAATACTAATGCGACTACTCATCTACTATCCCCAATATCAACGCTGGTATAGCCCACTACTGTGTGATTACACTAAGCAACGACAATACTAATGCGACTACTCATCTACTATCCCCAACAGCAACGCTGGTATAGCCCACTACTCTGTGACTACAGTTAGCAACGACATCACTAATGCGACTACTTATCTCCTATCCCCAATAGCAAAGCTGGTATAGCCTACTACTCTGTGACTACAGTTAGCAACGACAATATTAATGCGACTACTCACCTATCCCCAATAGCAACGCTGGTATAGCCCACTACTCTGTGACTACAGTTAGCAAGGACATCACTAATGCGACTACTCATCTACTATCCCCAATAGCAACGCTGGTATAGCCCACTACTCTGTGACTACAGCTACCAACGACAATACTAATGCGACTACTCATCTACTATCCCCAATAGCAACGCTAGTATAGCCTACTACTCTGTGACTATAGTTAGCAACAACAATACTAATGCGACTACTCATCTACTATCCCCCAATAGCCACGGTGGTAGAGCCTACTACTCTGTGACTACAGTTAGCAACGACAATATTAATGCGACTACTCATCTACTATCCCCAATAGCAACGCTGGTATAGCACACTACTGTGCATTACACTAAGCAACGACAATACTAATGCGACTAATCATCTACTATCGACAATAGCAACGCTGGTATAGCCTACTACTGTGTGACTACAGTTAGCAACGACAACACTAATGCGACTACTCCGCTACTATCCCCAATAGCATCGCTGGTATAGCCCACTACTGTGTGACTACAGCTAGCAAGGACATCACTAATGCGACTACTCATCTACTATCCCCAATAGCAACGCTGGTTTAGCCTACTACTGTGTGACTACAGTTAGCAACGACAATACTAATGTGACTACTCATCTACTCTCCCCAATAGCAACGCTGGTATAGCCCACTACTGTGTGACTACAGTTAGCAACGACAATACTAATGCGACTACTCATCTACTATCCCCAATAGCAACGCTGGTATAGCCCACTACTGTGTGATTACACTAAGCAACGACAATACTAATGCGACTACTCATCTACTATCCCCAAGAGCAACGCAGGTATAGCCCACTACTGTGTGACTACAGTTAGCAACGACAATACTAATGCGACTACTCATCTACTATCCCCAATAGCAACGCTGGTATATCCCACTACTGTGTGATTACACTAAGAAACGACAATACTAATGCGACTACTCATCTACTATCCCCAATAGCAACGCTGGTATAGCCCACTACTGAGTGACTACAGTTAACAACGACAATTGTAATGCGACTACTCATCTACTATCCCCCAATAGCCACGGTGGTAGAGCCTACTACTCTGTGACTACAGTTAGCAACGACAATACTAATGCGACTACTCATATACTATCCCCAATAGCAACGCTGGTATAGCCCACTACTCTGTGACTACAGTTAGCAACGACAATACTAATGGGACTACTTATCTACTATCCCCAATAGCCACGTTGGTAGAACCTACTACTCTGTGACTACAGTTAGCAACGACAATACTAATGCGACTACTTATCTACTATCCCGAATAGCAACGCTGGTAGAGCCTACTACTCTGTGCCTACAGTTAGCAACGACAATACTAATGCGTCTACTCATCTACTATCCCCAATAGCAACGCTAGTATAGCCTACTACTCTGTGACTACAGTTAGCAACGACAATACTAATGCGACTGCTTATCTACTATCCCCAATAGCAACGCTAGTATAGCCCACTACTCTGTGACTACAGTTAGCAACGACAATACTAATGCGACTACTCATCTACTATCCCCAATAGCAACGCTGGTATAGCCCACTACTGCGTGATTACACTAAGCAACGACAATACTAATGCGACTACTCATCTCCTATCCCCAATAGCAACGCTGGTATAGCCCACTACTGTGTGATTAAACTAAGCAACGACAATACTAATGCGACTACTCATCTACTATCCCCAATAGCAACGCTGGTATAGCCCACTACTCTGTGACTACAGTTAGCAACGACAATACTTATGCGACTACTCATCTACTATCCCCAATAGCAACGCTGGTATAGCCCACTACTGTGTGATTACACTAAGCAACGACAATACTAATGCGACTACTCATCTACTATCCCCAATAGCAATACTGGTATAGCCCACTACTGTGTGATTACACTAAGCAACGACAATACTAATGCGACTACTCATCTACTATCCCCAATAGCAACGCTGGTATAGCCCACTACTGTGAGACTACAGTTAGCAACGACAATACTTATGCGACTACTCATCTACTATCCCCAATAGCAACGCTGGTATAGCAAACTACGCTGTGACTACAGTTAGCAACGACAATACTAATGCGACTACTTATCTACTATCCCCAATAGCAACGCTGGTATATCCCACTACTGTGTGACTACAGTTAGCAACGACAATACTAATGCGACTACTCATCTACTATCCCTAATAGCAACGCTGGTATAGCCCACTACTCTGTGACTACAGTTAGCAAGGACAACACTAATGCGACTACTCGTCTACTATCCCCAATAGCAACGCTGGTATAGCCCACTACTGTGAGATTACAGTTAGCAACGTCAACACTTATGCGACTACTCATCTACTATCCCCAATAGCAACGCTGATATAGCCCACTACTGTGTGACTACAGTTAGCAACAACAATACCAATGCGACTACTCATCTACTATCCCCAATAGCAACGCTGGTATAGCCCACTACTCTGTGACTACAATTAGCAACTGCAATACTACAGCGACTACTCTGCTACTATCCCCAATAGCAACGCTGGCATAGCCTACTACTGTGTGACTACAGTTAGCATGGACATCACTAATGCGACTACTCATTTACTATCCCCAATAGCAACGCTGGTATAGCCTACTACTGTGTGACTACAGTTAGCAACGACAATACTAATGCGACTACTCATCTACTATCCCCAATATCAACGCTGGTATAGCCCACTACTGTGTGATTACACTAAGCAACGACAATACTAATGCGACTACTCATCTACTATCCCCAACAGCAACGCTGGTATAGCCCACTACTCTGTGACTACAGTTAGCAACGACATCACTAATGCGACTACTTATCTCCTATCCCCAATAGCAAAGCTGGTATAGCCTACTACTCTGTGACTACAGTTAGCAACGACAATATTAATGCGACTACTCACCTATCCCCAATAGCAACGCTGGTATAGCCCACTACTCTGTGACTACAGTTAGCAAGGACATCACTAATGCGACTACTCATCTACTATCCCCAATAGCAACGCTGGTATAGCCCACTACTCTGTGACTACAGCTACCAACGACAATACTAATGCGACTACTCATCTACTATCCCCAATAGCAACGCTAGTATAGCCTACTACTCTGTGACTATAGTTAGCAACAACAATACTAATGCGACTACTCATCTACTATCCCCCAATAGCCACGGTGGTAGAGCCTACTACTCTGTGACTACAGTTAGCAACGACAATATTAATGCGACTACTCATCTACTATCCCCAATAGCAACGCTGGTATAGCACACTACTGTGCATTACACTAAGCAACGACAATACTAATGCGACTAATCATCTACTATCTCCAATAGCAACGCTGGTATAGCCTACTACTGTGTGACTACAGTTAGCAACGACAACACTAATGCGACTACTCCGCTACTATCCCCAATAGCATCGCTGGTATAGCCCACTACTGTGTGACTACAGCTAGCAAGGACATCACTAATGCGACTACTCATCTACTATCCCCAATAGCAACGCTGGTTTAGCCTACTACTGTGTGACTACAGTTAGCAACGACAATACTAATGTGACTACTCATCTACTCTCCCCAATAGCAACGCTGGTATAGCCCACTACTGTGTGACTACAGTTAGCAACGACAATACTAATGCGACTACTCATCTACTATCCCCAATAGCAACGCTGGTATAGCCCACTACTGTGTGATTACACTAAGCAACGACAATACTAATGCGACTACTCATCTACTATCCCCAAGAGCAACGCAGGTATAGCCCACTACTGTGTGACTACAGTTAGCAACGACAATACTAATGCGACTACTCATCTACTATCCCCAATAGCAACGCTGGTATATCCCACTACTGTGTGATTACACTAAGAAACGACAATACTAATGCGACTACTCATCTACTATCCCCAATAGCAACGCTGGTATAGCCCACTACTGAGTGACTACAGTTAACAACGACAATTGTAATGCGACTACTCATCTACTATCCCCCAATAGCCACGGTGGTAGAGCCTACTACTCTGTGACTACAGTTAGCAACGACAATACTAATGCGACTACTCATATACTATCCCCAATAGCAACGCTGGTATAGCCCACTACTCTGTGACTACAGTTAGCAACGACAATACTAATGGGACTACTTATCTACTATCCCCAATAGCCACGTTGGTAGAACCTACTACTCTGTGACTACAGTTAGCAACGACAATACTAATGCGACTACTTATCTACTATCCCGAATAGCAACGCTGGTAGAGCCTACTACTCTGTGCCTACAGTTAGCAACGACAATACTAATGCGTCTACTCATCTACTATCCCCAATAGCAACGCTAGTATAGCCTACTACTCTGTGACTACAGTTAGCAACGACAATACTAATGCGACTGCTTATCTACTATCCCCAATAGCAACGCTAGTATAGCCCACTACTCTGTGACTACAGTTAGCAACGACAATACTAATGCGACTACTCATCTACTATCCCCAATAGCAACGCTGGTATAGCCCACTACTGCGTGATTACACTAAGCAACGACAATACTAATGCGACTACTCATCTCCTATCCCCAATAGCAACGCTGGTATAGCCCACTACTGTGTGATTAAACTAAGCAACGACAATACTAATGCGACTACTCATCTACTATCCCCAATAGCAACGCTGGTATAGCCCACTACTCTGTGACTACAGTTAGCAACGACAATACTTATGCGACTACTCATCTACTATCCCCAATAGCAACGCTGGTATAGCCCACTACTGTGTGATTACACTAAGCAACGACAATACTAATGCGACTACTCATCTACTATCCCCAATAGCAATACTGGTATAGCCCACTACTGTGTGATTACACTAAGCAACGACAATACTAATGCGACTACTCATCTACTATCCCCAATAGCAACGCTGGTATAGCCCACTACTGTGAGACTACAGTTAGCAACGACAATACTTATGCGACTACTCATCTACTATCCCCAATAGCAACGCTGGTATAGCAAACTACGCTGTGACTACAGTTAGCAACGACAATACTAATGCGACTACTTATCTACTATCCCCAATAGCAACGCTGGTATATCCCACTACTGTGTGACTACAGTTAGCAACGACAATACTAATGCGACTACTCATCTACTATCCCTAATAGCAACGCTGGTATAGCCCACTACTCTGTGACTACAGTTAGCAAGGACAACACTAATGCGACTACTCGTCTACTATCCCCAATAGCAACGCTGGTATAGCCCACTACTGTGAGATTACAGTTAGCAACGTCAACACTTATGCGACTACTCATCTACTATCCCCAATAGCAACGCTGATATAGCCCACTACTGTGTGACTACAGTTAGCAACGACAATACTAATGCGACTACTCATCTACTATCCCCAATAGAACGGTGTTATAGCCCACTACTGTGTGATTACACTGAGCAACGACATCACTAATGCGACTACTCATCTACTATGCCCAATAGCAACGCTGGTATAGCCCACTACTGTGTGACTACAGTTAGCAACGACAATACTAATGCGACTACTCATCTACTATCCCCCGATAGCCACGGTGGTATAGCCTACTTCTGTGTGACTACAGTTAGAAACGACAATACTAATGCGACTACTCATCTACTATCCCCAATAGCAACGCTGGTATAGCCCACTACTGTGCATTACACTAAGCAACGACAATACTAATACGACTACTCATCTACTATCCCCAATAGCAACGCTGGTGTACCCCACTACATTGTGACTACAGTTACCAACGATAATACTAATGCGACTACTCATTTACTATCCCCAATAGCAACGCTGGTATAGCCCACTACTGTGTGATTACACTAAGCAACGACAATACTAATGCGACTACTCATCTACTATCCCCCAATAGCCACGGTGGTAGAACCTACTACTCTGTGACTACAGTTAGCAACGACAATACTAATGCGATTACTAATCTACTATCCCCATTAGCAACGCTGTTATAGCCCACTACTCTGTGACTACAGTTAGCAACGACAATACTAATGCGACTACTTATCTACTATCCCCAATAGCCACGGTGGTAGAACCTACTACTCTGTGACTACAGTTAGCAACGACAATACTAATGCGACTACTCATCTACTATCCCCAATAGCAACGCTAGTTTAGCCCACTAATCTGTGACTACAGTTAGCAACGACAATACTAATGCGACTGCTTATCTACTATCCCAAATAGCAACGCTAGTATAGACCACTACTCTGTGACTACAGTTAGCAACGACAATACTAATGCGACTACTCATATACTATTCCAATAGCAACGCTGGTATAGCCCACTACTGTGTGATTACACTAAGCAACGACAATACTAAAGCGACTACTCATCTACTATCCCAAAAAGCAATACTGGTATAGCCCACTACTGTGTGATTACACTAAGCAACGACAATACTAATGCGACTACTCATCTACTATCCCCAAGAGCAACGCTGGTATAGCCCACTACTGTGAGACTACAGTTAGCAACGACAATACTTATGCGACTACTCATCTATTATCCCCAATAGCAACGCTGGTATAGCCCACTTCTCTGTGACTACAGTTACCAACGACAATACTAATGCGACTACTTATCTACTATCCCCAATAGCCACGGTGGTAGAGCCTACTACTCTGTGACTACAGTTAGCAACGACAATACTAATGCGACTACTCATCTACTATTCCCAATAGCAACGCTGGTAGAGCCTACTACTGTGCATTACACTAAGCAACGACAATACTAATGCGACTACTCATCTACTATCCTGAATAGCAACGCTGGTATAGCCCACTACTGTGTGACTACAGTTAGCAACGACAATACTAATGCGACTACTCATCTACTATCCCCAATAGCAACGCTGGTATAGCCTACTACTGTGTGACTACAGTTAGCAACGACAATACTAATGCGACTACTCCGCTACTATCCCCAATAGCAACGCTGGAATAGCCTACTACTGTGTGACTACAGCTAGCAAGGACATCACTAATGAGACTACTCATCTACTATCCGCAATGGCAACGCTGGTATAGCATACTACTGTGTGACTACAGTTAGCAACGACAATACTAATGTGACTACTCATCTACTCTCCCCAATAGCAACGCTGGTATAGCCCACTACTGTCTGATTACACTAAGCAAACGACAATACGAATGCGACTACTCATCTACTATCCCCAATAGCAATACTGGTATAGCCCACTACTGTTTGATTACACTAAGCATCGACAATACTAATGCGACTACTCATCTACTATCCCCAATAGCAACGCTGGTATAGCCCACTACTGTGAGACTACAGTTAGCAACGACAATACTTATGCGACTACTCATCTACTATCCGCAATAGCAACGCTGATATAGCCCACTACTCTGTGACTACAGTTAACAACGACAATGCTAATGCGACTACTCATCTATTATCGCCAATAGCAACCCTGGTATAGCCCACTACTATGTGACTACACTTAGCAACGACAATACTAATGCGACTTTTCATCTACTATACCCAATAGCAACGCTGGTATAGCCCACTACTGTGTGACTACAGTTAGCAACGACAATAATAATGCGACTACTCATCTACTATCCCCAATAGAAACGCTGGTATAGCCCACTACTCTGTGACTACAGTTAGCAACGACAATACCAATGCGACTACTGATCTACTATCCCCAATAGCAACGCTGGTATAGCCTACTACTGTGTGACTACAGTTAGCAACGACAATACTAATGCGACTACTCCGCTACTATCCCCAATAGCAACGCTGGTATAGCCTACTACTGTGTGACTACAGCTAGCAAGGACATCACTAATGCGACTACTCATCTACTATCCCCAATAGCAACGCTGGTATAGCCCACTACTCTGTGACTACAGTTAGCAAGGACATCACTAATGCGACTACTCGTCTACTATCCCCAATAGCAACGCTGGTATAGCCCACTACTGTGAGACTACAGTTAGCAACGACAATACTTATGCGACTACTCATCTACTATCCCCAATAGCAACGATGGTATAGCTTACTACTGTGTGATTACACTAAGCAACGACAATGCTAATGCGACTACTCATCCACTATCCCCAATAGCAACGCTGGTATAGCCCCCTACTGTGTGACTACAGTTAACAACGACAATACTAATGCGACTGCTCATCTACTATCCCCAATAGGAACCCTGATATAGCCCACTACCCTGTGACTACAGTTAGCAACGATAATACTAATGCGACTACTCATCTACTATCCCCAATAGCAACGCTGGTATAGCCCACTACTGTGTGACTACGGTTAGCAACGACAATACTAATGCCACTACTCATCTACTATCCCCAATAGCAACGCTGGTATAGCCCACTACTGTGTGATTACACTAAGCAACGACATCACTAATGCGCTTACTCATTCACTATGCCCAATAGCAACGCTGGTATAGCCCACTACTGTGTGACTACAGTTAGCAACGACAATACTAATGCGACTACTCATCTACTATCCCCAATAGCAACCCTAGTATAGCCCACTACTCTGTGACTACAGTTAGCAACGACAATACTAATGCAACTATTCATCTACTATCCCCAATAGCAACGCTGGTATAGCCCATTAGTCTGTGATTACACTAAGCAACGACAATACTAATGTGACTACTCATCTACTATCCCCAATAGCAACGCTGGTATAGCCCACTACTGTGTGACTACAGTTAGCAACGACAATACTAATGCGACTACTCATCTCTTATCCCCAATAGTAACGCTGGTAGAGCCTACTACTTTGTGACTACAGTTAGCAACGACAATGCTAATGCGACTACTCATCTACTATCCCCAATAGCAACGCTGGTATAGCCCACTACTCTGCGACTACAGTTAGCAACGACAATACTAATGCGACTACTCATCTACTATCCCCAATAGCAACCCTGGTATAGCCCACTACTCTGTGACTACAGTTAGCAACCACAATGCTAATGCGACTACTCATCTATTATCCCCAATAGCAACCCTGGTATAGCCCACTACTATGTGACTACAGTTAGCAACGACAATACTAATGCGACTTTTCATCTACCATCCCCAATAGCAACGCTGGTATAGCCCACTACTGTGTGACTACAGTTAGCAACGACAATACTAATGCGACTACTCATCTACAATCCCCAATAGCAACGCTGGTATAGCCCACTACTCTGTGATTGCAGTTAGCAACGACAATACTAATGCGACTACTGATCTACTAATCCCCAATAGCAACGCTGGTATAGCCTACTACTGTGTGACTACAGTTAGCAACGACAATACTAATGCGACTACTCCGCTACTATCCCCAATATCAACGCTGGTATAGCCTACTACTGTGTGACTACAGCTAGCAAGGACATCACTAATGCGACTACTCATCTACTATCCCCAATAGCAACGCTGGTATAGCCTACTTCTGTGTGACTACATTTAGCAACGACAATACTAATGTGACTACTCATCTACTCTCCCCAATAGCAACGCTGGTATAGCCCACTACTGTGTGATTACACTAAGCAACGGCAATACTAATGCGACTACTCATCTACTATCCCCAATAGCAACGCTGATATAGCCCACTACTGTGTGATTACACTAAGCAACGACAATACTAATGAGACTACTCATCTACTATCCCCAATAGCAACGCTGGTATATCCCACTACTGTGTGACTACAGTTAGCAACGACAATACTAATGCGACCACTCATCTACTATCCCCCAATAGCCACGGTGGTAGAGCCTACTACTCTGTGACTACAGTTAGCAACGACAATACTAATGCGACTACTCATCTACTATCCCCAATAGCAACGCTGGTAGAGCCTACTACTCTGTGACTACAGTTAGCAACGACAATACTTATGCGACTACTCATCTACTATCCCCAATAGCAACGCTGGTATAGCCCACTACTCTGTGACTACAGTTAGCAACGACATCACTAATGCGACTACTTATCTCCTATCCCCAATAGCAACGCTGGTATAGCCCACTACTGTGTGACTACAGTTAGCAACGACAATACTAATGCGACAACTCAACTACTATCAACAATAGCAACGCTGGTATAGCTCACTACTGTGTGATTACATTAAGCAACGACAATGCAAATGCAACTACTCATCTACTATCCTCAATAGCAACGCTGGTATATCCCACTACTGTGTGACTACAGTTAGCAACGACAATACTAATGCGACTACTCATATACTATCCCCAATAGCAACGCTGGTATAGCCCACTACTCTGTGACTACAGTTAGCAAGGACAACACTAATGCGACAACTCGTCTATTATCCCCAATAGCAACGCTGGTATAGCCCACTACTGTGAGACTACAGTTAGCAACGTCAATACATATGCGACTACTCATCTACTATCCCCAATAGCAACGCTGGTATAGCCCACTACTGTGTGATTACACCAGGCAACGACAATACTAATGCGACTACTCATCTACTATCCCCAATAGCAACGCTGGTATAGCCTACTACTGTGGGATTACACTAAGCAACGAAAATGCTAATGCGACTACTCATCCACTATCCCCAATAGCAACGCTGGTATAGCCCACTACTGTGTGACTACAGTTAGCAACGACAATACTAATGCGACTACTCATCTACTAGCCCCATTGCAACCCTGGTATAGCCCACTACTGTGTGACTACAGTTAGCAACGACAATACTAATGCGACTACTCATCTACTATCCCCCAATAGCCACGGTGGTAGAGCCTACTACTCTATGACTACAGTTAGCAACAATACTAATGCGACTACTCATCTACTATCCCCAATAGCAACGCTGGTATACCCCACTACTGTGCATTACACTAAGCAACGACAATACTAATGCGACTACTCATCTACTATCCCCAATAGCAACGGTGGTATAGCCCACTACTGTGTGACTACAGTTAGCAACGACAATACTAATGCGACTACTCATCTACTATTCCCAATAGCAACGCTAGTATAGCCTACTACTTTGTGACTAAAGTTAGCAACGACAATACTAATGCGACTACTCATCTACTATCCCCAATAGCAACGCTGATATAGCCCACTACTGTGGGATTACACTAAGCAACGACAATACCAATGCGACTGCTCATCTACTATCCCCCAATAGCCACGGTGGTAGAGCCTACTACTCTGTGACTACAGTTAGCAACGACAATACTAATGCGACTACTTATCTACTATCCCCAATAGCAACGCTGGTATAGCCCACTACTCTGTGACTACAGTTAGCAACGACAATACTAATGCGACTACTTATCTACTATCCCCAATAGCCACGGTGGTAGATCCTACTACTCTGTGACTACAGTTAGCAACGACAATACTAATGCGAATACTTATCTACTATCCCCAATAGCAACGCTGGTAGAGCCAACTACTCTGTGACTACAGTTAGCAACGACAATACTAATGCGACTACTCATCTACTATCCCCAATAGCAACGCTAGTATAGCCCACTACTCTGTGACTACAGTTAGCAACGACAATACTAATGCGACTACTCATCTACTATCCCCAATAGCAACGCCGGTATAGCCCACTACTCTGTGACTACAGTTAACAACTAAAACACTAATGCGACTACTCGTCTACTATCCCCAATAGCAAGGCTGGTATAGCCCACTACGGTGAGACTACAGTTAGCAACGTCAATACTTATGCGACTACTCATCAACTATCCCCAATAGCAAGGCTGGTATAGCCCACTACGGTGAGACTACAGTTAGCAACGTCAATACTTATGCGACTACTCATCTACTATCCCCAATAGCAACGCTTGTATGGCGTTCTACTGTGTGATTACACTAAGCAACGACAATGCTAATGCGACTACTCATCCACTATCCCCTATAGCAACGATGGTATAGCCCACTACTGTGTGACCACAGTTAGCAACGACAATACTAATGCGACTACTCATCTATCCCCAATAGCATCCCTGGTATAGCCCACTACTGTGTGACTACAGTTAGCAACGACAATACTAATGCGACTACTCATCTACTATCCCCCACTAGCCACGGTGGTAGAGCCTACTACTGTGCATTACACTAAGCAACGACAATAATAATGCGGCTACTCATCTACTATCCCCAATAAAAACGCTGGTATAGTCCACATCTGTGTGACTACAGTTAGCAACGACAATACTAATGCGACTACTCATCTACTATTCCCAATAGCAACGCTGGTATAGCCTACTACTTTGTGACTACAGTTAGCAACGACAATACTAATGCGACTACTCATCTACTATCCCCAATGGCAACGCTGGTATAGCCCACTACTGTGTGATTACACTACGCAACGACATTACTAATGCGACTACTCATCTACTATCCCCAATAGCAACGCTGGTATTGCCCACTACTCTGTGACTACAGTTAGCAACGACAATACTTATGCGACTACTCATCTACTATCCCCAATAGCAACGCTGGTATAGCCCACTACAGTGTGATTACACTAGGCAACGACAATACTAATGCGACTACTCATCTACTATCCCCAACAGCAATACTGGTATAGCCCACTACTGTGTGATTACACTAAGCATCGACAATACTAATGCGACTACTCATCTACCATCCCCAATAGAAACACTGGTATAGCCCACTACTGTGAGACTACAGTTAGCAACGACAATACTTATGCGACTACTCATCTACTATCCCCAATAGCAACGCTGATATAGCCCACTACTCTGTGACTACAGTTAGCAACGACAATACTAATGCGACTACTTATTTACTATCCCCAATAGCCACGGTGGTAGAGCCTACTACTCTGTGACTACAGTTAGCAACGACAATACTAATGCGACTATTCATCTACTATCCCCAATAGCAACGCTGGTAGAGCCTACTACACTGTGACTACAGTTAGCAGCGACAATACTAATGCGACTACACATCTACTATCCCCAATAGCAACGCTGGTATAGCCCACTACTGTGTGATTACACTAAGCAACGACAATAGTAATGCGACTACTCATCTACTATCCCCAACAGCAACGCTACTATAGCCCACTACTGTGTGATTACACTAAGCAACGACAATACTAATGCGACTACTCATCTACTATCCCCAACAGCAACGCTGGTATAGCCCACTACTGTGTGATTACACTAAGCAACGACAATCCTAATGCGTCTACTCATCCACTATCCCCAATAGCAACGCTGGTATAGCCTACTACTGTGTGCCTACAGTTAGCAACGACAATACTAATGCGACTACTCATCTACTACCCCAATAGCAACGCTGGTATAGCCCACTACTCTGTGACTACAGTTAGCAAGGACATCACTAATGCGACTACTCGTCTACTATCCCCAATAGCAACGCTGGTATAGCCCACTACTGTGAGACTACAGTTAGCAACGACAATACTTATGCGACTACTCATCTACTATCCCCAATGGCAACGCTGGTATAGCCCACTAATGTGTGATTACACTAAGCAACGACAAATCTAATGCGACTACTCATCTACTATCCCCAATAGTAACGATGGTATAGCCTACTTCTGTGTAATTAAACTAAGCAACGACAATGCTAATGCGACTACCCATCCACTATCCCCAATAGCAACGCTGGTATAGCCCTCTACTGTGTGACTACAGTTAACAACGACAATACTAATGCGACTACTCATCTACTATCCCCAATAGGAACCCTGATATAGCCCACTACACTGTGACAACAGTTAGCAACGATAATACTAATGCGACTACTCATCTACTATCCCCAATAGCAACGCTGGTATAGCTCACTACTGTGTGACTACGGTTAGCAACGACAATACTAATGCGACTACTCATCTACTATCCCCAATAGCAACGCTGGTATAGCCCACTACTGTGTGATTACACTAAGCAACGACATCACTTATGCGACTACTCATCTACTATGCCCAATAGAAACGCTGGTATAGCCCACTACTGTGTGACTACAGTTAGCAACGACAATACTAATGCAACTATTCATCTACTATCCCCAATAGCAACGCTGGTATAGCCTACTACTGTGTGACTACAGCTAGCAAGGACATCACTAATGCGATTACTCATCTACTATCCCCAATAGCAACGCTGGTATAGGCTACTTCTGTGTGACTACAGTTAACAACGACAATACTAATGTGACTAGTCATCTACTCTCCCCAATAGCAACGCTGGTATAGCCCACTACTGTGTGATTACACTAAGCAACGACAATACTAATGCGGCTACTCATCTATTATCCCCAATAGCAACGCTGATATAGCCCACTACTGTGTGATTACACTAAGCAACGACAATACTAATGCGACTACTCATCTACTATCCCCAATAGCAACGCTGGTATATCCCACTACTGTGTGACTAGAGTTAGCAACGACAATACTAATGTGACTACTCATCTGCTATCCCCCAATAGCCACGGTGGTAGAGCCTACTACTCTGTGACTACAGTTAGCAACGACAATACTAATGCGACTACTCATCTACTCTCCCCAATAGCAACACTGGTATAGCCCACTACTCTGTGACTACAGTTAGCAACGACAATACTAATGCGACTACTTATCTACTATCCCGAATAGCCACGGTGGTAGAGCCTACTACTCTGTGACTACAGCTAGCAACGACAATACTAATGCGACTACTCATCTACTATCCCCAATAGCAACGCTGGTATAGCCCACTACTGTGTGATTACACTTAGCAACGACATCACTAATGCGACTACTCATCTACTATGCCCAATAGCAACGCTGGTATAGCCCACTAGTGTGTGACTACAGTTAGCAACGACAATACTAATGCGACTACTCATCTACTATCCCCAATAGCAACCCTAGTATAGCCCACTACTCTGTGACTACAGTTAGCAACGACAATACTAATGCAACTACTCATGCTTATGCCCAATAGCAACGCTGGTATAGCCCATTAGTCTGTGATTACACTAAGCAACGTCAATACTAATGTGACTACTCATCTACTATCCCCAATAGCAACGCTGGTATAGCCCACTACTCTGTGACTACAGTTAGCAACGACAATACTTATGCGACTACTCATCTACTATCCCCAATAGCAATACTGGTATAGCCCACTACTGTGTGATTACACTAAGAATCGACAATACTAATGCGACTACTCATCTACTATCCCCAATAGCAACGCTGGTATAGCCCACTACTGTTAGCAACGACAATAATTATTCGACTACTCATCTACTATCCCCAATAGCAACGCTGGTATAGCCCACTTCTCTGTGACTACAGTTAGCAAAGTCAATACTAATGCAACTACTCATGCTTATCCCCAATAGCAACGCTGGTATAGCCCATTAGTCTGTGATTACACTAAGCAACGACAATACTAATGTGACTACTCATCTACTATCCCCAATAGCAACGCTGGTATAGCCCACTACTCTGTGACTACAGTTAGCAACGACAATACTTATGCGACTACTCATCTACTATCCCCAAAAGCAACGCTGGTATAGCCCACTACTGTGTGATTACACTAAGCAACGACAATACTAATGCGACTACTCATCTACTATCCCCAATAGCAACGCTGGTATAGCCCACTACTGTGTGATTACACTAAGCAACGACAATGCTAATGCGTCTACTCATCTACTATCCCCAATAGCAACGCTGGTATAGCCTACTACTGTGTGACTACAGTTAGCAACGACAATACTAATGCGACTACTCATCTACTATCCCCAATAGCAACGCTGGTATAGCCCACTACTCTGTGACTACAGTTAACAAGGACAACACTAATGCGATTACTCGTCTACTATCCCCAATAGCAAGGCTGGTATAGCCCACTACTGTGAGACTACAGTTAGCAACGTCAATACTTATGCGACTACTCATCTACTATCCCCAATAGCAACGCTGGTATAACCCACTACTGTGTGATTACACTAAGCAACGACAATACTAATGCGACTACTCATCTACTATCCCCAATAGCAACGCTGGTATAGCCTACTACTGTGTGATTACACTAAGCAACGACAATGCTAATGCGACTACTCATCCACTATCCCCTATAGCAACGATGGTATAGCCCACTACTGTGTGACCACAGTTAGCAACGACAATACTAATGCGACTACTCATCTATCCCCAATAGCATCCCTGGTATAGCCCACTACTGTGTGACTACAGTTAGCAACGACAATACTAATGCGACTACTCATCTACTATCCCCCACTAGCCACGGTGGTAGAGCCTACTACTCTATGACTACAGTTAGCAACGACAATACTAATGCGACTACTCATCTACTATCCCCAATAGCAACGCTGGTATAGCCCACTACTGTGCATTACACTAAGCAACGACAATAATAATGCGGCTACTCATCTACTATCCCCAATAGCAACGCTGGTATAGTCCACATCTGTGTGACTACAGTTAGCAACGACAATACTAATGCGACTACTCATCTACTATTCCCAATAGCAACGCTGGTATAGCCTACTACTGTGTGACTACTGTTAGCAACGACAATACTAATGCGACTACTCATCTACTATCCCCAATAGCAACGCTGGTATAGCCCACTACTTTGTGGCTACAGTTAGCAACAACAATACTAATGCGACTACTTATCTACTATCTCCAATAGCCACGGTGGTAGAACCTACTACTCTGTGACTACAGTTGGCAACGACAATACAAATGCCTGTACCCATCTACTATCCCCAATAGCAACGCTGGTAGAGCCTACTACTCTGTGACTACAGTTACCAACGACAATACTAATGCGACTACTCATCTACTATCCCCAATAGCAACGCTAGTATAGCCCACTACTCTGTGACTAAAGTTAGCAACGACAATACTAATGCGACTGCTTATCTACTATCCCCAATAGCAACGCTAGTATAGCCCACTAATCTGTGACTACAGTTAGCAACGACAATACTAATGCGACTACTCATCTACTATTCCCAATATCAATGCTGGTATAGCCCACTACTGTGTGATTACACTAAGCAAGGACAATACTAATGCGACTACTCATCTACTGTCCCCAATAGCAACGCTGGTATAGCCCACTACTGTGTGATTACACTAAGCAACGACATTACTAATCCGACTACTCATCTACTATCCCCAATAGCAACGCTGGTATAGCCCACTACTCTGTGACTGCAGTTAGCAACGACATTACTTATGCGACTACTCATCTACTATCCCCAATAGCAACGCTGGTATAGCCCACTACAGTGTGATTACACTAGGCAACGACAATACTAATGCGACTACTCATCTACTATCCCCAATAGCAATACTGGTATAGCCCACTACTGTGTGATTACACTAAGCATCGACAATACTAATGCGACTACTCATCTACCATCCCCAATAGAAACACTGGTATAGCCCACTACTGTGAGACTACAGTTAGCAACGACAATACTTATGCGACTACTCATCTACTATCCCCAATAGCAACGCTGATATAGCCCACTACTCTGTGACTACAGTTAGCAACGACAATACTAATGCGACTACTTATCTACTATCCCCAATAGCCACGATGGTAGAGCCTACTACTCTGTGACTACAGTTAGCAACGACAATACTAATGCGACTATTCATCTACTATCCCCAATAGCAACGCTGGTAGAGCCTACTACACTGTGACTACAGTTAGCAGCGACAATACTAATGCGACTACACATCTACTATCCCCAATAGCAACGCTGGTATAGCCCACTACTGTGTGATTACACTAAGCAACGACAATAGTAATGCGACTACTCATCTACTATCCCCAACAGCAACGCTGGTATAGCCCACTACTGTGTGATTACACTAAGCAACGACAATACTAATGCGACTACTCATCTACTATCCCCAACAGCAACGCTGGTATAGCCCACTACTGTGTGATTACACTAAGCAACGACAATGCTAATGCGTCTACTCATCCACTATCCCCAATAGCAACGCTGGTATAGCCTACTACTGTGTGACTACAGTTAGCAACGACAATACTAATGCGACTACTCATCTACTATCCCCAATAGCAACGCTGGTATAGCCCACTACTCTGTGACTACAGTTAGCAAGGACATCACTAATGCGACTACTCGTCTACTATCCCCAATAGCAACGCTGGTATAGCCCACTACTGTGAGACTACAGTTAGCAACGACAATACTTATGCGACTACTCATCTACTATCCCCAATGGCAACGCTGGTATAGCCCACTAATATGTGATTACACTAAGCAACGACAAATCTAATGCGACTACTCATCTACTATCCCCAATAGCAACGATGGTATAGCCTACTTCTGTGTAATTACACTAAGCAACGACAATGCTAATGCGACTACTCATCTACTATCCCCAATAGCAACGCTGGTATAGCCCACTACTGTGTGACTACAGTTAACAACGACAATACTAATGCGACTACTCATCTACTATCCCCAATAGGAACCCTGATATAGCCCACTACTCTGTGACTACAGTTAGCAACGATAATACTAATGCGACTACTCATCTACTATCCCCAATAGCAACGCTGGTATAGCCCACTACTGTGTGACTACGGTTAGCAACGACAATACTAATGCGACTACTCATCTACTATCCCCAATAGAACCCTAGTATAGCCCAACACTCTGTGACTACAATTAGCAACGACAATACTAATGCAACTATTCATCTACTATCCCCAATAGCAACGCTCGTATAGCCCATTAGTCTGTGATTACACTAAGCAACGACAATACTAATGAGACTACTCATCTACTATCCCCAATAGCAACGCTGGTATAGCCCACTACTGTGTGACTACAGTTAGCAACGACAATACTAATGCGACTACTCATCTCTTATCCTCAATAGTAACGCTGGTCGAGCCTACTACTCTGTGACTACAGTTAGCAACGACAATGCTTATGCGACTACTCATCTACTATGCCCAATAGCAACGCTGGTATAGCCCACTACTCTGTTACTACAGTTAGCAACGACAATACTAATGCGACTACTCATCTACTAACCCCAATAGCAACCCTGGTATAGCCCACTACTCTGTGACTACAGTTAACAACGACAATGCTAATGCGACTACTCATCTACTATCCCCAATAGCAACGCTGGTATAGCCCACTACTCTGTGACTACAGTTAGCAACGACAATACTAATGCGACTTTTCATCTACTATCCCCAATAGCAACGCAGGTATAGCCCACTACTGTGTGACTACAGTTAGCAACGACAATAATAATGCGACTACTCATCAACTATCCCCAATAGCAACGCTGGTATAGCCCACTACTCTGTGACTACAGTTAGCAACGACAATACTAATGCGACTACTGATCTACTATCCCCAATAGCAACGCTGGTATAGCCTACTACTGTGTGACTACAGTTAGCAACGACAATACTAATGCGACTACTCCGCTACTATCCCCAATAGCAACGCTGGTATAGCCTACTACTGTGTGACTACAGCTAGCAAGGACATCACTAATGCGACTACTCGTCTACTATCCCCAATAGCAACGCTGGTATAGGCTACTTCTGTGTGACTACAGTTAACAACGACAATACTAATGTGACTACTCATCTACTCTCCCCAATAGCAACACTGGTATAGCCCACTACTCTGTGACTACAGTTTGCAACGACAATACTAATGCGACTACTCATCTACTCTCCCCAATAGCAACACTGGTATAGCCCACTACTCTGTGACTACAGTTAGCAGCGACAATACTAATGCGACAACTTATCTACTATCCCGAATAGCCACGGTGGTAGAGCCTACTACTCTGTGACTACAGCTAGCAACGACAATACTAATGCGACTACTCATCTACTATCCCCAATAGCAACGCTGGTATAGCCCACTACTGTGTGATTACACTAAGCAACGACATCACTATTGCGACTACTCATCTACTATGCCCAATAGCAACGCTGGTATAGCCCACTAGTGTGTGAATACAGTTAGCAACGACAATACTAATGCGACTACTCATCTACTATCCCCAATAGCAACCCTAGTATAGCCCACTACTCTGTGACTACAGTTAGCAACGACAATACTAATGCAACTACTCATGCTTATCCCCAATAGCAACGCTGGTATAGCCCATTAGTCTGTGATTACACTAATCAACGACAATACTAATGTGACTACTCATCTACTATCCCCAATAGCAACGCTGGTATAGCCCACTACTCTGTGACTACAGTTAGCAACGACAATACTTATGCGACTACTCATCTACTATCCCCAATAGCAACGCTGGTTTAGCCTACTACTGTGTGAATACAGTTAGCAACGACAATACTAATGCGACTACTCATCTACTATCCCCAATAGCAACGCTGGTATAGCCTACTACTGTGTGACTACAGTTAGCAACGACAATACTAATGCGACTACTCATCTACTATCCCCAATAGCAACGCTGGTATAGCCCACTACTGTGTGACTACGGTTAGCGACGACAATACTAATGCGACTACTCATCTACTATCCCCAATAGCAACGCTGGTATAGCCCACTACTGTGTGATTACACTAAGCAACGACATCACTTATGCGTCTACTCATCTACTATGCCCAATAGAAACGCTGGTATAGCCCACTACTGTGTGACTACAGTTAGCAACGACAATACTAATGCGACTACTCATCTACTATCCCCAATAGCAACCCTAGTATAGCCCACTACTCTGTGACTACAGTTAGCAACGACAATACTAATGCAACTATTCATCTACTATCCCCAATAGCAACGCTCGTATAGCCCATTAGTCTGTGATTACACTAAGCAACGACAATACTAATGTGACTACTCATCTACTATCCCCAATAGCAACGCTGGTATAGCCCACTACTGTGTGACTACAGTTAGCAACGAAAATACTAATGCGACTACTCATCTCTTATCCCCAATAGTAACGCTGGTCGAGCCGACTACTCTGTGACTACAGTTAGCAACGACAATGCTAATGCGACTACTCATCTACTATCCCCAATAGCAACGCTGGTATAGCCCACTACTCTGTGACTACAGTTAGCAACGACAATACTAATGCGACTACTCATCTACTATCCCCAATAGCAACCCTGGTATAGCCCAATACTCTGTGACTACAGTTAACAACGACAATGCTAATGCGACTACTCATCTACTATCGCCAATAGCAACCCTGGTATAGCCCACTACTATGTGACTACAGTTAGCAACGACAATACTAATGCGACTTTTCATCTACTATCCCCAATAGCAACGCTGGTATAGCCCACTACTGTGTGACTACAGTTAGCAACGACAATAATAATGCGACTACTCATCTACTATCCCCAATAGCAACGCTGGTATAGCCCACTACTCTGTGACTACAGTTAGCAACGACAATACTAATGCGACTACTGATCTACTATCCCCAATAGCAACGCTGGTATAGCCTACTACTGTGTGACTACAGTTAGCAACGACAATACTAATGCGACTACTCCGCTACTATCCCCAATAGCAACGCTGGTATAGCCTACTACTGTGTGACTACAGCTAGCAAGGACATCACTAATGCGACTACTCATCTACTATCCCCAATAGCAACGCTGGTATAGGCTACTTCTGTGTGACTACAGTTAACAACGACAATACTAATGTGACAACTCATCTACTCTCCCCAATAGCAACGCTGGTATAGCCCACTACTGTGGGATTACACTAAGCAACGACAATACTAATGCGACTACTCATCTACTATCCCCAATAGCAACGCTGATATAGCCCACTACTGTGTGATTACACTAAGCAACGACAATACTAATGCGACTACTCATCTACTATCCCCAATAGCAACGCTGGTATATCCCACTACTGTGTGACTACAGTTAGCAACGACAATACTAATGCGACTACTCATCTGCTATCCCCCAATAGCCACGGTGGTAGAGCCTACTACTCTGTGACTAGTTAGCAACCACAATACTAATGCGACTACTCATCTACTCTCCCCAATAGCAACACTGGTATAGCCCACTACTCTGTGACTACAGTTAGCAACGACAATACTAATGCGACTACTTATCTACTATCCCGAATAGCCACGGTGGTAGAGCCTACTACTCTGTGACTACAGCTAGCAACGACAATATTAATGCGACTACTCATCTACTATCCCCAATAGCAACGCTGGTATAGCCCACTACTGTGTGATTACACTAAGCAACGACATCACTAATGCGGCTACTCATCTACTATGCCCAATAGCAACGCTGGTATAGCCCACTAGTGTGTGACTACAGTTAGCAACGACAATACTAATGCGACTACTCATCTACTATCCCCAATAGCAACCCTAGTATAGCCCACTACTCTGTGACTACTGTTAGCAACGACAATACTAATGCAACTACTCATGCTTATCCCCAATAGCAACGCTGGTATAGCCCATTAATCTGTGATTACACTAAGCAACGACAATACTAATGTGACTACTCATCTACTATCCCCAATAGCAACGCTGGTATAGCCCACTACTCTGTGACTACAGTTAGCAACGACAATACTTATGCGACTACTCATCTACTATCCCCAATAGCAATACTGGTATAGCCCACTACTGTGTGATTACACTAAGAATCGACAATACTAATGCGACTACTCATCTACTATCCCCAATAGCAACGCTGGTATAGCCCACTACTGTTAGCAACGACAATAATTATTCGACTACTCATCTACTATCCCCAATAGCAACGCTGGTATAGCCCACTACTCTGTGACTACAGTTAGCAACGACAATACTAATGCAACTACTCATGCTTATCCCCAATAGCAACGCTGGTATAGCCCATTAGTCTGTGATTACACTAAGCAACGACAATACTAATGTGACTACTCATCTACTATCCCCAATAGCAACGCTGGTATAGCCCACTACTCTGTGACTACAGTTAGCAACGACAATACTTATGCGACTACTCATCTACTATCCCCAAAAGCAACGCTGGTATAGCCCACTACTGTGATTACACTAAGCAACGACAATACTAATGCGACTACTCATCTACTATCCCCAATAGCAACGCTGGTATAGCCCACTACTGTGTGATTACACTAAGCAACGACAATGCTAATGCGTCTACTCATCTACTATCCCCAATAGCAACGCTGGTATAGCCCACTACTCTGTGACTACAGTTAGCAAGGACATCACTAATGCGACTACTCGTCTACTATCCCCAATAGCAACGCTGGTATAGCCCACTACTGTGAGACTACAGTTAGCAACGACAATACTTATGCGACTACTCATCTACTATCCCCAATAGCAACGCTGGTATAGCCCACTAATGTGTGATTACCCTAAGCAACGACAAATCTAATGCGACTACTCATCTACTATCCCCAATAGTAACGCTGGTATAGCCTACTACTGTGTGATTATACTAAGCAACGACAATGCTAATGCGACTACTCATCCACTATCCCCAATAGCAACGCTGGTATAGCCCACTACTGTGTGACTACAGTTAACAACGACAATACTAATGCGACTACTCATCTACTATCCCCAATAAGAACCCTGGTATAGCCCACTACTCTGTGACTACAGTTAGCAACGATAATACTAATGCGACTACTCATCCACTATCCCCAAGAGCAACGCTGGTATAGCCCACTACTGTGTGACTACGGTTAGCAACGACAATACTAATGCGACTACTCATCTACTATCCCCAATAGCAACGCTGGTATAGCCCACTACTGTGTGATTACACTAAGCAACGACATCACTAATGCGACTACTCATCTACTATGCCCAATAGCAACGCTGGTATAGCCCACTACTGTGTGACTACAGTTAGCAACGACAATACTAATGCGACTACTCATCTACTAACCCCAATAGCAACCCTAGTATAGCCCACTACTCTGTGACTACAGTTAGCAACGACAATACTAATGCAACTACTCATCTACTATCCCCAATAGCAACGCTGGTATAGCGCATTAGTCTGTGATTACACTAAGCAACGACAATACTAATGCGACTACTCATCTACTATCCCTAATAGTAACGCTGGTAGAGCCTACTACTCTGTGACTACAGTTAGCAACGACAATACTAATTCGACTACTCATCTACTATCCCCAATAGCAACGCTGGTATAGCCCACTACTCTGGGACTACAGTTAGCAACGACAATACTAATGCGACTACTCATCTACTATCCCCAATAGCAACCCTGGTATAGCCCACTACTCTGTGACTACAGTTAGCAACGACAATGCTAATGCGACTACTCATCTATTATCCCCAATAGCAACCCTGGTATAGCCCACTACTGTGTGACTACAGTTAGCAACGACAATACTAATGCGACTTTTCATCTACTATCCCCAATAGCAACGCTGGTATAGCCCACTACTGTGTGACTACAGCTAGCAAGGACATCACTAATGCGACTACTCATCTACTATCCCCAATAGCAACGCTGGTATAGCCTACTTCTGTGTGACTACAGTTAGTAACGACAATACTAATGTGACTACTCATCTACTATCCCCAATAGCAACGCTGGTATAGCCTACTTCTGTGTGACTACAGTTAGCAACGACAATACTAATGTGACTACTCATCTACTCTCCCCAATAGCAACGCTGGTATAGCCCACTACTGTGTGACTACAGTTAGCAACGACAATACTAATGCGACTACTCACCTACTATCCCCAATAGCAACGCTGGTATAACCTACTACTCTGTGATTACACTAAGCAACGACATCACTAATGCGACTACTCATCTACTATCCCCAATATCAACGCTGGTATAACCTACTACTCTGTGATTACACTAAGCAACGACAATACTAATGCGACTACTCATCTAGTAGTAGTCTTTGTTTGTTTTTATAAAGAGGGGGAAAACCCTCATGGGCTTCAGGAAAGATAGCCCTGTTGTGCCGGACTCTTACCGACTAAAAATCCCCTCTTTTCCGTTGGAATGCTTCTTGGGACTACCTAGAAGTAGGTAACACATCAATTAGGAGACCTGAGATCTTATAGTACATTATACCTTTGTCTCTCACTTCTCTCTGCCTGCTTTATACTCATTATCTCTGTAACCATTGATTGTATTAATTTGCAATTGTGCTGACTCTGAGCCGTAATATCAGTCATATTATGTGTATGTAGCTCAATAGCCTAACTCAGGTAGGTGTTTTCTCTCTGCCCTTGCAGGACAATAAGGTATGTTCCACTGTATTCACATAGTCACACTGGTCATTTTCTCGCACTCCGATCCTCTTTAAATAGGCATTATAAGACCCGTGTCCTGTAAGTTTATGTGTCATATAATAATTTATATTCCTATGTTTACATGTTATCCACTTGTCTATTTTTGGAATTAACCTTTTTGTCCATTGGGCCTTTTTAACATTTTGCTTCCACGTCTGCTGCTACTTATTCATCATAATTTCTCGCCTCATTTCTGTTTCCTTCAACTTTAAATGCATTTGTTCTTTCACGTATCTATAGCTCAATAGGAAGAATACCAGTAATTACTTGTAACGCCACAGTAGACGCAGTCTTGTACGCACTTGCGACCCTTAAAAGTATTTTTCTTTGTGCCGCCTCCATTTTTTTGTTTATATCTCTTGGTTTCCAATACTTCTTGCCATACCGGACAGCCATACAATAATATTGAATGCAGAACTCCACTCCTCTTGTAATATTGAGGTCGACTTATATTTGGCATTATTCTAGATAGTGCTTCAGTTTTTTCAGCTGCCTTTTTTGTCACTGCATTAATATGTTGTCCAAACTTTAAATGACTTCCCAAGACTATCCCCAAATATTTTAAGGCATTAATTGGAGTTATTTTTGTACCTTTTATTTGAAAAGTAATACTTTCCAAATTTCTCTTTCCTTTCAGGATAACAGCTTCTGTTTTTCAGGGGCCTACTGTTAATCATTTAATGTAAGCCACCTGTCGATTCTCTTCAGTGCTTCATTAGTTCTAAGAATAAGATACTATACATCTTGTGCTGCAGTTACTATAGCTAAATCATCAGCATAAGCTATAGCTCTAATATTGTCTCCGAGGTCAAGACCTAATATTCCGTCATAGGCAACGTTCCATGACGTTGGTCCAAGCACTGATCCCTGAGGAACTCCCATTTCCATTTCTTTCTCTATGCCTGCAATACTGAGTTTTCTATTAATAAAATAATTTTCAATAACCAAGTATGCAGATATTTGTCGTTTTTTTAGTTCTTTAATAATAAGACTCCAAGTCACATTATTAAAAGCATTTCTTATATCTAATGCCACAAGTGCTCACCATTTACCTGTTGACCTTTCAACAATGTCGATCACTTTCTCCACAGCTTGTACTGTTGGCATTCCGAAGACCTCCCTTATCTTCTAACTCCTTCTACAGACGTTCTCTTAGCAGAAATTCCAACAGCTTACCCATAGTGTCTAAAAGGTAAATTGGCCTTAATGCATTATTGGCCTCCAAAGGTTTTCCTTTTTTCCATAGTAAACATACTCGTGCAATTTTCCATCTTACTGGGAATTCTTGTGTTCGTAACAAATTATTAAGCTTTGCTAATAAAAAGTCAGGGACCATTTTGATCATTATGTTAACTGCCTCGGGTGGGATATTATCAGGCCCGGGTGCTTTTATACATTTCATCCTTTCCCCTGCCGTATTAAGCTCCTCTTTAATAAAAGGTTTTGCACTTTTATCAACAATTCCCCTTTTCCTATAGTCCACTTTATTTGGAAAAAGGGTAGAGACTGTATCAATCTTTCGTTCTGCAGCAGCAGCAGCAGCAGCAGCAGCAGTAGTATATGATTTGTTAACAGAATTATCAACTCATTATGTTTATGTCTGCCTGGGAAGAATGTATCTGATTTAAAGAAAGTGGCAGAATAAATGGTTGGTTCGCGGGATATTGTGCAATGAGTCAGAAAATGGAATTTGCTGCGTTACTGCGCAACCCATGCAATTGAGTAAGACAGTTACTGAGGAGAATAGTCGTTCTTTTGAATTGTATTAGATAGCAATAAATTATCAAGATGCCTGTTGGTTTCACTGGCATAATTCTCATACCGTTAGCTTTACAACGCGACCGCTGTGTTTAAGGTGATTGTTAATACTATAATAACTGTCGCTATTTTTATATTTGTTTATATTAAAACCAAACCTATGAAAATATGTATACGTTCATATCAAAATGTTAATGAGAGCATAAGAGACATAATAGGACAATGCTTCTACGGATCATGAGATATATAATGGGTCATTTAGTAACGTTTTGACTACAATAGGCATAAAAATGCTTTTTATAGCACACAGTTTTTGGAACCTTTGGACATCTATAAACAATGAGCATTTAGCTTTCGTCCGCTTGTTTCGAACTCTACGACCATTTTAATATCTTACAATACACACGTTTCCTAGCATACCATTTCTCTGTAAACTACATTTTCACACTTTCACACAGGTCTCAGTTTCTGTTGAAATGCAACTAAAATTGTTGCAGAATGTGAAGAAGTATGTTTTGTAAAGCTAACAATCTCACACCAATAGTAAGTTTTCAAAGTTGTTATGTATGTTTCATATTCTGAATAGCAAGCTTGTGAAACGGGACTGTAGTGACATGCACTTCTCAATATTTATAGACATATTATAAATACACTTTTTTACATATTTCACATAGTCCATGCTTAATGGTCTGTGATATTCAGTTGTTGCCTTGCTTAGCATCAGTGCTGACAATATGACGACTTACTCCTACAGAGCGGAGGCAGTGTAGCAGTTGTAATTTTGCTCTCTCCGCTGCTTGCATAATTTCGCCTAGTTCAGCAGATTCAATGTTCAATACATCAAATCATCCGCCATTTTATTGATCGATACGAGCTTTCAGAGTCATAGATTACTTAAATGAGGTCGTGGACTCAAAAAAAAAAAGTTGGCTACGTTGGAGTGTTATAATTTTATAACACTGGGTTACAGAGTTTCTACTTTTAACACAACTGACATCTGGTAAAAGACCTACTTTTATCATCAACTGTCTAAAAATATATTTTATGTAAAGATTAATTAATTTTATGATTAAAATTGCTAAGCATTTTTAAAGCTATAATAAGTCAGTAAACAATATTATTGAAATATCACCGTTCAAGGTTTTTGTGTGTGGTTTGAAGCTCCAATTCAGAGAATGCCAACCAATTTTATCAAATTTTGAGGCGCAAGGAATATTTTAAACATGCACTATATTTACATAATCAAATTTATGAAATATTTTATACCTTATAGTACTTATCCCATTAGGAAATAATTAGCTTTCTTGTTAACATATCAGCAATGCAATCTCAGTAAAAATTTCCAGAATACAGAAATTTGAAATTTCACTGCCAGCGTCCCTCAACCTATAAGAAGGTTAGATAAAGCAATTTGCTTAACTAGCAATACTGATAGGAATAAAAGAAAATGTAAGGTTGTAGTGTTAAGGACAACTCCACCACCACGCTAGTCAAATCAGCGGTGGATACGTATTTCCAACGCAAAATGTTGCTTTTCTTGCTTTCCGCGCAGTTGGTCACGCAGTGCACAGTAGGTGATTCGCAGGAACATCGACCAAAGTTGCTCTCTCTGCTTTACTCAATAAGCAAGGAGTTGGTTAGACCACTCGCCTCTCACCTTGGCGGCCCGGGTTCGATCCCCAAGCAATCGCACGTGCGATTTGTGTGGACAAAGCGGCGCAGGGGCGGGTTTTCTCCGGGTTCTCCTGTTTCCCCCATCATCACATTGCATCGGGCTCCATCTTTATTCCATGTACCAGGGTCGGCTGATAAGTTCCATGTCTCTCAATGAAAACAGCACTTTTTTATTGCTTTATTTCTGAACATAATCTCCAGAAAGGCTAATAAATTTGCGATATCAGTGTTCTAATTTAATTAAACCATCTCTGTAGTGCGATTTATCAAGGTCCTCAAACATCAATGAGCTCCTCGTTGTGAAATCTTGGGTTTCCAAGACATGTTTGGGAACAGGTGCTGCATCTGGCGAACAGGATGGACCATCAAGCAATTCGAACCTTTTTCCCATTATAATGACTGAACGATGGACCGTAGCATTGTCGTGATGAAACATTTTTTTTTGTGCCAAATGAAGTTCTTTTCTTTACACCTCATCACTCAAACTTTGCAGTAAGCTTGCGTAGTAGTCACCAGTGATACTTTTACCCTTTTCCAAGTAATCAATAAAAATAATTCCCTGTATATCCTAGAAAACACTCGCCATAACTTAACCTTGTTAACTGACAAAATTGACTTTTCCTTTTTTGGAGTTGGTTCACTTCGCAACCCACTGGTTTGACTGTGATTTACTTTCTAGAGTATAGTGATATCCAAGTTACATCCATGGTAATAAACAGTCTCAAAACTTCACTGGGATTTTTACGGTAAAGCTCGACATTCTTAACAGAAACCGTTTTTCTTTTCAACTTTTGATCAGGTGTCAACAAACGCGGCACCCATCTTGCACAGACCTTGTGATAGCCCTAAAAAATACTTAAAATATTACCTGCACGTTCTTTTGATATGTTTACAGCCTCTGCTACCTCTAACAACCTAAATCTGCGGTCTTCCAGTACCAAACGATGACTTTTTTCAATGATCTCTGGAGTTGTCACTTCTAGAGGGCGTCCAGAGCGAGGCACATCACTAGTGCTCGTACGTCCCATTTTAAACTCTGCAACCCATCTTTTAATCATTGAGTATGAAGGGGCAAAATCTTTCAATGTACTGCCCATTTCCTCTTTGATTTCTTAGGCGTTAAGCCTTTCAAATGGAAGTATTTAATCACTGCTCGTTTTTCCAAATCCTCCATTTTCGTGAAAACTCTAAATTGTCTTGTTTAAAATGCTGTCATTCGAAAACTAAACAAGCTACTGACGTGTAACTATGGATACAAGCTGGTCTAGAGTTAAATTATACGATGCTAACGTCTAACTGGCCATATCTGTATGAGGATCGGAACTTATCAGCCGATCTTCGTATGGTTAGTGTTATCGCCTGCGGTGCCATAGCAGTGAAAGCGGGCGTTGAACAAAGAAACCCAGTTGGTAACAATGAGCTAGACCACGGAGGACGACAACCTTACATTTGGATGTGCAACTTATGCATGAGGCCTTCCTTATAAATCCTTGAAGTAATATTTGGTGTAGTGTGATGAAACGCGCTCTTTTTGTTGCCATAATGCAACCTAACGTCAGTAGTGCTTCCCAGTTTACACTTGGACAGTAATGAAGATGATGATGATGATGATGATGATGATGATGATGATGATGATGATGGTGGTGTTTAAGGGCGCTCAACTGCCGAGGTCATAAGCGCCCTTATGATTAAAACTTGGCAATAGGCAGTAAGAAAATACCATTGCAAGAAAAAAAAAAAGGTAAACACAAGTAAAAGAGCTAACAGAGTTGAAACACAAGTAACAGAACTGTCCAGCCCTCTAACCAGAGCTGGGTATAAAACTCCATCTAAAACCAATGCATTAAAACCAAAAGGGTTTAAAAAACTGCCATCACACTAAAACGTCAAGGTAAAAGAAACTTTTGCTAAAAATTTAAAAACCCTGTCCACTGCTCTTGGGTCATCTGCCAGGACCGCAGCAAGAGAGGCCGGCATGCCAATAGATGACCGAATGTGTGCCAGGTGACCACACTCCAGCAACACATGACGAACTGTCTGTGCCTCCCCACAGAGCGCACAGACAGGAGTAGGTTCACGTTTAAAAAGGTAACTGTGAGTAAAAATACAGTGGCCAATTTTTAGCCGAGCTAGTACTACCTCCTCCCGGCGGAATAAACGAGAGGAGGTTACCCAGTTGACAGGGAGGTCCTTCACCTCTCGCAGCTTATTACCACGGAGAGCCGACCACTCCGCATGCCAAGTCGAAAAAACGGCTCTCCGTACAGCCACTCTAAAATCTTCTGCTGTTGAATGGGTAATCGTAACACTGGGCGCTGTGACTGCCGATTTCGCTGCCAAATCCGCCGTGTCATTCCCTGGCAAGCCAACGTGTCCAGGAATCCATGCGCACTCCACATTAAAACCAGAAGCGTGCAAAATGTGGAGAACGTCCTGGATGCGCTGCACCAAAGGATGGTAATTGTACAGCTCACGAATGCTCTGAAGGGCACTAAGGGAATCACTAAGAATAAGGCAGTCACCTAATTTTCGACGTCAAATACACAGAAGGGCTTGATAAATAGCATATAGCTCGGCAGAATATATAGATGTGCAACTAGGCAAACCGTAAGTAGAAGTTGCGGTGCCAGTGACAAAGGCACATCCAACACCGTCGGGGCTCTTACTACCATCGGTGTAAATACAAATACGGCCACTGTATTTGGATAAAAATTCTAAAAAAACAACGACGAATACTATCAAGAGGCGTAACAGATTTCCCGTAAAGCGTCATCCCGAGATCGACATGGGAGATAACCAAGGGGGGTATATACTCTCTCCCTTGGATAACAGCCGAGGAATGTCAACATGGTGCTGGCGTAGAAGCTCACGGAAACGAAAACCTGCTGGCCTGGGACTCAGAGAGTGGAGGCAGTATCGCTCGTGCAGCTCAGGGGAGAAAAACACGTGATAAGTTGGATGCCCAGGCATACACTTCAGCCCACAGCCATAATTAGCAAGCAGGACATCACGCCGACAACGCAGAGGAGGTTCTCCCGATTCGGCGTAGAGGCTAACAACTGGGCTCGTTGGAAAAGCTCCAACGGCCACACGGATGCCCTGGTTATGGACTGTGTCTAACCTACTGAGCACTGAAGTTCGGGCTGAAGAATACACAATGCTGCCATAGTCCAACTTCGAACGAATCACAGCACGATAAAGACGGAGCAATGCCGTCCGATCCGCACCCCAAGATTTGCCAGTTAGTATCTGTAAAAGATTTAGAGAATGGTCACATCGTGCTCTAAGCTGTGCTATTTGTGGTGCCCAACAAAGTTTCCGATCGAAGATCAAACCAAGGAATCTCGCCTCGTCTGCGAAAGGAAGCAAATCTGGCCCGAGTCGAAGAGACGGCGGCATTTGCCACTTACGACGCCAGAAGTTAACGCAGACTGTCTTCTCAGCGGAGAAACGAAAACCGTGTTTCGAGCTCCAAGCATAGAGATTGTGCAAACACCGCTGGAGACGGCGTTCCAAAAACGGTGTACGCTGAGAAGTACAGAAGATGGCAAAGTCGTCCACGAATAAACAGGAAGAGACACCTTGAGGCACACATAGTGATATGGAATTTATCGCAATAGCAAATAGAGTCACGCTGAGTACCGAGCCCTGCGGCACTCCGTTCTCTTGAATAAAATGGTTAGAAAAAACCGAGCCCACCCTCACTCGAAAAACGCGGTCCCGCATAAACTCCTGAATGACCAACGGTAGGCGTCCACGTATGTTCCAGTTGTGGAGAGAACGCAATATTCCCGCCCGCCAACACGTGTCGTAGGCCTTCTCGAGGTCAAAAAATATTCCAACTGTGGGGCTGTTCTTAAGAAACCCGTCCATAATCTGAGTTGACAGAGAGACAAGGTGGTCAGTTGTTGAACGTCGTCGTCGAAAGCCACACTGGATGTTCGTCAGAAGATTGTGGGATTCCAGCCACCACACCAACCGTCCATTGATCATGCGTTGATCACCTTGCACACGCAGCTGCTGAGGGAAATAGGACGGTAACTGGAAGGAAGATGGCGGTCCTTTCCAGGTTTAAGAATGGGTATGATGGTGGCCTCCCGCCACTTGTCTGGAAAAATGCCATCAACCCAGACACGATTATAAACCTCGAGTAGGAGAGAGATGTTGCAACATTTGGACGTGGATACCATCTGGCCCTGGTGCTGAGTGTCGTGAAGAGGAGATTGCATTGTCTAGCTCTGCCAGGGTGAAAAGGCGATTATAATCCTCAAGGTTGCCAGAAAGAAACGAGAATTCTTGAGATTCCACCTGATTCTTAACTGTAAGGAACTCAGTGGAGGAATTGCCTGAGCTTGACACCTGAGCAAATGCACTGCCTAAAGTACTCGCCACGTCAAATGTATCAACAACAGCTCCGGTAGGTGTTTTGAGACCGGCGATGGGCATATGGTTCGGTTTCCCAGCCACACGTCTTAACTTATCCCATACGACAGAGGAAGGTGTAGGTCGATTAAAGGAACCCACGAATTTATTCCATGACATCTTTTTGCTATCCTTAATAACCCGCCTAGAATGTGCACGCATCCGTTTATAGTGTATCAGGTTATCCAGTGTAGGAAAACGCTGGAAAACCCGTAGGGCTCGTCTGCGAGCGCGAATAGCATCCCGACAGTCATCGGTCCACCAAGGTACCGGAAATCGACGGCTGTAGCCAGTCGAACGCGGAATGGATTGTTCAGCAGCAGAAAGAATGGTCCCTGTGAGATGTTCGACCAAGTGGTTCACAGAGTCGTGCTCTTCGTAGCTAAATTCAGCCAAGTGGGAGTACAGTTCCCAGCTGGCGTGGTCTAGGCGCCAACTAGGTAAACGGGTGGAACATACAACGGGTGTCAAGACACTAATACGACAAGGAAAGTGGTCACTAGAATGCAAATCCGAGATGATATTCCAGCATAACGTGACTGCTAGCTGAGGGGAACAAATTGCAATGTCAATGTGTGAAAAACTATGAAAGGCGTCAGAAAGAAAGGTGGGCTCTCCGGTGTTCAAGAGAGCAAGATTCTGACTATCCAAGAAGTCTTTAAGTAGCGTACCTCTCGCACAAGCCCGAGGGGAGCCCCAAAGAGGGTGATGAGCATTCACGTCGCCTACCAATAAAAAGGGTGGTGGCAACTGCAAAATGAGGTGTTCTAAGTCGCTGTGCGAGAGGTCCGCAGATGGAGGCAAATAGATACTGCAAATGGTGAATAAAGCGGAGGGTAGCTTAATGCTGACAGCAACGGACTGGATTGCAGATTGTATGGGTACGGAGTTGGCAAAAATATCATCTCGAATAAGCATCATAGTGCCCCCATGTGCCGGGACAACGTCCTCCGGGGATAAATCACATCGTACGGAGGAGTACAGCCTGATGGTAACGGTGTCCTGTGGACGGAGCTTCGTCTCTTGTAAGCATACAGCCAAGGGTTCATGCTGGCGCAGCAACAAGTCAAGCTCTGGTCGATGTGGTCGAATTCCACGTATGTTCCAATGGAGGATAGCCATTGAGTATATTATGGGATACGTTTCAAATCGAAAGACGCTTCTGCAGATTGGGATTAGCTGGTCGGTTCAATTCGTCTTCTTAGGCGTTGGGCTAGTACTATTTTCAGGAGCACGATCCTGCCGTTTCCGCACTGTACCTCTGGCAGTGGCGGCAGAATCCTCCTGGTCCATCTCCTCCACAAGGGAGGTCCATTTTTCAAGAGCAAATTTTGGTCCGAGAAGTTCGAACCGATTGGATGTGCTGATCGGCGAAGACGGCCGTCGCCGATTCACGCCCTCCTCCCCAGATGACCCTTCAGAGGAGGATACACGTGTGGAGTTGCGTGTACTTTTCTTACCCTTAGATGACTTGGTAGAAGATTGCACATTCTCTTTCAAGAAGTCTTGTCGTACATACTTGGTCTTAAACTGTTTTTCCGGGGCAGAAGACGTCGTGAATTTACCAGCTTTAGTTCCTGAGGTCGAGGCTTTCGGTGACAAGTGTGCAGGACTATTCTGTAAGCTGGCGGATTTGGCAGATGTTGATACCAACTTGGGTGTAGGTGTCGAAGGCTTTGGCAGCGCTTGGGCTAAAATAACCTTTTCCGCAATTGTAGCCCCGTTCATATCGCCGGTCTGTGTTGCGATTTCATGACGCGGTACCGGTTTAGCTGCAACTGAGCTATAGGTACCGGACCTTGGGGCAGAGGGTTGGCGGAGTCGCAGGAGCTTCCGGGCTTCCAAGAAGGACACCTTCTCTTTCACCCGTATCTCCTGGATCGCTCGTTCCTCTGCAAAACGGGGGCAGTCTCGGGAACTAGATGGATGTTCCCCGTTACAGTTCACACACGATGGAGCTGAAGCACAAGCCCCATCGTGGGAGATGTCACCGCAGTGGACGCAGGTGGACTTGCCGGTACACAACTCACTAGTGTGACCAAAACGTTGGCATTTAAATCACCTCAGCGGATTGGGTATATAAGGCCTAAATTCGATGGCTTCATACCCTGCCCTAATCCTTTGAGGGAGGTCAGCCCGATCAAAAGTAAGAAACAGGGTACGAGTAGGCAGGAATTCACCGTTGATCTTACGTTGTACCCGATAAACAGATGAGACACCCTGAGTCGCAAGATTTTCTTGGATCTCCTCAATGGACAAACCGTCCAACGCGCGGGTTGTTACTACACCACGGGAGGAGTTCAGCGACTTGTGCGCCTCGACCTTCACTGGATAGCTGGCTAACATGGTGGCTTTAAGTATCCTTGCAGCTTGCGAGGCGGAGTTGGCTTCGACAAGAAGTGTACCATTGCGAGCTCAAACGCAGGATTTAACCGGACCAGCAATGGCATCGAGACCCTTTTGGATAGTAAAAGGGCTCACCGTAAGGAACTTCTTACCTTCCTCTGTCCTATGAATAACCAAGTAGCGAGGACCACATGGCTCGACTACTTCCTTTCCAACGTCTTTATTTGAATTAAGGGGTTTTAGTTTTGGTGCCATAAAAAATGGTATAAATTCATCCCCCAGTGCTCCCCACCCACCACGGAGCCCAAAGAGGGGTCACCCCACTGGGGTGACAGGGCTACACAGGGGATATAGCGGGCTCGCCGTCCCACTCACCCTGGAGTTCGGTGTAATACCTAGTCCTGGCCGATTGACTAGGGGTGGGTTAGTCCCTAGCCTCCCGTTTAGGCAAATCAGAAACCAAAGCGGTGTATTAGGCTGCGCACCCTCCCCAGTTACTGAAAGACAGAAGCCCAGGCTCAGGTACGCAACCCTCAACCAACCACGATATTCCTTTTCACCGACACGGGTCTCCACGCACGGCCTACACGTGGGTGGGCATTTTGACCTACTAACTCCCTCACCACTCTGAGGTTGCCCACAGAGGGAGTCAAGGTGGCTCGGGACCCCGGGTGCGCCTAACCCGTACCTACCGTAGTAGGCCCCTGGGGGGCAATAATGAAGATCTGAAGTGTTCCCATTAACAAGTTAAAAATACATTTCTCCTTCATTATATCATGTTTATGTTGAATGACGTGATGGTCTGATTTACAGGTTGGTTTGATGACCTGACTCTGCGGCAGACTAGCTCACGCGCCTACGTATGATAACGGAAGCATTGTTTGTCATTGTGCCCTGAACAGTCAGTCGGGGCGAGTGTATCTGAAGGTCACCGATTCTTGCTACAGTTGCAAGACTGAGCATTGTTGACTGAGCAGCGTTCCCCTAGCCATCCAGTGTTTCAAGATGATACCTCGTTCATCCCCCAGAACTTTCCCGGCAGATGACTGCGTCCGGAACTTTGTGGGTTTTCATGAGTATTATCTTGGGGACTACTACCGGGCCCAACGTTGAAAATAGACGAGTTGCCAAGAACAAGGAGTGGGGACAAGAGCCACGCAGCATATACAGGAGAACTGGGGTATCACACAACCACAGGCATATTGTTTATTAGTAACAATTAATTTTGGGCACTAAAACATCCAACATATGCGTGCATTTTTACTGTAAAGATCTGTACAAGATACTTCAGAATTATATTCTCTAGTATATATGTAGATAGAGAAGGTTGTATTCAAACCAAAAATTCGACACCGATATTTGACCGGAACTACAGATTTTGAGACTCCCTGAATCCAAAAATCCAAGAAAAAAAAGGATTTTTGGAAAACTGTCCGTGTGTATGCGTGTGGGGGGGGCGCAGGATAACTGAAAAACAAAAGTCCGTTACATACAAAGTTGATATTTAAGCTCGTATCTTCCAGAATACGACACTAAGATTTTCAAGAAAATCCCTACCCCTTAACTACCCCTTGTATGTAACATTTTTCGAAATTTTTGATTTTCCTCAAAAATGGCTTTAGCAGTTTTGATTAAAATACCATATGTTTAAGATATTTACCTGACAAACGGAATGTATATGTTGAGTTTTATATGAATGTATTCTGGATTACTTTTGTATAACTAGTAAACCGCAAGAGATCGACAAAACGTACTGCAAAAAATAAATAAATAAATAAATAGATCTTGTTACAACACACAGTTTATGTCATATATTTATCTATTTTTTTTTTTTTTTTTGAGTTAACCATTTCAACGATATTCCTTGTTATTGGTTTCTATTTTAAACTGCTTAAACTTTTCTCAAACGGGAAGTTATCTTTCGTTTCATATCTCTTTTGTTTCACTACTAGCCGCGTTAAGATAACCGAAATGCAATTGTTTAACACAGCGATAATTTTTAAAAGATTTGACTGTCGCTTTAAGCTACTGTATTCCCTTATTTCCCTTCTACTTATATAGAAACAAAAAATAAGACAGTTTCTGTTATTATTCATCTCGATTAGGTTGGTGTAGATAAATTAATAATATTTTGTAAGAATATTTGTGAAGTGTTGAGAAAGACCCACATTCGCCTAACTGAATACATCTAATTCAGATTTAATTGTACGAGCCGAACTCTGCAGCCTCTCTCATCATTAATTGATACACATTAGCAACCACTTGTTGTGTTTAGCTGTGCAACATAATTTGTTGGTGGCAATGTTTATTTTCTTTTTATCTCCGCCCTGCGTCATGAGGAGCGATGTTGCAACATACTGGTCAAATCCAGCTTCAGTTGACAGTGCTCACAAAACAACAATTGTGTCACAAGCTGTACATGAAAACATTTACGTGCCAATCGGAGACGATTCACACTTGAGACGCTTAGAATTATGTTAGACATTGTAATCTACGTACACATCTTTAGGAACTGACTTGTTGCAAAGCAGCAAATGAAGTATGGAAATACTAAAATTGCGAGTTCCCGTAAATCAGTAGTAACTATGTTTAACACCCACATAAGCTCAATCATCTCGCACTACAGGGTGCCACTCGACCAATCCCCAAAGTTCCTTGCGTGCTGCACCCCTTTGTTTCGGGTTGAGTTAGTCTACCCAGGTTTTGTGTCCTGTTACGATTCTCGTGAGGAGGCTTCTGAACGCCGCTGCTGCTCTTTCTGCTTCAGAGCGAGCTGCCGTGACACACACGTTGCAGAAACGTGACGAATAATGTTGCATTACTTGCAGCTCATCCAGCTATCGTCGTCACAGCCCGGAGAGAAGACTGTCCTGGACGGTGATTGTCTCGCCCACTCGTACACTTACTGCAGTGATATACAAGCTTCACTATCTCATTTCAGTAGGAATCGTTCCTTCACTGTTCATTAAGCGTGCGACATGTTGCTCTTCGCAGCCTGCAGTCATTCCATGACTGATGGCAGTGCATAACGTTAGACTGACTCCTGCAGTCACTGAATAACTGAACAAAGTGGAAAATGCTAGACTACCACTGTAGTCTAAGATTTACTGAACGCGGAGGATAACGTGAGACTGACTCCTGCAGTCACTCTATGAATGAACGAAATGGATAACGTCAGACTGACTCCTACAGTCCGGCCATGACTGAACCAAGTGGATAATTTAGACTGACTCCTACAGTCTGGACATGACTGAACCAAGTGGATAAGTTAGACTGACTCCTACAGTCTGGCCATGACTGAACCAAGTGGATAAGTTAGACTGACTCCCACAGTCTCGCCATTACTGAACCAAGTGGCTAAGTTAGACTGGCTCCTACAGTCTGGCCATGACTGAACCAAGTGGATAAGTTAGACTGGCTCCTAAAGTCCAGCCATGACTGAAACAAGTGGATAAGTTAGACTGACACCTACAGTCTTGCCATGACTGAACCAATTGGATAAGTTAGACTGACTCCTACAGTCTCGCCATGACTGAACCAAGTGGATAAGTTAGACTGACTCCTAAAGTCCGGCCATGACTGAACCAGGTGGATAAGTTAGACTGACTCCTAAAGTCCGGCCATGACTGAACCAAGTGGATAAGTTAGACTGACTCTTACAGTCTTGCCATGACTGAACCAAGTGGATAAGTTAGTCTGACTCCTACAGTACGACCATGACTGAACCAAGTGAATAAGTCAGACTGACTCCTACAGTCTTGCCATGACTGAACCAAGTGGATAAGTTAGACTGACTCCTACAGTCTTGCCATGACTGAACCAAGTGGATAAGTTAGACTGACTCCTATAGTACGACCATGACTGACCCCTACAGTCTGGCCATGACTGAACCAAGTGGATAAGTTAGACTGACTCCTACAGTCTTGCCATGACTGAACAAAAGTGGATAAGTTAGACTGTTTCCTAAAGTCCGGCCATGACTGAACCAAGTGGATAAGTTAGACTGATTCCTACAGTCTTGCCATGACTGAACCAAGTGGATAAGTTAGACTGACTCCTACAGTACGACCATGACTGAACCAAGCGGATAAGTTAGACTGACTCCTACAGTCTTGCCATGACTGAACCAAGTGGATAAGTTAGACTGACTCCTACAGTCTCGCATTGAATAAACCAAGTGGATAAGTTAGACTGACTCCTACAGTCTGGCCATGACTGAACCAAGTGGATAAGTTACACTGACTCCTAAAATCCGGCCATGACTGAACCAAGTGGAAAAGTTAGACTGACTCTTACAGTCTTGCCATGACTGAACCAAGTGGATAAGTTAGACTGACTCCTACAGTACGACCATGACTGAACCAAGTGGATAAGTTAGACTGACTCCTACAGTCTGGCCATGACTGAACCAAGTGGATAAGTTAGACTGACTCCTAAAGTCCGGCCATGACTGAACCAAGTGGATAAGTTAGACTGACTCCTACAGTCTGGCCATGACTGAATCAAGTGTATAAGTTAGACTGACTCCTAAAGTCCGGCCATGACTGAACCAAGTGGATAAGTTAGACTGACTCCTACAGTCTTGCCATGACTGAACCAAGTGGATAAATTAGACTGACTCCTACAGTACGACCATGACTGAACCAAGGGGAACAGTTAGACTGACTCCTACAGTCTTGCCATGACTGAACCAAGTGGATAAGTTAGACTGACTCCTAAACTCCGGCCATGACTGAAACAAGTGGATAAGTTAGACTGACTCCTACAGTCTTGACATGACTAAACCAAGTGGATAAGTTAGACTGACTCCTACAGTACGACCATGACTGAACCAAGTGAATAAGTTAGACTGACTCCTACAGTCTTGCCATGAGTGAACCACGTGGATAAGTTAGACTGACTCCTAAAGTCTCGCCATGACTGAACCAAGTGGATAAGTTAGACTGACTCCTAAAGTCCGGCCATGACTGAACCAAGTGGATAAGTTAGACTGACTCCCACAGTCTCGCCATGGCTGAACCAAGTGGATAAGTTAGACTGACTCCTACAGTCTGGCCATGACTGAACCAAGTGGATAAGTTTGACTGACTCCTACAGTCTGGCCATGACAGAACCCAGTGGATAAGTTAGACTGACTCCTACAGTCTGTCCATGAATGAACCAGGTGGATAAGTTATACTGACTCTTACAGTCTTGCCATGACTGAACCAAGTGGATAAGTTTGACTGACTCCTACAGTCTGGCCATGACAGAACCCAGTGGATAAGTTAGACTGACTCCTACAGTCTGGCCATGAATGAACCAAGTGAATAAGTTAGACTGACTCCTACAGTCTTGCCATGACTGAACCAGGTGGATAAGTTATACTGACTCCTACAGTACGACCATGACTGAACTAAGTGGATAAGTTAGACTGACTCCTACAGTCTGGCCATGACTGAAACAAGTGGATAAGTTAAACTGACTCCTACAGTTTGGCCATGACTGAACCAAGTGGATAAGTTACACTGACTGCTACATTTCTGAAATTGTCAGTAACGCCATTCAAACGGTGCTGTTTATTACATTTCTGAAGTTGTTAGCGACACCGTCCGAACAGTGCTAATTAGAATTTATGAAATTGACAGCGACACCCTCCGAATAGTCAGTCACACCACGCTAACTAGCAGTACTCTAATTATCATTTGTGTAATTGTCAGCGTCACCACGCTAACTAGCAGTACTGCTAATTATCATTTGTGTAATTGTCAGGGACACCACGCTAACTAGCAGTACTGCTAATTATCATTTGTGTAATTGTCAGGGACACCACGCTAACTAGCAGTACTCTAATTAACATTTGTGTAATTGTCAGCGACACCACGCTAACTAGCAGTACTGCTAATTATCATTTGTGTAATTGTCAGCGACACCACGCTAACTAGCAGTACTGCTAATTATCATTTCTGTAATTGTCAGCGACACCACGCTAAACAGCAGCACTGCTAATTATCATTTGTGTAATTGTCAGCGACACCACGCTAACTAGCAGTACTCTAATTATCATTTATGTAATTGTCAGCGACACCACGCTAGCAGTACTGCTAATTATCATTTCTGTAATTGTCAGCGACACCACGCTAGCAGTACTGCTAATTATCAGTTATGTAGTTGTCAGCGACACCACGCTAGCAGTACTGCTAATTAACAGTTATGTAATTGTCAGCGACACCACGGTAGCAGTACTGCTAATTATCAGCTATGTAATTGTCAGCGACACCAGGCTAGCAGTACTCTAATTAACAGTTATGTAATTGTCAGCGACACCACGCCAGCAGTACTCTAATTAACAGTTATGTTATTGTCAGTCACACCAACCTAGCAGTACTCTAATTAACACTTATGTTATTGTCAGTCACACCACGCCAGCAGTTCTCTAATTAACAGTTATGTTATTGTCAGTCAAACCTCGCCAGCAGTACTCTAATTAACAGTTATGTAATTGTCAGTCACACCACGCTAGCAGTACTCTAATTAACAGTTAAGTAATTGTCAGTCACACCACGCTAGCAGTACTCTAATTATCAGTTATGTAATTGTCAGCGACACCACGCCAGCAGTACTCTAATTAACAGTTATGTAATTCTCAGTCACACCACGCCAGCAGTACTCTAATTAACAGTTAAGTAATTGTCAGTGATACCACGCCAGCAGTACTCTTATTAACAGTTATGTAATTGTCAGTCACACCACGCCAGAAGTACTCTAATTAACAGTTAAGTAATTGTCAGTCATACCACGTCAGCAGTACTCTAATTAACAGTTATGTTACTGTCAGTGATACCACGCCAGCAGTACTCTAATTAACAGTTATGTAATTGTCAGTCACACCACGCCAGCAGTACTCTAATTAACAGTTATGTAATTGTCAGTGATACCACGCCAGCAGTACTGCTAATTAACAGTTATGTAATTGTCAGTCACACCACGCCAGCAGTACTCTAATTATCAGTTATGTAATTGTCAAGTCACACCACGCCAGCAGTACTGCTAATTAACAGTTATGTAATTGCCAGCGACACCACGCTAGCAGTACTCTAATTAACAGTTATGTTATTGTCAGTCACACCACGCCAGCAGTACTCTAATTATCATTTATGTAATTGTCAGTCACAGCACGCCAGCAGTACTCTAATTAACAGTTATGTAATTGTCAGTCACACCACGCCAGCAGTACTCTAATTACCAGTTATGTAATTGTCAGTCACACCACGCCAGCAGTACTCTAATTAACAGTTATGTAACTGTCAGTCACACCGCGCCAGCAGTACTCTAATTATCATTTATGTAATTGTCAGTCACACCACGCCAGCAGTACTCTAATTATCAGTTATGTAATTGTCAGCGACACCACGCCAGCAGTACTCTAATTATCATTTATGTAATTGTCAGCGACACCACGCTATCAGTACTCTAATTATCATTTATGTAATTGTCAGTCACACCAGGCTATCAGTTCTCTAATTATCATTTATGTAATTGTCAGTCACACCAGGCTAGCAGTACTCTAATTAACAGTTATGTAATTGTCAGTCACACCACGCCAGCAGTACTCTAATTACCAGTTATGTAATTGTCAGTCACACCACGCCAGCAGTACTCTAATTATCATTTATGTAATTGTCAGTCACACCACGCCAGCAGTACTCTAATTATCAGTTATGTAATTGTCAGCGACACCACGCCAGCAGTACTCTAATTATCATTTATGTAATTGTCAGCGACACCACGCTATCAGTACTCTAATTATCATTTATGTAATTGTCAGTCACACCATGCTATCAGTTCTCTAATTATCATTTATGTAATTGTCAGTCACACCAGGCTAGCAGTACTCTAATTAACAGTTATGTTATTGGCAGTCACACCAAGCCAGCAGTACTCTAATTAACAGTTATGTAATTGTCAGGGACACCACGCTAGCAGTACTCTAATTAACAGTTATGTAATTGTCAGTCACACCACGCCAGCATTACTCTAATTAACAGTTATGTAATTGTCAGGGACACCACGCCAGCAGTACTCTAATTAACAGTTATGTAATTGTCAGGGACACCACGCCAGCAGTACTCTAATTAACAGTTATGTAATTGTCAGCGACACCACGCCAGCAGTACTCTAATTAACAGTTATGTAATTGTCAGCGACACCACGCTAGCAGTACTCTAATTAACAGTTATGTTATTGTCATTCACACCACGCCAGCAGTACTCTAATTAACAGTTATGTAATTGTCAGGGACACCACGCTAGCAGTACTCTAATTAACAGTTATGTTATTGGCAGTCACACCACGCTAACTAGCAGTACTGCTAATTATCAGTTATGTAATTGTCAGTCACACCAAGCCAGCAGTACTCTAATTAACAGTTATGTAATTGTTCGGGACACCACGCTAGCAGTACTCTAATTAACAGTTATGTAATTGTCAGTCACACCACGCCAGCAGTACTCTAATCAACAGTTATGCAATTGTCAGGGACACCACGCCAGCAGTACTCTAATTAACAGTTATGTAATTGTCAGGGACACCACGCCAGCAGTACTCTAATTAACAGTTATGTAATTGTCAGTCACACCACGCCAGTAGTACTCTAATTAACAGTTATGTAATTGTCAGCGACACCACGCCAGCAGTACTCTAATTAACAGTTATGTAATTGTCACTCACACAACGCCAGCAGTACTCTAATTAACAGTTATGTAATTGTCAGTCACACCGCGCCAGCAGTACCCTAATTAACAGTTATGTAATTGTCAGCGACACCACGCTAGCAGTACTCTAATTAACAGTTATGTTATTGTCATTCACACCACTGCAGCAGTACTCTAATTAACAGTTATGTAATTGTCAGGGACACCACGCTAGCAGTACTCTAATTAACAGTTATGTAATTGTGAGTGATACCACGCCAGCAGTACTCTAATTAACAGTTATGTTATTGTCAGTCACACCAGGCTAGCAGTACTCTAATTAACGGTTATGTAATTGTCAGCGACTCTAATTAACAGTTATGTAATTGTCAGCGACACCACGCTAGCAGTACTGCTAATTAACAGTTATATAATTGTCAGTCACACCACGCCAGCAGTACTCTAATTAACAGTTATGTTATTGTTAGTCACACCACGCCAGCAGTACTCTAAATAACAGTTATGTTATTGTCAGTCACACCACGCCAGCAGTACTCTAATTAACAGTTATGTAATTGTCAGCGACACCACGCCAGCAGTACTCTAATTAAAAGTTATGTAATTGTCAGTCACAGCACGCCAGCAGTATTCTAATTAACAGTTAAGTTATTGTCAGTCACACCACGCCAGCAGTACTCTAATTAACAGTTATGTAATTGTCAGCGACACCACGCCAGCAGCACTCTAATTAACAGTTATGTAATTGTCAGTCACACCAGGCTAGCAATACTCTAATTATCAGTTATGTAATTGTCAGCGACACCACGCTAGCAGTACTCTAATTAACAGTTATGTAATTGTCACTCACACCACGCCAGCAGTACTCTAATTAACAGTTAAGTAATTGTCAGTCACACCACGCCAGCAGTACTCTAATTAACAGTTATGTAATTGTCAGTCACACCACGCCAGCAGTACTCTAATTAACAGTTATGTAATTGTCAGTCACACCACGCCAGCAGTACTCTAATTAACAGTTATGTAATTGTCAGTCACACCACGCTAGCAGTACTCTAATTAAAAGTTATGTAATTGTCAGTCAAACCACGCTAGCAGTACTATAATTAACAGTTATGTAATTGTCAGTCACACCACGCTAGCAGTGCTCTAATTAACAGTTATGTAATTGTCAGTCACACCAAGCCAGCAGTACTCTAATTAACAGTTATGTAATTGTCAGTCATACCACGCTAGCAGTACTCTAATTAAGTTATGTAATTGTCAGTGATACCACGCCAGCAGTACTCTAATTAACAGTTATGTAATTGTCAGTCACACCACGCCAGCGGTACTCTAATTAACAGTTATGTAGTTGTCAGTCACACCACGCTAGCAGTACTCTAATTAACAGTTATGTAATTGTCAGCGACACCACGCCAGCAGTACTCTAATTAACAGTTATGTAATTGTCAGTCACACCACGCCAGCAGTACTCTAATTAACAGTTATGTAATTGTCAGTCACACCACGCTAGCAGTACTCTAATTAACAGTTATGTAATTGTCAGTCACACCACGCTAGCAGTACTCTAATTAACAGTTATGTAATTGTCAGCGACACCACGCCAGCAGTACTCTAATTAACAGTTATGTAATTGTCAGTCACACCACGCCACCAGTACTCTAATTAACAGTTATGTTATTGTCAGTCACACACGCCAGCAGTACTCTAATTAACAGTAATGTAATTGTCAGCGACACCACGCTAGCAGTACTCTAATTAACAGTTATGTAATTGTCAGTCACACTAAGCCAGCAGTACTCTAATTAACAGTTACGTAATTGTCAGTCACACCACGCCAGCAGTACTCTAATTAACAGTAATGTAATTTTCAGTCACACCACGCCAGCAGTACTCTAATTAACAGTTATGTAATTGTCAGCGACACCACGCCAGCAGTACTCTAATTAACAGTTATGTAATTGTCAGCGACACCACGCCAGCAGTACTCTAATTAACAGTTATGTAATTGTCAGTCACACGCGGCCAGCAGTACTCTAATTATCAGTTATGTAATTGTCAGTCACACCACGCCAGCAGTACTCTAATTAACAGTTATGTAATTGTCAGCGACACCACGCCAGCAGTACTCTAATTATCATTTATGTAATTGTCAGTCACACCACGCCAGCAGTATCTAATTATCAGTTATGTAATTGTCAGTCACACCACGCCAGCAGTACTCTAATTATCATTTATGTAATTGTCAGTCACACCACGCCAGCAGTACTCTAATTAACAGTTATGTAATTGTCAGCGACACCACGCTAGCAGTACTCTAATTAACAGTTAAGTAATTGTCAGTCACACCACGCCAGCAGTACTCTCATTATCAGTTATGTTATTGTCAGTCACACCACGCCAGCAGTACTCTAATTATCAGTTATGTTATTGTCAGTCACACCACGCCAGCAGTACTCTAATTATCATTTATGTAATTGTCAGCGACACCACGCTAGCAGTACTGCTAATTATCAGTTATGTAATTGTCAGTCACACCAAGCCAGCAGTACTCTAATTAACAGTTATGTAATTGTCAGGGACACCATGCTAGCAGTACTCTAATTAACAGTTATGTAATTGTCAGGGACACCACGCCAGCAGTACTCTAATTAACAGTTATGTAATTGTCAGGGACACCACGCCAGCAGTACTCTAATTAACAGTTATGTAATTGTCAGGCACACCACGCCAGCAGTACTCTAATTATCAGTTATGTTATTGTCAGTCACACCACGCCAGCAGTACTCTCATTATCAGTTATGTTATTGTCAGTCACACCACGCCAGCAGTACTCTAATTATCAGTTATGTTATTGTCAGTCACACCACGCCAGCAGTACTCTAATTATCATTTATGTAATTGTCAGCGACACCACGCTAGCAGTACTGCTAATTATCAGTTATGTAATTGTCAGTCACACCAAGCCAGCAGTACTCTAATTAACAGTTATGTAATTGTCAGGGACACCATGCTAGCAGTACTCTAATTAACAGTTATGTAATTGTCAGGGACACCACGCCAGCAGTACTCTAATTAACAGTTATGTAATTGTCAGTCACACCACGCCAGTAGTACTCTAATTAACAGTTATGTAATTGTCAGCGACACCACGCCAGCAGTACTCTAATTAACAGTTATGTAATTGTCACTCACACAACGCCAGCAGTACTCTAATTAACAGTTATGTAATTGTCAGTCACACCGCGCCAGCAGTACCCTAATTAACAGTTATGTAATTGTCAGCGACACCACGCTAGCAGTACTCTAATTAACAGTTATGTTATTGTCATTCACACCACTGCAGCAGTACTCTAATTAACAGTTATGTAATTGTCAGGGACACCACGCTAGCAGTACTCTAATTAACAGTTATGTAATTGTCAGTGATACCACGCCAGCAGTACTCTAATTAACAGTTATGTTATTGTCAGTCACACCAGGCTAGCAGTACTCTAATTAACGGTTATGTAATTGTCAGCGACTCTAATTAACAGTTATGTAATTGTCAGCGACACCACGCTAGCAGTACTGCTAATTAACAGTTATATAATTGTCAGTCACACCACGCCAGCAGTACTCTAATTAACAGTTATGTTATTGTTAGTCACACCACGCCAGCAGTACTCTAAATAACAGTTATGTTATTGTCAGTCACACCACGCCAGCAGTACTCTAATTAACAGTTATGTAATTGTCAGCGACACCACGCCAGCAGTACTCTAATTAAAAGTTATGTAATTGTCAGTCACAGCACGCCAGCAGTATTCTAATTAACAGTTAAGTTATTGTCAGTCACACCACGCCAGCAGTACTCTAATTAACAGTTATGTAATTGTCAGCGACACCACGCCAGCAGCACTCTAATTAACAGTTATGTAATTGTCAGTCACACCAGGCTAGCAATACTCTAATTATCAGTTATGTAATTGTCAGCGACACCACGCTAGCAGTACTCTAATTAACAGTTATGTAATTGTCACTCACACCACGCCAGCAGTACTCTAATTAACAGTTAAGTAATTGTCAGTCACACCACGCCAGCAGTACTCTAATTAACAGTTATGTAATTGTCAGTCACACCACGCCAGCAGTACTCTAATTAACAGTTATGTAATTGTCAGTCACACCACGCTAGCAGTACTCTAATTAAAAGTTATGTAATTGTCAGTCAAACCACGCTAGCAGTACTATAATTAACAGTTATGTAATTGTCAGTCACACCACGCTAGCAGTGCTCTAATTAACAGTTATGTAATTGTCAGTCACACCAAGCCAGCAGTACTCTAATTAACAGTTATGTAATTGTCAGTCATACCACGCTAGCAGTACTCTAATTAAGTTATGTAATTGTCAGTGATACCACGCCAGCAGTACTCTAATTAACAGTTATGTAATTGTCAGTCACACCACGCCAGCGGTACTCTAATTAACAGTTATGTAGTTGTCAGTCACACCACGCTAGCAGTACTCTAATTAACAGTTATGTAATTGTCAGCGACACCACGCCAGCAGTACTCTAATTAACAGTTATGTAATTGTCAGTCACACCACGCCAGCAGTACTCTAATTAACAGTTATGTAATTGTCAGTCACACCACGCTAGCAGTACTCTAATTAACAGTTATGTAATTGTCAGTCACACCACGCTAGCAGTACTCTAATTAACAGTTATGTAATTGTCAGCGACACCACGCCAGCAGTACTCTAATTAACAGTTATGTAATTGTCAGTCACACCACGCCACCAGTACTCTAATTAACAGTTATGTTATTGTCAGTCACACACGCCAGCAGTACTCTAATTAACAGTAATGTAATTGTCAGCGACACCACGCTAGCAGTACTCTAATTAACAGTTATGTAATTGTCAGTCACACTAAGCCAGCAGTACTCTAATTAACAGTTACGTAATTGTCAGTCACACCACGCCAGCAGTACTCTAATTAACAGTAATGTAATTTTCAGTCACACCACGCCAGCAGTACTCTAATTAACAGTTATGTAATTGTCAGCGACACCACGCCAGCAGTACTCTAATTAACAGTTATGTAATTGTCAGCGACACCACGCCAGCAGTACTCTAATTAACAGTTATGTAATTGTCAGTCACACGCGGCCAGCAGTACTCTAATTATCAGTTATGTAATTGTCAGTCACACCACGCCAGCAGTACTCTAATTAACAGTTATGTAATTGTCAGCGACACCACGCCAGCAGTACTCTAATTATCATTTATGTAATTGTCAGTCACACCACGCCAGCAGTATCTAATTATCAGTTATGTAATTGTCAGTCACACCACGCCAGCAGTACTCTAATTATCATTTATGTAATTGTCAGTCACACCACGCCAGCAGTACTCTAATTAACAGTTATGTAATTGTCAGCGACACCACGCTAGCAGTACTCTAATTAACAGTTAAGTAATTGTCAGTCACACCACGCCAGCAGTACTCTCATTATCAGTTATGTTATTGTCAGTCACACCACGCCAGCAGTACTCTAATTATCAGTTATGTTATTGTCAGTCACACCACGCCAGCAGTACTCTAATTATCATTTATGTAATTGTCAGCGACACCACGCTAGCAGTACTGCTAATTATCAGTTATGTAATTGTCAGTCACACCAAGCCAGCAGTACTCTAATTAACAGTTATGTAATTGTCAGGGACACCATGCTAGCAGTACTCTAATTAACAGTTATGTAATTGTCAGGGACACCACGCCAGCAGTACTCTAATTAACAGTTATGTAATTGTCAGGGACACCACGCCAGCAGTACTCTAATTAACAGTTATGTAATTGTCAGGCACACCACGCCAGCAGTACTCTAATTAACAGTTATGTAATTGTCAGCGACAGCACGCTAGCAGTACTCTAATTAACAGTTTTGTAATTGTCACTCACACCACGCTAGCAGTACTCTAATTAACAGTTAAGTAATTGTCAGTCACACCACGCTAGCAGTACTCTAATTATCAGTTATGTAATTGTCAGCGACACCACGCCAGCAGTACTCTAAATAACAGTTATGTAATTGTCAGTCACACCACGCTAGCAGTACTCTAATTATCAGTTATGTAATTGTCAGCGACACCACGCCAGCAGTACTCTAATTAACAGTTATGTAATTGTCAGTCACACCACGCCAGAAGTACCCTAATTAACAGTTAAGTTATTGTCAGTCATACCACGTCAGCAGTACTCTAATTAACAGTTATGTTATTGTCAGTGATACCACGCCAGCAGTACTCTAATTAACAGTTATGTAATTGTCACTCACACCACGCCAGCAGTACTCTAATTAACAGTTATGTAATTGTCAGTGTTACCACGCCAGCAGTACTGCTAATTAACAGTTATATAATTGTCAGTCACACCACGCCAGCAGTACTCTAATTAACAGTTATGTTATTGTTAGTCACACCACGCCAGCAGTACTCTAAATAACAGTTATGTTATTGTCAGTCACACCACGCCAGCAGTACTCTAATTAACAGTTATGTAATTGTCAGCGACACCACGCCAGCAGTACTCTAATTAAAAGTTATGTAATTGTCAGTCACAGCACGCCAGCAGTATTCTAATTAACAGTTAAGTTATTGTCAGTCACACCACGCCAGCAGTACTCTAATTAACAGTTATGTAATTGTCAGCGACACCACGCCAGCAGCACTCTAATTAACAGTTATGTAATTGTCAGTCACACCAGGCTAGCAATACTCTAATTATCAGTTATGTAATTGTCAGCGACACCACGCTAGCAGTACTCTAATTAACAGTTATGTAATTGTCACTCACACCACGCCAGCAGTACTCTAATTAACAGTTAAGTAATTGTCAGTCACACCACGCCAGCAGTACTCTAATTAACAGTTATGTAATTGTCAGTCACACCACGCCAGCAGTACTCTAATTAACAGTTATGTAATTGTCAGTCACACCACGCCAGCAGTACTTTAATTAACAGTTATGTAATTGTCAGTCACACCACGCTAGCAGTACTCTAATTAAAAGTTATGTAATTGTCAGTCAAACCACGCTAGCAGTACTATAATTAACAGTTATGTAATTGTCAGTCACACCACGCTAGCAGTGCTCTAATTAACAGTTATGTAATTGTCAGTCACACCAAGCCAGCAGTACTCTAATTAACAGTTATGTAATTGTCAGTCATACCACGCTAGCAGTACTCTAATTAAGTTATGTAATTGTCAGTGATACCACGCCAGCAGTACTCTAATTAACAGTTATGTAATTGTCAGTCACACCACGCCAGCGGTACTCTAATTAACAGTTATGTAGTTGTCAGTCACACCACGCTAGCAGTACTCTAATTAACAGTTATGTAATTGTCAGCGACACCACGCCAGCAGTACTCTAATTAACAGTTATGTAATTGTCAGTCACACCACGCCAGCAGTACTCTAATTAACAGTTATGTAATTGTCAGTCACACCACGCTAGCAGTACTCTAATTAACAGTTATGTAATTGTCAGTCACACCACGCTAGCAGTACTCTAATTAACAGTTATGTAATTGTCAGCGACACCACGCCAGCAGTACTCTAATTAACAGTTATGTAATTGTCAGTCACACCACGCCACCAGTACTCTAATTAACAGTTATGTTATTGTCAGTCACACACGCCAGCAGTACTCTAATTAACAGTAATGTAATTGTCAGCGACACCACGCTAGCAGTACTCTAATTAACAGTTATGTAATTGTCAGTCACACTAAGCCAGCAGTACTCTAATTAACAGTTACGTAATTGTCAGTCACACCACGCCAGCAGTACTCTAATTAACAGTAATGTAATTTTCAGTCACACCACGCCAGCAGTACTCTAATTAACAGTTATGTAATTGTCAGCGACACCACGCCAGCAGTACTCTAATTAACAGTTATGTAATTGTCAGCGACACCACGCCAGCAGTACTCTAATTAACAGTTATGTAATTGTCAGTCACACGCGGCCAGCAGTACTCTAATTATCAGTTATGTAATTGTCAGTCACACCACGCCAGCAGTACTCTAATTAACAGTTATGTAATTGTCAGCGACACCACGCCAGCAGTACTCTAATTATCATTTATGTAATTGTCAGTCACACCACGCCAGCAGTATCTAATTATCAGTTATGTAATTGTCAGTCACACCACGCCAGCAGTACTCTAATTATCATTTATGTAATTGTCAGTCACACCACGCCAGCAGTACTCTAATTAACAGTTATGTAATTGTCAGCGACACCACGCTAGCAGTACTCTAATTAACAGTTAAGTAATTGTCAGTCACACCACGCCAGCAGTACTCTCATTATCAGTTATGTTATTGTCAGTCACACCACGCCAGCAGTACTCTAATTATCAGTTATGTTATTGTCAGTCACACCACGCCAGCAGTACTCTAATTATCATTTATGTAATTGTCAGCGACACCACGCTAGCAGTACTGCTAATTATCAGTTATGTAATTGTCAGTCACACCAAGCCAGCAGTACTCTAATTAACAGTTATGTAATTGTCAGGGACACCATGCTAGCAGTACTCTAATTAACAGTTATGTAATTGTCAGGGACACCACGCCAGCAGTACTCTAATTAACAGTTATGTAATTGTCAGTCACACCACGCCAGTAGTACTCTAATTAACAGTTATGTAATTGTCAGCGACACCACGCCAGCAGTACTCTAATTAACAGTTATGTAATTGTCACTCACACAACGCCAGCAGTACTCTAATTAACAGTTATGTAATTGTCAGTCACACCGCGCCAGCAGTACCCTAATTAACAGTTATGTAATTGTCAGCGACACCACGCTAGCAGTACTCTAATTAACAGTTATGTTATTGTCATTCACACCACTGCAGCAGTACTCTAATTAACAGTTATGTAATTGTCAGGGACACCACGCTAGCAGTACTCTAATTAACAGTTATGTAATTGTCAGTGATACCACGCCAGCAGTACTCTAATTAACAGTTATGTTATTGTCAGTCACACCAGGCTAGCAGTACTCTAATTAACGGTTATGTAATTGTCAGCGACTCTAATTAACAGTTATGTAATTGTCAGCGACACCACGCTAGCAGTACTGCTAATTAACAGTTATATAATTGTCAGTCACACCACGCCAGCAGTACTCTAATTAACAGTTATGTTATTGTTAGTCACACCACGCCAGCAGTACTCTAAATAACAGTTATGTTATTGTCAGTCACACCACGCCAGCAGTACTCTAATTAACAGTTATGTAATTGTCAGCGACACCACGCCAGCAGTACTCTAATTAAAAGTTATGTAATTGTCAGTCACAGCACGCCAGCAGTATTCTAATTAACAGTTAAGTTATTGTCAGTCACACCACGCCAGCAGTACTCTAATTAACAGTTATGTAATTGTCAGCGACACCACGCCAGCAGCACTCTAATTAACAGTTATGTAATTGTCAGTCACACCAGGCTAGCAATACTCTAATTATCAGTTATGTAATTGTCAGCGACACCACGCTAGCAGTACTCTAATTAACAGTTATGTAATTGTCACTCACACCACGCCAGCAGTACTCTAATTAACAGTTAAGTAATTGTCAGTCACACCACGCCAGCAGTACTCTAATTAACAGTTATGTAATTGTCAGTCACACCACGCCAGCAGTACTCTAATTAACAGTTATGTAATTGTCAGTCACACCACGCTAGCAGTACTCTAATTAAAAGTTATGTAATTGTCAGTCAAACCACGCTAGCAGTACTATAATTAACAGTTATGTAATTGTCAGTCACACCACGCTAGCAGTGCTCTAATTAACAGTTATGTAATTGTCAGTCACACCAAGCCAGCAGTACTCTAATTAACAGTTATGTAATTGTCAGTCATACCACGCTAGCAGTACTCTAATTAAGTTATGTAATTGTCAGTGATACCACGCCAGCAGTACTCTAATTAACAGTTATGTAATTGTCAGTCACACCACGCCAGCGGTACTCTAATTAACAGTTATGTAGTTGTCAGTCACACCACGCTAGCAGTACTCTAATTAACAGTTATGTAATTGTCAGCGACACCACGCCAGCAGTACTCTAATTAACAGTTATGTAATTGTCAGTCACACCACGCCAGCAGTACTCTAATTAACAGTTATGTAATTGTCAGTCACACCACGCTAGCAGTACTCTAATTAACAGTTATGTAATTGTCAGTCACAAAACGCTAGCAGTACTCTAATTAACAGTTATGTAATTGTCAGCGACACCACGCCAGCAGTACTCTAATTAACAGTTATGTAATTCTCAGTCACACCACGCCACCAGTACTCTAATTAACAGTTATGTTATTGTCAGTCACACACGCCAGCAGTACTCTAATTAACAGTAATGTAATTGTCAGCGACACCACGCTAGCAGTACTCTAATTAACAGTTATGTAATTGTCAGTCACACTAAGCCAGCAGTACTCTAATTAACAGTTACGTAATTGTCAGTCACACCACGCCAGCAGTACTCTAATTAACAGTAATGTAATTTTCAGTCACACCACGCCAGCAGTACTCTAATTAACAGTTATGTAATTGTCAGCGACACCACGCCAGCAGTACTCTAATTAACAGTTATGTAATTGTCAGCGACACCACGCCAGCAGTACTCTAATTAACAGTTATGTAATTGTCAGTCACACCACGCCAGCAGTACTCTAATTAACAGTTATGTAATTGTCAGCGACACCACGCCAGCAGTACTCTAATTATCATTTATGTAATTGTCAGTCACACCACGCCAGCAGTATCTAATTATCAGTTATGTAATTGTCAGTCACACCACGCCAGCAGTACTCTAATTATCATTTATGTAATTGTCAGTCACACCACGCCAGCAGTACTCTAATTAACAGTTATGTAATTGTCAGCGACACCACGCTAGCAGTACTCTAATTAACAGTTAAGTAATTGTCAGTCACACCACGCCAGCAGTACTCTCATTATCAGTTATGTTATTGTCAGTCACACCACGCCAGCAGTACTCTAATTATCAGTTATGTTATTGTCAGTCACACCACGCCAGCAGTACTCTAATTATCATTTATGTAATTGTCAGCGACACCACGCTAGCAGTACTGCTAATTATCAGTTATGTAATTGTCAGTCACACCAAGCCAGCAGTACTCTAATTAACAGTTATGTAATTGTCAGGGACACCATGCTAGCAGTACTCTAATTAACAGTTATGTAATTGTCAGGGACACCACGCCAGCAGTACTCTAATTAACAGTTATGTAATTGTCAGGGACACCACGCCAGCAGTACTCTAATTAACAGTTATGTAATTGTCAGGCACACCACGCCAGCAGTACTCTAATTAACAGTTATGTAATTGTCAGCGACAGCACGCTAGCAGTACTCTAATTAACAGTTTTGTAATTGTCACTCACACCACGCTAGCAGTACTCTAATTAACAGTTAAGTAATTGTCAGTCACACCACGCTAGCAGTACTCTAATTATCAGTTATGTAATTGTCAGCGACACCACGCCAGCAGTACTCTAAATAACAGTTATGTAATTGTCAGTCACACCACGCTAGCAGTACTCTAATTATCAGTTATGTAATTGTCAGCGACACCACGCCAGCAGTACTCTAATTAACAGTTATGTAATTGTCAGTCACACCACGCCAGAAGTACCCTAATTAACAGTTAAGTTATTGTCAGTCATACCACGTCAGCAGTACTCTAATTAACAGTTATGTTATTGTCAGTGATACCACGCCAGCAGTACTCTAATTAACAGTTATGTAATTGTCACTCACACCACGCCAGCAGTACTCTAATTAACAGTTATGTAATTGTCAGTGTTACCACGCCAGCAGTACTGCTAATTAACAGTTATGTAATTGTCAGTCACACCACGCCAGCAGTACTCTAATTACCAGTTATGTAATTGTCAGTCACACCACGCCAGCAGTACTCTAATTATCATTTATGTAATTGTCAGTCACACCAGGCTAGCAGTACTCTATTTAACAGTTATGTAATTGTCAGTCACACCACGCCAGCAGTACTCTAATTACCAGTTATGTAATTGTCAGTCACACCACGCCAGCAGTACTCTAATTATCATTTATGTAATTGTCAGTCACACCACGCCAGCAGTACTCTAATTATCAGTTATGTAATTGTCAGCGACACCACGCCAGCAGTACTCTAATTATCATTTATGTAATTGTCAGCGACACCACGCTATCAGTACTCTAATTATCATTTATGTAATTGTCAGTCACACCATGCTATCAGTTCTCTAATTATCATTTATGTAATTGTCAGTCACACCAGGCTAGCAGTACTCTAATTAACAGTTATGTTATTGGCAGTCACACCAAGCCAGCAGTACTCTACTTAACAGTTATGTAATTGTCAGGGACACCACGCTAGCAGTACTCTAATTAACAGTTATGTAATTGTCAGTCACACCACGCCAGCATTACTCTAATTAACAGTTATGTAATTGTCAGGGACACCACGCCAGCAGTACTCTAATTAACAGTTATGTAATTGTCAGGGACACCACGCCAGCAGTACTCTAATTAACAGTTATGTAATTGTCAGCGACACCACGCCAGCAGTACTCTAATTAACAGTTATGTAATTGTCAGCGACACCACGCTAGCAGTACTCTAATTAACAGTTATGTTATTGTCATTCACACCACGCCAGCAGTACTCTAATTAACAGTTATGTAATTGTCAGGGACACCACGCTAGCAGTACTCTAATTAACAGTTATGTTATTGGCAGTCACACCACGCTAACTAGCAGTACTGCTAATTATCAGTTATGTAATTGTCAGTCACACCAAGCCAGCAGTACTCTAATTAACAGTTATGTAATTGTTCGGGACACCACGCTAGCAGTACTCTAATTAACAGTTATGTAATTGTCAGTCACACCACGCCAGCAGTACTCTAATCAACAGTTATGCAATTGTCAGGGACACCACGCCAGCAGTACTCTAATTAACAGTTATGTAATTGTCAGGGACACCACGCCAGCAGTACTCTAATTAACAGTTATGTAATTGTCAGTCACACCACGCCAGTAGTACTCTAATTAACAGTTATGTAATTGTCAGCGACACCACGCCAGCAGTACTCTAATTAACAGTTATGTAATTGTCACTCACACAACGCCAGCAGTACTCTAATTAACAGTTATGTAATTGTCAGTCACACCGCGCCAGCAGTACCCTAATTAACAGTTATGTAATTGTCAGCGACACCACGCTAGCAGTACTCTAATTAACAGTTATGTTATTGTCATTCACACCACTGCAGCAGTACTCTAATTAACAGTTATGTAATTGTCAGGGACACCACGCTAGCAGTACTCTAATTAACAGTTATGTAATTGTCAGTGATACCACGCCAGCAGTACTCTAATTAACAGTTATGTTATTGTCAGTCACACCAGGCTAGCAGTACTCTAATTAACGGTTATGTAATTGTCAGCGACTCTAATTAACAGTTATGTAATTGTCAGCGACACCACGCTAGCAGTACTGCTAATTAACAGTTATATAATTGTCAGTCACACCACGCCAGCAGTACTCTAATTAACAGTTATGTTATTGTTAGTCACACCACGCCAGCAGTACTCTAAATAACAGTTATGTTATTGTCAGTCACACCACGCCAGCAGTACTCTAATTAACAGTTATGTAATTGTCAGCGACACCACGCCAGCAGTACTCTAATTAAAAGTTATGTAATTGTCAGTCACAGCACGCCAGCAGTATTCTAATTAACAGTTAAGTTATTGTCAGTCACACCACGCCAGCAGTACTCTAATTAACAGTTATGTAATTGTCAGCGACACCACGCCAGCAGCACTCTAATTAACAGTTATGTAATTGTCAGTCACACCAGGCTAGCAATACTCTAATTATCAGTTATGTAATTGTCAGCGACACCACGCTAGCAGTACTCTAATTAACAGTTATGTAATTGTCACTCACACCACGCCAGCAGTACTCTAATTAACAGTTAAGTAATTGTCAGTCACACCACGCCAGCAGTACTCTAATTAACAGTTATGTAATTGTCAGTCACACCACGCCAGCAGTACTCTAATTAACAGTTATGTAATTGTCAGTCACACCACGCCAGCAGTACTCTAATTAACAGTTATGTAATTGTCAGTCACACCACGCTAGCAGTACTCTAATTAAAAGTTATGTAATTGTCAGTCAAACCACGCTAGCAGTACTATAATTAACAGTTATGTAATTGTCAGTCACACCACGCTAGCAGTGCTCTAATTAACAGTTATGTAATTGTCAGTCACACCAAGCCAGCAGTACTCTAATTAACAGTTATGTAATTGTCAGTCATACCACGCTAGCAGTACTCTAATTAAGTTATGTAATTGTCAGTGATACCACGCCAGCAGTACTCTAATTAACAGTTATGTAATTGTCAGTCACACCACGCCAGCGGTACTCTAATTAACAGTTATGTAGTTGTCAGTCACACCACGCTAGCAGTACTCTAATTAACAGTTATGTAATTGTCAGCGACACCACGCCAGCAGTACTCTAATTAACAGTTATGTAATTGTCAGTCACACCACGCCAGCAGTACTCTAATTAACAGTTATGTAATTGTCAGTCACACCACGCTAGCAGTACTCTAATTAACAGTTATGTAATTGTCAGTCACACCACGCTAGCAGTACTCTAATTAACAGTTATGTAATTGTCAGCGACACCACGCCAGCAGTACTCTAATTAACAGTTATGTAATTGTCAGTCACACCACGCCACCAGTACTCTAATTAACAGTTATGTTATTGTCAGTCACACACGCCAGCAGTACTCTAATTAACAGTAATGTAATTGTCAGCGACACCACGCTAGCAGTACTCTAATTAACAGTTATGTAATTGTCAGTCACACTAAGCCAGCAGTACTCTAATTAACAGTTACGTAATTGTCAGTCACACCACGCCAGCAGTACTCTAATTAACAGTAATGTAATTTTCAGTCACACCACGCCAGCAGTACTCTAATTAACAGTTATGTAATTGTCAGCGACACCACGCCAGCAGTACTCTAATTAACAGTTATGTAATTGTCAGCGACACCACGCCAGCAGTACTCTAATTAACAGTTATGTAATTGTCAGTCACACGCGGCCAGCAGTACTCTAATTATCAGTTATGTAATTGTCAGTCACACCACGCCAGCAGTACTCTAATTAACAGTTATGTAATTGTCAGCGACACCACGCCAGCAGTACTCTAATTATCATTTATGTAATTGTCAGTCACACCACGCCAGCAGTATCTAATTATCAGTTATGTAATTGTCAGTCACACCACGCCAGCAGTACTCTAATTATCATTTATGTAATTGTCAGTCACACCACGCCAGCAGTACTCTAATTAACAGTTATGTAATTGTCAGCGACACCACGCTAGCAGTACTCTAATTAACAGTTAAGTAATTGTCAGTCACACCACGCCAGCAGTACTCTCATTATCAGTTATGTTATTGTCAGTCACACCACGCCAGCAGTACTCTAATTATCAGTTATGTTATTGTCAGTCACACCACGCCAGCAGTACTCTAATTATCATTTATGTAATTGTCAGCGACACCACGCTAGCAGTACTGCTAATTATCAGTTATGTAATTGTCAGTCACACCAAGCCAGCAGTACTCTAATTAACAGTTATGTAATTGTCAGGGACACCATGCTAGCAGTACTCTAATTAACAGTTATGTAATTGTCAGGGACACCACGCCAGCAGTACTCTAATTAACAGTTATGTAATTGTCAGGGACACCACGCCAGCAGTACTCTAATTAACAGTTATGTAATTGTCAGGCACACCACGCCAGCAGTACTCTAATTAACAGTTATGTAATTGTCAGCGACAGCACGCTAGCAGTACTCTAATTAACAGTTTTGTAATTGTCACTCACACCACGCTAGCAGTACTCTAATTAACAGTTAAGTAATTGTCAGTCACACCACGCTAGCAGTACTCTAATTATCAGTTATGTAATTGTCAGCGACACCACGCCAGCAGTACTCTAAATAACAGTTATGTAATTGTCAGTCACACCACGCTAGCAGTACTCTAATTATCAGTTATGTAATTGTCAGCGACACCACGCCAGCAGTACTCTAATTAACAGTTATGTAATTGTCAGTCACACCACGCCAGAAGTACCCTAATTAACAGTTAAGTTATTGTCAGTCATACCACGTCAGCAGTACTCTAATTAACAGTTATGTTATTGTCAGTGATACCACGCCAGCAGTACTCTAATTAACAGTTATGTAATTGTCACTCACACCACGCCAGCAGTACTCTAATTAACAGTTATGTAATTGTCAGTGTTACCACGCCAGCAGTACTGCTAATTAACAGTTATGTAATTGTCAGTCACACCACGCCAGCAGTACTCTAATTATCAGTTATGTAATTGTCAAGTCACACCACGCCAGCAGTACTGCTAATTAACAGTTATGTTATTGTCAGAGACACCACGCTAGCAGTACTCTAATTAACAGTTATGTTATTGTCAGTCACACCACGCCAGCAGTACTCTAATTATCATTTATGTAATTGTCAGTCACAGCACGCCAGCAGTACTCTAATTAACAGTTATGTAATTGTCAGTCACACCACGCCAGCAGTACTCTAATTACCAGTTATGTAATTGTCAGTCACACCACGCCAGCAGTACTCTAATTAACAGTTATGTAACTGTCAGTCACACCGCGCCAGCAGTACACTAATTATCATTTATGTAATTGTCAGTCACACCACGCCAGCAGTACTCTAATTATCAGTTATGTAATTGTCAGCGACACCACGCCAGCAGTACTCTAATTATCATTTATGTAATTGTCAGCGACACCACGCTATCAGTACTCTAATTATCATTTATGTAATTGTCAGTCACACCAGGCTATCAGTTCTCTAATTATCATTTATGTAATTGTCAGTCACACCAGGCTAGCAGTACTCTAATTAACAGTTATGTAATTGTCAGTCACACCACGCCAACAGTACACTAATTACCACTTATGTAATTGTCAGTCACACCAATCCAGCAGTACTCTAATAATCATTTATGTAATTGTCAGTCACACCACGCCAGAAGTACTCTAATTATCAGTTATGTAATTGTCAGCGACACCACGCCAGCAGTACTCTAATTATCATTTATGTAATTGTCAGCGACACCACGCTATCAGTACTCTAATTATCATTTATGTAATTGTCAGTCACACCAGGCTATCAGTTCTCTAATTATCATTTATGTAATTGTCAGTCACACCAGGCTAGCACTATTCTAATTAACAGTTATGTTATTGGCAGTCACACCACGCTAAGTAGCAGTACTGCTAATTATCAGTTATGTAATTGTCAGTCACACCTAGCCAGCAGTACTCTAATTAACAGTTATGTAATTGTTCGGGACACCACGCTAGCAGTACTCTAATTAACAGTTATGTAATTGTCAGTCACACCACGCCAGCAGTACTCTAATCAACAGTTATGTAATTGTCAGGGACACCACGCCAGCAGTACTCTAATTAACAGTTATGTAATTGTCAGGGACACCACGCCAGCAGTACTCTAATTAACAGTTATGTAATTGTCAGTCACACCACGCCAGTAGTACTCTAATTAACAGTTATGTAATTGTCAGCGACACCACGCTAGCAGTACTCTAATTAACAGTTATGTAATTGTCACTCACACAACGCCAGCAGTACTCTAATTAACAGTTATGTAATTGTCAGTCACACCGCGCCAACAGTACTCTAATTAACAGTTATGTAATTGTCAGCGACACCACGCTAGCAGTACTCTAATTAACAGTTATGTTATTGTCATTCACACCACTGCAGCAGTACTCTAATTAACAGTTATGTAATTGTCAGGGACACCACGCTAGCAGTACTCTAATTAACAGTTATGTAATTGTCAGTGATACCACGCCAGCAGTACTCTAATTAACAGTTATGTTATTGTCAGTCACACCAGGCTAGCAGTACTCTAATTAACAGTTATGTTATTGTCAGTCACACCACGCCAGCAGTACTCTAATTAACAGTTATGTAATTGTCAGCGACTCTAATTAATAGTTATGTAATTGTCAGCGACACCACGCTAGCAGTGCTGCTAATTAACAGTTATGTAATTGTCAGTCACACCACGCCAGCAGTACTCTAATTAACAGTTATGTTATTGTTAGTCACACCACGCCAGCAGTACTCTAATTAACAGTTATGTTATTGTCAGTCACACCACGCCAGCAGTACTCTAATTAACAGTTATGTAATTGTCAGCGACACCACGCCAGCAGTACTCTAATTAAAAGTTATGTAATTGTCAGTCACAGCACGCCAGCAGTACTCTAATTAACAGTTAAGTTATTGTCAGTCACACCACGCCAGCAGTACTCTAATTAACAGTTATGTAATTGTCAGCGACACCACGCCAGCAGCACTCTAATTAACAGTTATGTAATTGTCAGTCACACCAGGCTAGCAATACTCTAATTATCAGTTATGTAATTGTCAGCGACACCACGCTAGCAGTACTCTAATTAACAGTTATGTAATTGTCACTCACACCACGCCAGCAGTACTCTAATTAACAGTTAAGTAATTGTCAGTCACACCACGCCAGCAGTACTCTAATTAACAGTTATGTAATTGTCAGTCACACCACGCCAGCAGTACTCTAATTAACAGTTATGTAATTGTCAGTCACACCACGCCAGCAGTACTCTAATTAACAGTTATGTAATTGTCAGTCACACCACGCTAGCAGTACTCTAATTAGAAGTTATGTAATTGTCAGTCAAACCACGCTAGCAGTACTATAATTAACAGTTATGTAATTGTCAGTCACACCACGCTAGCAGTACTCTAATTAACAGTTATGTAATTGTCAGTCACACCAAGCCAGCAGTACTCTAATTAACAGTTATGTAATTGTCAGTCATACCACGCTAGCAGTACTCTAATTAAGTTATGTAATTGTCAGTGATACCACGCCAGCAGTACTCTAATTAACAGTTATGTAATTGTCAGTCACACCACGCCAGCAGTACTCTAATTAACAGTTATGTAGTTGTCAGTCACACCACGCTAGCAGTACTCTAATTAACAGTTATGTAATTGTCAGCGACACCACGCCAGCAGTACTCTAATTAACAGTTATGTAACTGTCAGTCACACCACGCCAGCAGTACTCTAATTAACAGTTATGTAATTGTCAGTCACACCACGCTAGCAGTACTCTAATTAACAGTTATGTAATTGTCAGTCACACCACGCTAGCAGTACTCTAATTAACAGTTATGTAATTGTCAGCGACACCACGCCAGCAGTACTCTAATTAACAGTTATGTAATTGTCAGTCACACCACGCCACCAGTACTCTAATTAACAGTTATGTTATTGTCAGTCACACCACGCCAGCAGTACTCTAATTAACAGTAATGTAATTGTCAGCGACACCACGCTAGCAGTACTCTAATTAACAGTTATGTAATTGTCAGTCACACTACGCCAGCAGTACTCTAATTAACAGTTATGTAATTGTCAGTCACACCACGCCAGCAGTACTCTAATTAACAGTAATGTAATTGTCAGTCACACCACGCCAGCAGTACTCTAATTAACAGTTATGTAATTGTCAGCGACACCACGCCAGCAGTACTCTAATTAACAGTTATGTAATTGTCAGCGACACCACGCCAGCAGTACTCTAATTAACAGTTATGTAATTGTCAGTCACACCACGCCAGCAGTACTCTAATTACCAGTTATGTAATTGTCAGTCACACCACGCCAGCAGTACTCTAATTAACAGTTATGTAATTGTCAGTCACACCACGCCAGCAGTACTCTAATTATCAGTTATGTAATTGTCAGCGACACCATGCCAGCAGTACTCTAATTATCATTTATGTAATTGTCAGCGACACCACGCTATCAGTACTCTAATTATCATTTATGTAATTGTCAGTCACACCAGGCTATCAGTTCTCTAATTATCATTTATGTAATTGTCAGTCACACCAGGCTAGCAGTACTCTAATTAACAGTTATGTAATTGTCAGTCACACCACGCCTGCAGTACTCTAATTACCAGTTATGTAATTGTCAGTCACACCACGCCAGCAGTACTCTAATTATCATTTATGTAATTGTCAGTCACACCACGCCAGCAGTACTCTAATTATCAGTTATGTAATTGTCAGCGACACCACGCCAGCAGTACTCTAATTATCATTTATGTAATTGTCAGCGACACCACGCTATCAGTACTCTAATTATCATTTATGTAATTGTCAGTCACACCAGGCTATCAGTTCTCTAATTATCATTTATGTAATTGTCAGTCACACCAGGCTAGCAGTACTCTAATTAACAGTTATGTTATTGGCAGTCACACCAAGCCAGCAGTACTCTAATTAACAGTTATGTAATTGTCAGGGACACCACGCTAGCAGTACTCTAATTAACAGTTATGTAATTGTCAGTCACACCACGCCAGCATTACTCTAATTAACAGTTATGTAATTGTCAGGGACACCACGCCAGCAGTACTCTAATTAACAGTTATGTAATTGTCAGGGACACCACGCCAGCAGTACTCTAATTAACAGTTATGTAATTGTCAGCGACACCACGCCAGCAGTACTCTAATTAACAGTTATTTAATTGTCAGCGACACCACGCTAGCAGTACTCTAATTAGCAGTTATGTTATTGTCATTCACACCACGCCAGCAGTACTCTAATTAACAGTTATGTAATTGTCAGGGACACCACGCTAGCAGTACTCTAATTAACAGTTATGTTATTGGCAGTCACACCACGCTAACTAGCAGTACTGCTAATTATCAGTTATGTAATTGTCAGTCACACCAAGCCAGCAGTACTCTAATTAACAGTTATGTAATTGTTCGGGACACCACGCTAGCAGTACTCTAATTAACAGTTATGTAATTGTCAGTCACACCACGCCAGCAGTACTCTAATCAACAGTTATGCAATTGTCAGGGACACCACGCCAGCAGTACTCTAATTAACAGTTATGTAATTGTCAGGGACACCACGCCAGCAGTACTCTAATTAACAGTTATGTAATTGTCAGTCACACCACGCCAGTAGTACTCTAATTAACAGTTATGTAATTGTCAGCGACACCACGCTAGCAGTACTCTAATTAACAGTTATGTAATTGTCACTCACACAACGCCAGCAGTACTCTAATTAACAGTTATGTAATTGTCAGTCACACCGCGCCAGCAGTACCCTAATTAACAGTTATGTAATTGTCAGCGACACCACGCTAGCAGTACTCTAATTAACAGTTATGTTATTGTCATTCACACCACTGCAGCAGTACTCTAATTAACAGTTATGTAATTTTCAGGGACACCACGCTAGCAGTACTCTAATTAACAGTTATGTAATTGTCAGTGATACCACGCCAGCAGTACTCTAATTAACAGTTATGTTATTGTCAGTCACACCAGGCTAGCAGTACTCTAATTAATGGTTATGTAATTGTCAGCGACTCTAATTAACAGTTATGTAATTGTCAGCGACACCACGCTAGCAGTACTGCTAATTAACAGTTATGTAATTGTCAGTCACACCACGCCAGCAGTACTCTAATTAACAGTTATGTTATTGTTAGTCACACCACGCCAGCAGTACTCTAAATAACAGTTATGTTATTGTCAGTCACACCACGCCAGCAGTACTCTAATTAACAGTTAGGTAATTGTCAGCGACACCACGCCAGCAGTACTCTAATTAAAAGTTATGTAATTGTCAGTCACAGCACGCCAGCAGTACTCTAATTAACAGTTAAGTTATTGTCAGTCACACCACGCCAGCAGTACTCTAATTAACAGTTATGTAATTGTCAGCGACACCACGCCAGCAGTACTCTAATTAACAGTTATGTAATTGTCAGTCACACCAGGCTAGCAATACTCTAATTATCAGTTATGTAATTGTCAGCGACACCACGCTAGCAGTACTCTAATTAACAGTTATGTAATTGTCACTCACACCACGCCAGCATTACTCTAATTAACAGTTAAGTAATTGTCAGTCACACCACGCCAGCAGTACTCTAATTAACAGTTATGTAATTGTCAGTCACACCACGCCAGCAGTACTCTAATTAACAGTTATGTAATTGTCAGTCACACCACGCCAGCAGTACTCTAATTAACAGTTATGTAATTGTCAGTCACACCACGCTAGCAGTACTCTAATTAAAAGTTATGTAATTGTCAGTCAAACCACGCTAGCAGTACTATAATTAACAGTTATGTAATTGTCAGTCACACCACGCTAGCAGTGCTCTAATTAACAGTTATGTAATTGTCAGTCACACCAAGCCAGCAGTACTCTAATAAACAGTTATGTAATTGTCAGTCATACCACGCTAGCAGTACTCTAATTAAGTTATGTAATTGTCAGTGATACCACGCCAGCAGTACTCTAATTAACAGTTATGTAATTGTCAGTCACACCACGCCAGCAGTACTCTAATTAACAGTTATGTAGTTGTCAGTCACACCACGCTAGCAGTACTCTAATTAACAGTTATGTAATTGTCAGCGACACCACGCCAGCAGTACTCTAATTAACAGTTATGTAATTGTCAGTCACACCACGCCACCAGTACTCTAATTAACAGTTATGTTATTGTCAGTCACACACGCCAGCAGTACTCTAATTAACAGTAATGTAATTGTCAGCGACACCACGCTAGCAGTACTCTAATTAACAGTTATGTAATTGTCAGTCACACTAAGCCAGCAGTACTCTAATTAACAGTTACGTAATTGTCAGTCACACCACGCCAGCAGTACTCTAATTAACAGTAATGTAATTTTCAGTCACACCACGCCAGCAGTACTCTAATTAACAGTTATGTAATTGTCAGCGACACCACGCCAGCAGTACTCTAATTAACAGTTATGTAATTGTCAGCGACACCACGCCAGCAGTACTCTAATTAACAGTTATGTAATTGTCAGTCACACGCGGCCAGCAGTACTCTAATTATCAGTTATGAAATTGTCAGTCACACCACGCCAGCAGTACTCTAATTAACAGTTATGTAATTGTCAGCGACACCACGCCAGCAGTACTCTAATTATCATTTATGTAATTGTCAGTCACACCACGCCAGCAGTATCTAATTATCAGTTATGTAATTGTCAGTCACACCACGCCAGCAGTACTCTAATTATCATTTATGTAATTGTCAGTCACACCACGCCAGCAGTACTCTAATTAACAGTTATGTAATTGTCAGCGACACCACGCTAGCAGTACTCTAATTAACAGTTAAGTAATTGTCAGTCACACCACGCCAGCAGTACTCTCATTATCAGTTATGTTATTGTCAGTCACACCACGCCAGCAGTACTCTAATTATCAGTTATGTTATTGTCAGTCACACCACGCCAGCAGTACTCTAATTATCATTTATGTAATTGTCAGCGACACCACGCTAGCAGTACTGCTAATTATCAGTTATGTAATTGTCAGTCACACCAAGCCAGCAGTACTCTAATTAACAGTTATGTAATTGTCAGGGACACCATACTAGCAGTACTCTAATTAACAGTTATGTAATTGTCAGGGACACCACGCCAGCAGTACTCTAATTAACAGTTATGTAATTGTCAGGGACACCACGCCAGCAGTACTCTAATTAACAGTTATGTAATTGTCAGGCACACCACGCCAGCAGTACTCTAATTAACAGTTATGTAATTGTCAGCGACAGCACGCTAGCAGTACTCTAATTAACAGTTTTGTAATTGTCACTCACACCACGCTAGCAGTACTCTAATTAACAGTTAAGTAATTGTCAGTCACACCACGCTAGCAGTACTCTAATTATCAGTTATGTAATTGTCAGCGACACCACGCCAGCAGTACTCTAAATAACAGTTATGTAATTGTCAGTCACACCACGCTAGCAGTACTCTAATTATCAGTTATGTAATTGTCAGCGACACCACGCCAGCAGTACTCTAATTAACAGTTATGTAATTGTCAGTCACACCACGCCAGAAGTACCCTAATTAACAGTTAAGTTATTGTCAGTCATACCACGTCAGCAGTACTCTAATTAACAGTTATGTTATTGTCAGTGATACCACGCCAGCAGTACTCTAATTAACAGTTATGTAATTGTCACTCACACCACGCCAGCAGTACTCTAATTAACAGTTATGTAATTGTCAGTGTTACCACGCCAGCAGTACTGCTAATTAACAGTTATGTAATTGTCAGTCACACCACGCCAGCAGTACTCTAATTATCAGTTATGTAATTGTCAAGTCACACCACGCCAGCAGTACTGCTAATTAACAGTTATGTTATTGTCAGAGACACCACGCTAGCAGTACTCTAATTAACAGTTATGTTATTGTCAGTCACACCACGCCAGCAGTACTCTAATTATCATTTATGTAATTGTCAGTCACAGCACGCCAGCAGTACTCTAATTAACAGTTATGTAATTGTCAGTCACACCACGCCAGCAGTACTCTAATTACCAGTTATGTAATTGTCAGTCACACCACGCCAGCAGTACTCTAATTAACAGTTATGTAACTGTCAGTCACACCGCGCCAGCAGTACACTAATTATCATTTATGTAATTGTCAGTCACACCACGCCAGCAGTACTCTAATTATCAGTTATGTAATTGTCAGCGACACCACGCCAGCAGTACTCTAATTATCATTTATGTAATTGTCAGCGACACCACGCTATCAGTACTCTAATTATCATTTATGTAATTGTCAGTCACACCAGGCTATCAGTTCTCTAATTATCATTTATGTAATTGTCAGTCACACCAGGCTAGCAGTACTCTAATTAACAGTTATGTAATTGTCAGTCACACCACGCCAACAGTACACTAATTACCACTTATGTAATTGTCAGTCACACCAATCCAGCAGTACTCTAATAATCATTTATGTAATTGTCAGTCACACCACGCCAGAAGTACTCTAATTATCAGTTATGTAATTGTCAGCGACACCACGCCAGCAGTACTCTAATTATCATTTATGTAATTGTCAGCGACACCACGCTATCAGTACTCTAATTATCATTTATGTAATTGTCAGTCACACCAGGCTATCAGTTCTCTAATTATCATTTATGTAATTGTCAGTCACACCAGGCTAGCACTATTCTAATTAACAGTTATGTTATTGGCAGTCACACCACGCTAAGTAGCAGTACTGCTAATTATCAGTTATGTAATTGTCAGTCACACCTAGCCAGCAGTACTCTAATTAACAGTTATGTAATTGTTCGGGACACCACGCTAGCAGTACTCTAATTAACAGTTATGTAATTGTCAGTCACACCACGCCAGCAGTACTCTAATCAACAGTTATGTAATTTTCAGGGACACCACGCCAGCAGTACTCTAATTAACAGTTATGTAATTGTCAGTCACACCACGCCAGTAGTACTCTAATTAACAGTTATGTAATTGTCAGCGACACCACGCTAGCAGTACTCTAATTAACAGTTATGTAATTGTCACTCACACAACGCCAGCAGTACTCTAATTAACAGTTATGTAATTGTCAGTCACACCGCGCCAACAGTACTCTAATTAACAGTTATGTAATTGTCAGCGACACCACGCTAGCAGTACTCTAATTAACAGTTATGTTATTGTCATTCACACCACTGCAGCAGTACTCTAATTAACAGTTATGTAATTGTCAGGGACACCACGCTAGCAGTACTCTAATTAACAGTTATGTAATTGTCAGTGATACCACGCCAGCAGTACTCTAATTAACAGTTATGTTATTGTCAGTCACACCAGGCTAGCAGTACTCTAATTAACAGTTATGTTATTGTCAGTCACACCACGCCAGCAGTACTCTAATTAACAGTTATGTAATTGTCAGCGACTCTAATTAATAGTTATGTAATTGTCAGCGACACCACGCTAGCAGTGCTGCTAATTAACAGTTATGTAATTGTCAGTCACACCACGCCAGCAGTACTCTAATTAACAGTTATGTTATTGTTAGTCACACCACGCCAGCAGTACTCTAATTAACAGTTATGTTATTGTCAGTCACACCACGCCAGCAGTACTCTAATTAACAGTTATGTAATTGTCAGCGACACCACGCCAGCAGTACTCTAATTAAAAGTTATGTAATTGTCAGTCACAGCACGCCAGCAGTACTCTAATTAACAGTTAAGTTATTGTCAGTCACACCACGCCAGCAGTACTCTAATTAACAGTTATGTAATTGTCAGCGACACCACGCCAGCAGCACTCTAATTAACAGTTATGTAATTGTCAGTCACACCAGGCTAGCAATACTCTAATTATCAGTTATGTAATTGTCAGCGACACCACGCTAGCAGTACTCTAATTAACAGTTATGTAATTGTCACTCACACCACGCCAGCAGTACTCTAATTAACAGTTAAGTAATTGTCAGTCACACCACGCCAGCAGTACTCTAATTAACAGTTATGTAATTGTCAGTCACACCACGCCAGCAGTACTCTAATCAACAGTTATGTAATTTTCAGGGACACCACGCCAGCAGTACTCTAATTAACAGTTATGTAATTGTCAGTCACACCACGCCAGTAGTACTCTAATTAACAGTTATGTAATTGTCAGCGACACCACGCTAGCAGTACTCTAATTAACAGTTATGTAATTGTCACTCACACAACGCCAGCAGTACTCTAATTAACAGTTATGTAATTGTCAGTCACACCGCGCCAACAGTACTCTAATTAACAGTTATGTAATTGTCAGCGACACCACGCTAGCAGTACTCTAATTAACAGTTATGTTATTGTCATTCACACCACTGCAGCAGTACTCTAATTAACAGTTATGTAATTGTCAGGGACACCACGCTAGCAGTACTCTAATTAACAGTTATGTAATTGTCAGTGATACCACGCCAGCAGTACTCTAATTAACAGTTATGTTATTGTCAGTCACACCAGGCTAGCAGTACTCTAATTAACAGTTATGTTATTGTCAGTCACACCACGCCAGCAGTACTCTAATTAACAGTTATGTAATTGTCAGCGACTCTAATTAATAGTTATGTAATTGTCAGCGACACCACGCTAGCAGTGCTGCTAATTAACAGTTATGTAATTGTCAGTCACACCACGCCAGCAGTACTCTAATTAACAGTTATGTTATTGTTAGTCACACCACGCCAGCAGTACTCTAATTAACAGTTATGTTATTGTCAGTCACACCACGCCAGCAGTACTCTAATTAACAGTTATGTAATTGTCAGCGACACCACGCCAGCAGTACTCTAATTAAAAGTTATGTAATTGTCAGTCACAGCACGCCAGCAGTACTCTAATTAACAGTTAAGTTATTGTCAGTCACACCACGCCAGCAGTACTCTAATTAACAGTTATGTAATTGTCAGCGACACCACGCCAGCAGCACTCTAATTAACAGTTATGTAATTGTCAGTCACACCAGGCTAGCAATACTCTAATTATCAGTTATGTAATTGTCAGCGACACCACGCTAGCAGTACTCTAATTAACAGTTATGTAATTGTCACTCACACCACGCCAGCAGTACTCTAATTAACAGTTAAGTAATTGTCAGTCACACCACGCCAGCAGTACTCTAATTAACAGTTATGTAATTGTCAGTCACACCACGCCAGCAGTACTCTAATTAACAGTTATGTAATTGTCAGTCACACCACGCCAGCAGTACTCTAATTAACAGTTATGTAATTGTCAGTCACACCACGCTAGCAGTACTCTAATTAGAAGTTATGTAATTGTCAGTCAAACCACGCTAGCAGTACTATAATTAACAGTTATGTAATTGTCAGTCACACCACGCTAGCAGTACTCTAATTAACAGTTATGTAATTGTCAGTCACACCAAGCCAGCAGTACTCTAATTAACAGTTATGTAATTGTCAGTCATACCACGCTAGCAGTACTCTAATTAAGTTATGTAATTGTCAGTGATACCACGCCAGCAGTACTCTAATTAACAGTTATGTAATTGTCAGTCACACCACGCCAGCAGTACTCTAATTAACAGTTATGTAGTTGTCAGTCACACCACGCTAGCAGTACTCTAATTAACAGTTATGTAATTGTCAGCGACACCACGCCAGCAGTACTCTAATTAACAGTTATGTAACTGTCAGTCACACCACGCCAGCAGTACTCTAATTAACAGTTATGTAATTGTCAGTCTCACCACGCTAGCAGTACTCTAATTAACAGTTATGTAATTGTCAGTCACACCACGCTAGCAGTACTCTAATTAACAGTTATGTAATTGTCAGCGACACCACGCCAGCAGTACTCTAATTAACAGTTATGTAATTGTCAGTCACACCACGCCACCAGTACTCTAATTAACAGTTATGTTATTGTCAGTCACACCACGCCAGCAGTACTCTAATTAACAGTAATGTAATTGTCAGCGACACCACGCTAGCAGTACTCTAATTAACAGTTATGTAATTGTCAGTCACACTACGCCAGCAGTACTCTAATTAACAGTTATGTAATTGTCAGTCACACCACGCCAGCAGTACTCTAATTAACAGTAATGTAATTGTCAGTCACACCACGCCAGCAGTACTCTAATTAACAGTTATGTAATTGTCAGCGACACCACGCCAGCAGTACTCTAATTAACAGTTATGTAATTGTCAGCGACACCACGCCAGCAGTACTCTAATTAACAGTTATGTAATTGTCAGTCACACCACGCCAGCAGTACTCTAATTACCAGTTATGTAATTGTCAGTCACACCACGCCAGCAGTACTCTAATTAACAGTTATGTAACTGTCAGTCACACCGCGCCAGCAGTACTCTAATTATCATTTATGTAATTGTCAGTCACACCACGCCAGCAGTACTCTAATTATCAGTTATGTAATTGTCAGCGACACCATGCCAGCAGTACTCTAATTATCATTTATGTAATTGTCAGCGACACCACGCTATCAGTACTCTAATTATCATTTATGTAATTGTCAGTCACACCAGGCTATCAGTTCTCTAATTATCATTTATGTAATTGTCAGTCACACCAGGCTAGCAGTACTCTAATTAACAGTTATGTAATTGTCAGTCACACCACGCCAGCAGTACTCTAATTACCAGTTATGTAATTGTCAGTCACACCACGCCAGCAGTACTCTAATTATCATTTATGTAATTGTCAGTCACACCACGCCAGCAGTACTCTAATTATCAGTTATGTAATTGTCAGCGACACCACGCCAGCAGTACTCTAATTATCATTTATGTAATTGTCAGCGACACCACGCTATCAGTACTCTAATTATCATTTATGTAATTGTCAGTCACACCAGGCTATCAGTTCTCTAATTATCATTTATGTAATTGTCAGTCACACCAGGCTAGCAGTACTCTAATTAACAGTTATGTTATTGGCAGTCACACCAAGCCAGCAGTACTCTAATTAACAGTTATGTAATTGTCAGGGACACCACGCTAGCAGTACTCTAATTAACAGTTATGTAATTGTCAGTCACACCACGCCAGCATTACTCTAATTAACAGTTATGTAATTGTCAGGGACACCACGCCAGCAGTACTCTAATTAACAGTTATGTAATTGTCAGGGACACCACGCCAGCAGTACTCTAATTAACAGTTATGTAATTGTCAGCGACACCACGCCAGCAGTACTCTAATTAACAGTTATTTAATTGTCAGCGACACCACGCTAGCAGTACTCTAATTAGCAGTTATGTTATTGTCATTCACACCACGCCAGCAGTACTCTAATTAACAGTTATGTAATTGTCAGGGACACCACGCTAGCAGTACTCTAATTAACAGTTATGTTATTGGCAGTCACACCACGCTAACTAGCAGTACTGCTAATTATCAGTTATGTAATTGTCAGTCACACCAAGCCAGCAGTACTCTAATTAACAGTTATGTAATTGTTCGGGACACCACGCTAGCAGTACTCTAATTAACAGTTATGTAATTGTCAGTCACACCACGCCAGCAGTACTCTAATCAACAGTTATGCAATTGTCAGGGACACCACGCCAGCAGTACTCTAATTAACAGTTATGTAATTGTCAGGGACACCACGCCAGCAGTACTCTAATTAACAGTTATGTAATTGTCAGTCACACCACGCCAGTAGTACTCTAATTAACAGTTATGTAATTGTCAGCGACACCACGCTAGCAGTACTCTAATTAACAGTTATGTAATTGTCACTCACACAACGCCAGCAGTACTCTAATTAACAGTTATGTAATTGTCAGTCACACCGCGCCAGCAGTACCCTAATTAACAGTTATGTAATTGTCAGCGACACCACGCTAGCAGTACTCTAATTAACAGTTATGTTATTGTCATTCACACCACTGCAGCAGTACTCTAATTAACAGTTATGTAATTTTCAGGGACACCACGCTAGCAGTACTCTAATTAACAGTTATGTAATTGTCAGTGATACCACGCCAGCAGTACTCTAATTAACAGTTATGTTATTGTCAGTCACACCAGGCTAGCAGTACTCTAATTAATGGTTATGTAATTGTCAGCGACTCTAATTAACAGTTATGTAATTGTCAGCGACACCACGCTAGCAGTACTGCTAATTAACAGTTATGTAATTGTCAGTCACACCACGCCAGCAGTACTCTAATTAACAGTTATGTTATTGTTAGTCACACCACGCCAGCAGTACTCTAAATAACAGTTATGTTATTGTCAGTCACACCACGCCAGCAGTACTCTAATTAACAGTTATGTAATTGTCAGCGACACCACGCCAGCAGTACTCTAATTAAAAGTTATGTAATTGTCAGTCACAGCACGCCAGCAGTATTCTAATTAACAGTTAAGTTATTGTCAGTCACACCACGCCAGCAGTACTCTAATTAACAGTTATGTAATTGTCAGCGACACCACGCCAGCAGTACTCTAATTAACAGTTATGTAATTGTCAGTCACACCAGGCTAGCAATACTCTAATTATCAGTTATGTAATTGTCAGCGACACCACGCTAGCAGTACTCTAATTAACAGTTATGTAATTGTCACTCACACCACGCCAGCAGTACTCTAATTAACAGTTAAGTAATTGTCAGTCACACCACGCCAGCAGTACTCTAATTAACAGTTATGTAATTGTCAGTCACACCACGCCAGCAGTACTCTAATTAACAGTTATGTAATTGTCAGTCACACCACGCCAGCAGTACTCTAATTAACAGTTATGTAATTGTCAGTCACACCACGCTAGCAGTACTCTAATTAAAAGTTATGTAATTGTCAGTCAAACCACGCTAGCAGTACTATAATTAACAGTTATGTAATTGTCAGTCACACCACGCTAGCAGTGCTCTAATTAACAGTTATGTAATTGTCAGTCACACCAAGCCAGCAGTACTCTAATAAACAGTTATGTAATTGTCAGTCATACCACGCTAGCAGTACTCTAATTAAGTTATGTAATTGTCAGTGATACCACGCCAGCAGTACTCTAATTAACAGTTATGTAATTGTCAGTCACACCACGCCAGCAGTACTCTAATTAACAGTTATGTAGTTGTCAGTCACACCACGCTAGCAGTACTCTAATTAACAGTTATGTAATTGTCAGCGACACCACGCCAGCAGTACTCTAATTAACAGTTATGTAATTGTCAGTCACACCACGCCAGCAGTACTCTAATTAACAGTTATGTAATTGTCAGTCACACCACGCCAGCAGTACTCTAATTAACAGTTATGTAATTGTCAGCGACACCACGCCAGCAGTACTCTAATTAACAGTTATGTAATTGTCAGTCACACCACGCCACCAGTACTCTAATTAACAGTTATGTTATTGTCAGTCACACACGCCAGCAGTACTCTAATTAACAGTAATGTAATTGTCAGCGACACCACGCTAGCAGTACTCTAATTAACAGTTATGTAATTGTCAGTCACACTAAGCCAGCAGTACTCTAATTAACAGTTATGTAATTGTCAGTCACACCACGCCAGCAGTACTCTAATTAACAGTAATGCAATTTTCAGTCACACCACGCCAGCAGTACTCTAATTAACAGTTATGTAATTGTCAGCGACACCACGCCAGCAGTACTCTAATTAACAGTTATGTAATTGTCAGCGACACCACGCCAGCAGTACTCTAATTAACAGTTATGTAATTGTCAGTCACACGCGGCCAGCAGTACTCTAATTATCAGTTATGTAATTGTCAGTCACACCACGCCAGCAGTACTCTAATTAACAGTTATGTAATTGTCAGCGACACCACGCCAGCAGTATCTAATTATCAGTTATGTAATTGTCAGTCACACCACGCCAGCAGTACTCTAATTATCATTTATGTAATTGTCAGTCACACCACGCCAGCAGTACTCTAATTAACAGTTATGTAATTGTCAGCGACACCACGCTAGCAGTACTCTAATTAACAGTTAAGTAATTGTCAGTCACACCACGCCAGCAGTACTCTCATTATCAGTTATGTTATGGTCAATCACACCACGCCAGCAGTACTCTAATTAACAGTTATGTAATTGTCAGTCACACCACGCCAGCAGTACTCTAATTAACAGTTATGTAATTGTCAGCGACACCACGCTAGCTGTACTGTAATTAACAGTTATGTAATTGTCAGTCACACCACGCTAGCAGTACTCTAATTATCAGTTATGTAATTGTCAGCGACACCACGCCAGCAGTACTCTAATTAACAGTTATGTAATTGTCAGTCACACCACGCCAGAAGTACCCTAATTAACAGTTAAGTTATTGTCAGTCATACCACGTCAGCAGTACTCTAATTAACAGTTATGTTATTGTCAGTGATACCACGCCAGCAGTACTCTAATTAACAGTTATGTAATTGTCACTCACACCACGCCAGCAGTACTCTAATTAACAGTTATGTAATTGTCAGTGTTACCACGCCAGCAGTACTGCTAATTAACAGTTATGTAATTGTCAGTCACACCACGCCAGCAGTACTCTAATTATCAGTTATGTAATTGTCAAGTCACACCACGCCAGCAGTACTGCTAATTAACAGTTATGTTATTGTCAGAGACACCACGCTAGCAGTACTCTAATTAACAGTTATGTTATTGTCAGTCACACCACGCCAGCAGTACTCTAATTATCATTTATGTAATTGTCAGTCACAGCACGCCAGCAGTACTCTAATTAACAGTTATGTAATTGTCAGTCACACCACGCCAGCAGTACTCTAATTACCAGTTATGTAATTGTCAGTCACACCACGCCAGCAGTACTCTAATTAACAGTTATGTAACTGTCAGTCACACCGCGCCAGCAGTACACTAATTATCATTTATGTAATTGTCAGTCACACCACGCCAGCAGTACTCTAATTATCAGTTATGTAATTGTCAGCGACACCACGCCAGCAGTACTCTAATTATCATTTATGTAATTGTCAGCGACACCACGCTATCAGTACTCTAATTATCATTTATGTAATTGTCAGTCACACCAGGCTATCAGTTCTCTAATTATCATTTATGTAATTGTCAGTCACACCAGGCTAGCAGTACTCTAATTAACAGTTATGTAATTGTCAGTCACACCACGCCAACAGTACTCTAATTACCAGTTATGTAATTGTCAGTCACACCACGCCAGCAGTACTCTAATTATCATTTATGTAATTGTCAGTCACACCACGCCAGAAGTACTCTAATTATCAGTTATGTAATTGTCAGCGACACCACGCCAGCAGTACTCTAATTATCATTTATGTAATTGTCAGCGACACCACGCTATCAGTACTCTAATTATCATTTATGTAATTGTCAGTCACACCAGGCTATCAGTTCTCTAATTATCATTTATGTAATTGTCAGTCACACCAGGCTAGCACTATTCTAATTAACAGTTATGTTATTGGCAGTCACACCACGCTAACTAGCAGTACTGCTAATTATCAGTTATGTAATTGTCAGTCACACCAAGCCAGCAGTACTCTAATTAACAGTTATGTAATTGTTCGGGACACCACGCTAGCAGTACTCTAATTAACAGTTATGTAATTGTCAGTCACATCACGCCAGCAGTACTCTAATCAACAGTTATGTAATTGTCAGGGACACCACGCCAGCAGTACTCTAATTAACAGTTATGTAATTGTCAGGGACACCACGCCAGCAGTACTCTAATTAACAGTTATGTAATTGTCAGTCACACCACGCCAGTAGTACTCTAATTAACAGTTATGTAATTGTCAGCGACACCACGCTAGCAGTACTCTAATTAACAGTTATGTAATTGTCACTCACACAACGCCAGCAGTACTCTAATTAACAGTTATGTACTTGTCAGTCACACCGCGCCAACAGTACTCTAATTAACAGTTATGTAATTGTCAGCGACACCACGCTAGCAGTACTCTAATTAACAGTTATGTTATTGTCATTCACACCACTGCAGCAGTACTCTAATTAACAGTTATGTAATTGTCAGGGACACCACGCTAGCAGTACTCTAATTAACAGTTATGTAATTGTCAGTGATACCACGCCAGCAGTACTCTAATTAACAGTTATGTTATTGTCAGTCACACCAGGCTAGCAGTACTCTAATTAACAGTTATGTTATTGTCAGTCACACCATGCCAGCAGTACTCTAATTAACAGTTATGTAATTGTCAGCGACTCTAATTAATAGTTATGTAATTGTCAGCGACACCACGCTAGCAGTGCTGCTAATTAACAGTTATGTAATTGTCAGTCACACCACGCCAGCAGTACTCTAATTAACAGTTATGTTATTGTTAGTCACACCACGCCAGCAGTACTCTAATTAACAGTTATGTTATTGTCAGTCACACCACGCCAGCAGTACTCTAATTAACAGTTATGTAATTGTCAGCGACACCACGCCAGCAGTACTCTAATTAAAAGTTATGTAATTGTCAGTCACAGCACGCCAGCAGTACTCTAATTAACAGTTAAGTTATTGTCAGTCACACCACGCCAGCAGTACTCTAATTAACAGTTATGTAATTGTCAGCGACACCACGCCAGCAGCACTCTAATTAACAGTTATGTAATTGTCAGTCACACCAGGCTAGCAATACTCTAATTATCAGTTATGTAATTGTCAGCGACACCACGCTAGCAGTACTCTAATTAACAGTTATGTAATTGTCACTCACACCACGCCAGCAGTACTCTAATTAACAGTTAAGTAATTGTCAGTCACACCACGCCAGCAGTACTCTAATTAACAGTTATGTAATTGTCAGTCACACCACGCCAGCAGTACTCTAATTAACAGTTATGTAATTGTCAGTCACACCACGCCAGCAGTACTCTAATTAACAGTTATGTTATTGTTAGTCACACCACGCCAGCAGTACTCTAAATAACAGTTATGTTATTGTCAGTCACACCACGCCAGCAGTACTCTAATTAACAGTTATGTAATTGTCAGCGACACCACGCCAGCAGTACTCTAATTAAAAGTTATGTAATTGTCAGTCACAGCACGCCAGCAGTACTCTAATTAACAGTTAAGTTATTGTCAGTCACACCACGCCAGCAGTACTCTAATTAACAGTTATGTAATTGTCAGCGACACCACGCCAGCAGTACTCTAATTAACAGTTATGTAATTGTCAGTCACACCAGGCTAGCAATACTCTAATTATCAGTTATGTAATTGTCAGCGACACCACGCTAGCAGTACTCTAATTAACAGTTATGTAATTGTCACTCACACCACGCCAGCAGTACTCTAATTAACAGTTAAGTAATTGTCAGTCACACCACGCCAGCAGTACTCTAATTAACAGTTATGTAATTGTCAGTCACACCACGCTAGCAGTACTCTAATTAACAGTTATGTAATTGTCAGTCACACCACGCCAGCAGTACTCTAATTAACAGTTATGTAATTGTCAGTCACACCACGCTAGCAGTACTCTAATTAAAAGTTATGTAATTGTCAGTCAAACCACGCTAGCAGTACTATAATTAACAGTTATGTAATTGTCAGTCACACCACGCTAGCAGTGCTCTAATTAACAGTTATGTAATTGTCAGTCACACCAAGCCAGCAGTACTCTAATTAACAGTTATGTAATTGTCAGTCATACCACGCTAGCAGTACTCTAATTAAGTTATGTAATTGTCAGTGATACCACGCCAGCAGTACTCTAATTAACAGTTATGTAATTGTCAGTCACACCACGCCAGCAGTACTCTAATTAACAGTTATGTAGTTGTCAGTCACACCACGCTAGCAGTACTCTAATTAACAGTTATGTAATTGTCAGCGACACCACGCCAGCAGTACTCTAATTAACAGTTATGTAATTGTCAGTCACACCACGCCAGCAGTACTCTAATTAACAGTTATGTAATTGTCAGTCACACCACGCTAGCAGTACTCTAATTAACAGTTATGTAATTGTCAGTCACACCACGCTAGCAGTACTCTAATTAACAGTTATGTAATTGTCAGCGACACCACGCCAGCAGTACTCTAATTAACAGTTATGTAATTGTCAGTCACACCACGCCACCAGTACTCTAATTAACAGTTATGTTATTGTCAGTCACACACGCCAGCAGTACTCTAATTAACAGTAATGTAATTGTCAGCGACACCACGCTAGCAGTACTCTAATTAACAGTTATGTAATTGTCAGTCACACTAAGCCAGCAGTACTCTAATTAACAGTTATGTAATTGTCAGTCACACCACGCCAGCAGTACTCTAATTAACAGTAATGTAATTTTCAGTCACACCACGCCAGCAGTACTCTAATTAACAGTTGTGTAATTGTCAGCGACACCACGCCAGCAGTACTCTAATTAACAGTTATGTAATTGTCAGCGACACCACGCCAGCAGTACTCTAATTAACAGTTATGTAATTGTCAGTCACACGCGGCCAGCAGTACTCTAATTATCAGTTATGTAATTGTCAGTCACACCACGCCAGCAGTACTCTAATTAACAGTTATGTAATTGTCAGCGACACCACGCCAGCAGTACTCTAATTATCATTTATGTAATTGTCAGTCACACCACGCCAGCAGTATCTAATTATCAGTTATGTAATTGTCAGTCACACCACGCCAGCAGTACTCTAATTATCATTTATGTAATTGTCAGTCACACCACGCCAGCAGTACTCTAATTAACAGTTATGTAATTGTCAGCGACACCACGCTAGCAGTACTCTAATTAACAGTTAAGTAATTGTCAGTCACACCACGCCAGCAGTACTCTCATTATCAGTTATGTTATTGTCAGTCACACCACGCCAGCAGTACTCTAATTAACAGTTATGTAATTGTCAGTCACACCACGCCAGCAGTACTCTAATTAACAGTTATGTAATTGTCAGCGACACCACGCTAGCTGTACTGTAATTAACAGTAATGTAATTGTCAGTCACACCACGCCAGCAGTACTCTAATTATCAGTTATGTTATTGTCAGTCACACCACGCCAGCAGTACTCTAATTATCATTTATATAATTGTCAGTCACACCACGCTAGCAGTACTGCTACTTATCAGTTATGTAATTGTCAGTCACACCAAGCCAGCAGTACTCTAATTAACAGTTATGTAATTGTCAGGGACACCACGCTAGCAGTACTCTAATTAACAGTTATGTAATTGTCAGGGACACCACGCCAGCAGTACTCTAATTAACAGTTATGTAATTGTCAGGGACACCACGCCAGCAGTACTCTAATTAACAGTTATGTAATTGTCAGTCACACCACGCCAGCAGTACTCTAATTAACAGTTATGTAATTGTCAGCGACACCACGCTAGCAGTACTCTAATTAACAGTTTTGTAATTGTCACTCACACCACGCTAGCAGTACTCTAATTAACAGTTAAGTAATTGTCAGTCACACCACGCTAGCAGTACTCTAATTATCAGTTATGTAATTGTCAGCGACACCACGCCAGCAGTACTCTAATTAACAGTTATGTAATTGTCAGTCACACCACGCCAGAAGTACCCTAATTAACAGTTAAGTTATTGTCAGTCATACCACGTCAGCAGTACTCTAATTAACATTTATGTTATTGTCAGTGATACCACGCCAGCAGTACTCTAATTAACAGTTATGTAATTGTCACTCACACCACGCCAGCAGTACTCTAATTAACAGTTATGTAATTGTCAGTGTTACCACGCCAGCAGTACTGCTAATTAACAGTTATGTAATTGTCAGTCACACCACGCCAGCAGTACTCTAATTATCAGTTATGTAATTGTCAAGTCACACCACGCCAGCAGTACTGCTAATTAACAATTATGTTATTGTCAGAGACACCACGCTAGCAGTACTCTAATTAACAGTTATGTTATTGTCAGTCACACCACGCCAGCAGTACTCTTATTATCATTTATGTAATTGTCAGTCACAGCACGCCAGCAGTACTCTAATTAACAGTTATGTAATTGTCAGTCACACCACGCCAGCAGTACTCTAATTACCAGTTATGTAATTGTCAGTCACACCACGCCAGCAGTACTCTAATTAACAGTTATGTAACTGTCAGTCACACCGCGCCAGCAGTACACTAATTATCATTTATGTAATTGTCAGTCACACCACGCCAGCAGTACTCTAATTATCAGTTATGTAATTGTCAGCGACACCACGCCAGCAGTACTCTAATTATCATTTATGTAATTGTCAGCGACACCACGCTATCAGTACTCTAATTATCATTTATGTAATTGTCAGTCACACCAGGCTATCAGTTCTCTAATTATCATTTATGTAATTGTCAGTCACACCAGGCTAGCAGTACTCTAATTAACAGTTATGTAATTGTCAGTCACACCACGCCAACAGTACTCTAATTACCAGTTATGTAATTGTCAGTCACACCACGCCAGCAGTACTCTAATTATCATTTATGTAATTGTCAGTCACACCACGCCAGAAGTACTCTAATTATCAGTTATGTAATTGTCAGCGACACCACGCCAGCAGTACTCTAATTATCATTTATGTAATTGTCAGCGACACCACGCTATCAGTACTCTAATTATCATTTATGTAATTGTCAGTCACACCAGGCTATCAGTTCTCTAATTATCATTTATGTAATTGTCAGTCACACCAGGCTAGCACTATTCTAATTAACAGTTATGTTATTGGCAGTCACACCACGCTAACTAGCAGTACTGCTAATTATCAGTTATGTAATTGTCAGTCACACCAAGCCAGCAGTACTCTAATTAACAGTTATGTAGTTGTCAGTCACACCACGCTAGCAGTACTCTAATTAACAGTTATGTAATTGTCAGCGACACCACGCCAGCAGTACTCTAATTAACAGTTATGTAATTGTCAGTCACACCACGCCAGCAGTACTCTAATTAACAGTTATGTAATTGTCAGTCACACCACGCTAGCAGTACTCTAATTAACAGTTATGTAATTGTCAGTCACACCACGCTAGCAGTACTCTAATTAACAGTTATGTAATTGTCAGCGACACCACGCCAGCAGTACTCTAATTAACAGTTATGTAATTGTCAGTCACACCACGCCACCAGTACTCTAATTAACAGTTATGTTATTGTCAGTCACACACGCCAGCAGTACTCTAATTAACAGTAATGTAATTGTCAGCGACACCACGCTAGCAGTACTCTAATTAACAGTTATGTAATTGTCAGTCACACTAAGCCAGCAGTACTCTAATTAACAGTTATGTAATTGTCAGTCACACCACGCCAGCAGTACTCTAATTAACAGTAATGTAATTTTCAGTCACACCACGCCAGCAGTACTCTAATTAACAGTTGTGTAATTGTCAGCGACACCACGCCAGCAGTACTCTAATTAACAGTTATGTAATTGTCAGCGACACCACGCCAGCAGTACTCTAATTAACAGTTATGTAATTGTCAGTCACACGCGGCCAGCAGTACTCTAATTATCAGTTATGTAATTGTCAGTCACACCACGCCAGCAGTACTCTAATTAACAGTTATGTAATTGTCAGCGACACCACGCCAGCAGTACTCTAATTATCATTTATGTAATTGTCAGTCACACCACGCCAGCAGTATCTAATTATCAGTTATGTAATTGTCAGTCACACCACGCCAGCAGTACTCTAATTATCATTTATGTAATTGTCAGTCACACCACGCCAGCAGTACTCTAATTAACAGTTATGTAATTGTCAGCGACACCACGCTAGCAGTACTCTAATTAACAGTTAAGTAATTGTCAGTCACACCACGCCAGCAGTACTCTCATTATCAGTTATGTTATTGTCAGTCACACCACGCCAGCAGTACTCTAATTAACAGTTATGTAATTGTCAGTCACACCACGCCAGCAGTACTCTAATTAACAGTTATGTAATTGTCAGCGACACCACGCTAGCTGTACTGTAATTAACAGTAATGTAATTGTCAGTCACACCACGCCAGCAGTACTCTAATTATCAGTTATGTTATTGTCAGTCACACCACGCCAGCAGTACTCTAATTATCATTTATATAATTGTCAGTCACACCACGCTAGCAGTACTGCTACTTATCAGTTATGTAATTGTCAGTCACACCAAGCCAGCAGTACTCTAATTAACAGTTATGTAATTGTCAGGGACACCACGCTAGCAGTACTCTAATTAACAGTTATGTAATTGTCAGGGACACCACGCCAGCAGTACTCTAATTAACAGTTATGTAATTGTCAGGGACACCACGCCAGCAGTACTCTAATTAACAGTTATGTAATTGTCAGTCACACCACGCCAGCAGTACTCTAATTAACAGTTATGTAATTGTCAGCGACACCACGCTAGCAGTACTCTAATTAACAGTTTTGTAATTGTCACTCACACCACGCTAGCAGTACTCTAATTAACAGTTAAGTAATTGTCAGTCACACCACGCTAGCAGTACTCTAATTATCAGTTATGTAATTGTCAGCGACACCACGCCAGCAGTACTCTAATTAACAGTTATGTAATTGTCAGTCACACCACGCCAGAAGTACCCTAATTAACAGTTAAGTTATTGTCAGTCATACCACGTCAGCAGTACTCTAATTAACATTTATGTTATTGTCAGTGATACCACGCCAGCAGTACTCTAATTAACAGTTATGTAATTGTCACTCACACCACGCCAGCAGTACTCTAATTAACAGTTATGTAATTGTCAGTGTTACCACGCCAGCAGTACTGCTAATTAACAGTTATGTAATTGTCAGTCACACCACGCCAGCAGTACTCTAATTATCAGTTATGTAATTGTCAAGTCACACCACGCCAGCAGTACTGCTAATTAACAGTTATGTTATTGTCAGAGACACCACGCTAGCAGTACTCTAATTAACAGTTATGTTATTGTCAGTCACACCACGCCAGCAGTACTCTTATTATCATTTATGTAATTGTCAGTCACAGCACGCCAGCAGTACTCTAATTAACAGTTATGTAATTGTCAGTCACACCACGCCAGCAGTACTCTAATTACCAGTTATGTAATTGTCAGTCACACCACGCCAGCAGTACTCTAATTAACAGTTATGTAACTGTCAGTCACACCGCGCCAGCAGTACACTAATTATCATTTATGTAATTGTCAGTCACACCACGCCAGCAGTACTCTAATTATCAGTTATGTAATTGTCAGCGACACCACGCCAGCAGTACTCTAATTATCATTTATGTAATTGTCAGCGACACCACGCTATCAGTACTCTAATTATCATTTATGTAATTGTCAGTCACACCAGGCTATCAGTTCTCTAATTATCATTTATGTAATTGTCAGTCACACCAGGCTAGCAGTACTCTAATTAACAGTTATGTAATTGTCAGTCACACCACGCCAACAGTACTCTAATTACCAGTTATGTAATTGTCAGTCACACCACGCCAGCAGTACTCTAATTATCATTTATGTAATTGTCAGTCACACCACGCCAGAAGTACTCTAATTATCAGTTATGTAATTGTCAGCGACACCACGCCAGCAGTACTCTAATTATCATTTATGTAATTGTCAGCGACACCACGCTATCAGTACTCTAATTATCATTTATGTAATTGTCAGTCACACCAGGCTATCAGTTCTCTAATTATCATTTATGTAATTGTCAGTCACACCAGGCTAGCACTATTCTAATTAACAGTTATGTTATTGGCAGTCACACCACGCTAACTAGCAGTACTGCTAATTATCAGTTATGTAATTGTCAGTCACACCAAGCCAGCAGTACTCTAATTAACAGTTATGTAATTGTTCGGGACACCACGCTAGCAGTACTCTAATTAACAGTTATGTAATTGTCAGTCACACCACGCCAGCAGTACTCTAATCAACAGTTATGTAATTGTCAGGGACACCACGCCAGCAGTACTCTAATTAACAGTTATGTAATTGTCAGGGACACCACGCCAGCAGTACTCTAATTAACAGTTATGTAATTGTCAGTCACACCACGCCAGTAGTACTCTAATTAACAGTTATGTAATTGTCAGCGACACCACGCTAGCAGTACTCTAATTAACAGTTATGTAATTGTCACTCACACAACGCCAGCAGTACTCTAATTAACAGTTATGTAATTGTCAGTCACACCGCGCCAACAGTACTCTAATTAACAGTTATGTAATTGTCAGCGACACCACGCTAGCAGTACTCTAATTAACAGTTATGTTATTGTCATTCACACCACTGCAGCAGTACTCTAATTAACAGTTATGTAATTGTCAGGGACACCACGCTAGCAGTACTCTAATTAACAGTTATGTAATTGTCAGTGATACCACGCCAGCAGTACTCTAATTAACAGTTATGTTATTGTCAGTCACACCAGGCTAGCAGTACTCTAATTAACAGTTATGTTATTGTCAGTCACACCACGCCAGCAGTACTCTAATTAACAGTTATGTAATTGTCAGCGACTCTAATTAATAGTTATGTAATTGTCAGCGACACCACGCTAGCAGTGCTGCTAATTAACAGTTATGTAATTGTCAGTCACACCACGCCAGCAGTACTCTAATTAACAGTTATGTTATTGTTAGTCACACCACGCCAGCAGTACTCTAATTAACAGTTATGTTATTGTCAGTCACACCACGCCAGCAGTACTCTAATTAACAGTTATGTAATTGTCAGCGACACCACGCCAGCAGTACTCTAATTAAAAGTTATGTAATTGTCAGTCACAGCACGCCAGCAGTACTCTAATTAACAGTTAAGTTATTGTCAGTCACACCACGCCAGCAGTACTCTAATTAACAGTTATGTAATTGTCAGCGACACCACGCCAGCAGCACTCTAATTAACAGTTATGTAATTGTCAGTCACACCAGGCTAGCAATACTCTAATTATCAGTTATGTAATTGTCAGCGACACCACGCTAGCAGTACTCTAATTAACAGTTATGTAATTGTCACTCACACCACGCCAGCAGTACTCTAATTAACAGTTAAGTAATTGTCAGTCACACCACGCCAGCAGTACTCTAATTAACAGTTATGTAATTGTCAGTCACACCACGCCAGCAGTACTCTAATTAACAGTTATGTAATTGTCGGTCACACCACGCCAGCAGTACTCTAATTAACAGTTATGTAATTGTCAGTCACACCACGCTAGCAGTACTCTAATTAGAAGTTATGTAATTGTCAGTCAAACCACGCTAGCAGTACTATAATTAACAGTTATGTAATTGTCAGTCACACCACGCTAGCAGTACTCTAATTAACAGTTATGTAATTGTCAGTCACACCAAGCCAGCAGTACTCTAATTAACAGTTATGTAATTGTCAGTCATACCACGCTAGCAGTACTCTAATTAAGTTATATAATTGTCAGTGATACCACGCCAGCAGTACTCTAATTAACAGTTATGTAATTGTCAGTCACACCACGCCAGCGGTACTCTAATTAACAGTTATGTAGTTGTCAGTCACACCACGCTAGCAGTACTCTAATTAACAGTTATGTAATTGTCAGCGACACCACGCCAGCAGTACTCTAATTAACAGTTATGTAACTGTCAGTCACACCACGCCAGCAGTGCTCTAATTAACAGTTATGTAATTGTCAGTCACACCACGCTAGCAGTACTCTAATTAACAGTTATGTAATTGTCAGTCACACCACGCTAGCAGTACTCTAATTAACAGTTATGTAATTGTCAGCGACACCACGCCAGCAGTACTCTAATTAACAGTTATGTAATTGTCAGTCACACCACGCCACCAGTACTCTAATTAACAGTTATGTTATTGTCAGTCACACCACGCCAGCAGTACTCTAATTAACAGTAATGTAATTGTCAGCGACACCACGCTAGCAGTACTCTAATTAACAGTTATGTAATTGTCAGTCACACTACGCCAGCAGTACTCTAATTAACAGTTATGTAATTGTCAGTCACACCACGCCAGCAGTACTCTAATTAACAGTAATGTAATTGTCAGTCACACCACGCCAGCAGTACACTAATTAACAGTTATGTAATTGTCAGCGACACCACGCCAGCAGTACTCTAATTAACAGTTATGTAATTGTCAGCGACACCACGCCAGCAGTACTCTAATTAACAGTTATGTAATTGTCAGTCACACCACGCCAGCAGTACTCTAATTATCAGTTATGTAATTGTCAGTCACACCACGCCAGCAGTACTCTAATTAACAGTTATGTAATTGTCAGCGACACCACGCCAGCAGTACTCTAATTATCATTTATGTAATTGTCAGTCACACCACGCCAGCAGTACTCTAATTATCAGTTATGTAATTGTCAGTCACACCACGCCAGCAGTACTCTAATTATCATTTATGTAATTGTCAGTCACACCACGCCAGCAGTACTCTAATTAACAGTTATGTAATTGTCAGCGACACCACGCTAGCAGTACTCTAATTAACAGTTAAGTAATTGTCAGTCACACCACGCCAGCAGTACTCTAATTATCAGTTATGTTATTGTCAGTCACACCACTCCAGCAGTACTCTAATTAACAGTTATGTAATTGTCAGTCACACCACGCCAGCAGTACTCTAATTAACAGTTATGTAATTGTCAGCGACACCACGCTAGTTGTACTGTAATTAACAGTAATGTAATTGTCAGTCACACCACGCCAGCAGTACTCTAATTATCAGTTATGTTATTGTCAGTCACACCACGCCAGCAGTACTCTAATTATCATTTATGTAATTGTCAGCGACACCACGCTAGCAGTACTGCTAATTATCAGTTATGTAATTGTCAGTCACACCAAGCCAGCAGTACTCTAATTAACAGTTATGTAATTGTCAGGGACACCACGCTAGCAGTACTCTAATTAACAGTTATGTAATTGTCAGGGACACCACGCCAGCAGTACTCTAATTAACAGTTATGTAATTGTCAGGGACACCAGGCCAGCAGTACTCTAATTAACAGTTATGTAATTGTCAGTCACACCACGCCAGCAGTACTCTAATTAACAGTTATGTAATTGTCAGCGACACCACGCTAGCAGTACTCTAATTAACAGTTTTGTAATTGTCACTCACACAACGCCAGCAGTACTCTAATTAACAGTTATGTAATTGTCAGTCACACCGCGCCAACAGTACTCTAATTAACAGTTATGTAATTGTCAGCGACACCAGGCTAGCAGTACTCTAATTAACAGTTATGTTATTGTCAGTCACACCACGCCAGCAGTACCCTAATTAACAGTTATGTAATTGTCAGCGACTCTAATTAACAGTTATGTAATTGTCAGCGACACCACGCTAGCAGTACTGCTAATTAACAGTTATGTAATTGTCAGTCACACCACGCCAGCAGTACTCCAATTAACAGTTATGTTATTGTTAGTCACACCACGCCAGCAGTACTCTAATTAACAGTTATGTTATTGTCAGTTACACCACGCCAGCAGTACTCTAATTAACAGTTATGTAATTGTCAGCGACACCACGCCAGCAGTACTCTAATTAAAAGTTATGTAATTGTCAGTCACACCACGCCAGCAGTACTCTAATTAACAGTTATGTTATTGTCAGTCACACCACGCCAGCAGTACTCTAATTAACAGTTATGTAATTGTCAGCGACACCACGCCAGCAGCACTCTAATTAACAGTTATGTAATTGTCAGTCACACCAGGCTAGCAGTACTCTAATTATCAGTTATGTAATTGTCAGCGACACCTAGCTAGCAGTACTCTAATTAACAGTTAAGTAATTGTCAGCGACACCACGCCAGCAGTACTCTAATTAACAGTTATGTAATTGTCAGCGACACCACGCTAGCAGTACTCTAATTAACAGTTAAGTAATTGTCAGCGACACCACGCCAGCAGTACTCTAATTAACAGTTAAGTAATTGTCAGCGACACCAGGCTAGCAGTACTCTAATTAACAGTTATGTAATTGTCAGCGACACCACGCCAGCAGTACTCTAATTAACAGTTATGTAATTGTCAGTCACACCACGCCAGCAGTACTCTAATTATCAGTTATGTAATTGTCAGTCACACCACGCCAGCAGTACTCTAATTAACAGTTATGTAATTGTCAGCGACACCACGCCAGCAGTACTCTAATTATCATTTATGTAATTGTCAGTCACACCACGCCAGCAGTACTCTAATTATCAAATATGTAATTGTCAGTCACACCACGCCAGCAGTACTCTAATTATCATTTATGTAATTGTCAGTCACACCACGCCAGCAGTACTCTAATTATCAGTTATGTAATTGTCAGCGACACCACGCTAGCAGTACTCTAATTAACAGTTAAGTAATTGTCAGTCACACCACGCCAGCAGTACTCTAATTAACAGTTATGTAATTGTCAGCGACACCACGCCAGCAGTACTCTAATTAACAGTTATGTAATTGTCAGTCACACCAGGCTAGCAGTACTCTAATTAACAGTTATGTAATTGTCACTCACACCACGCCAGCAGTACTCTAATTAACAGTTAAGTAATTGTCAGTCACACCACGCCAGCAGCACTCTAATTAAAAGTTATGTAATTGTCAGTCACACCACGCCAGCAGTACTCTAATTAACAGTTATGTAATTGTCAGTCACACCACGCCAGCAGTACTCTAATTAACAGTTATGTAATTGTCAGTCACACCACGCTAGCAGTACTCTAATTAAAAGTTATGTAATTGTCAGTCAAACCACGCTAGCAGTACTATAATTAACAGTTATGTAATTGTCAGTCACACCACGCTAGCAGTGCTCTAATTAACAGTTATGTAATTGTCAGTCACACCAAGCCAGCAGTACTCTAATTAACAGTTATGTAATTGTCAGTCATACCACGCTAGCAGTACTCTAATTAAGTTATGTAATTGTCAGTAATATCACGCCAGCAGTACTCTAATTAACAGTTATGTAATTGTCAGTCACACCACGCCAGCAGTACTCTAATTAACAGTTATGTAGTTGTCAGTCACACCACGCTAGCAGTACTCTAATTAACAGTTATGTAATTGTCAGCGACACCACGCCAGCAGTACTCTAATTAACAGTTATGTAATTGTCAGTCACACCACGCCAGCAGTATTCTAATTAACAGTTATGTAATTGTCAGTCACACCACGCTAGCAGTACTCTAATTAACAGTTATGTAATTGTCAGTCACACCACGCTAGCAGTACTCTAATTAACAGTTATGTAATTGTCAGCGACACCACGCCAGCAGTACTCTAATTAACAGTTATGTAATTGTCAGTCACACCACGCCACCAGTACTCTAATTAACAGTTATGTTATTGTCAGTCACACACGCCAGCAGTACTCTAATTAACAGTAATGTAATTGTCAGCGACACCACGCTAGCAGTACTCTAATTAACAGTTATGTAATTGTCAGTCACACTAAGCCAGCAGTACTCTAATTAACAGTTATGTAATTGTCAGTCACACCACGCCAGCAGTACTCTAATTAACAGTAATGTAATTTTCAGTCACACCACGCCAGCAGTACTCTAATTAAGAGTTATGTAATTGTCAGCGACACCACGCCAGCAGTACTCTAATTAACAGTTATGTAATTGTCAGCGACACCACGCCAGCAGTACTCTAATTAACAGTTATGTAATTGTCAGTCACACGCGGCCAGCAGTACTCTAATTATCAGTTATGTAATTGTCAGTCACACCACGCCAGCAGTACTCTAATTAGAAGTTATGTAATTGTCAGTCAAACCACGCTAGCAGTACTATAATTAACAGTTATGTAATTGTCAGTCACACCACGCTAGCAGTACTCTAATTAACAGTTATGTAATTGTCAGTCACACCAAGCCAGCAGTACTCTAATTAACAGTTATGTAATTGTCGGTCACACCACGCCAGCAGTACTCTAATTAACAGTTATGTAATTGTCAGTCACACCACGCTAGCAGTACTCTAATTAGAAGTTATGTAATTGTCAGTCAAACCACGCTAGCAGTACTATAATTAACAGTTATGTAATTGTCAGTCACACCACGCTAGCAGTACTCTAATTAACAGTTATGTAATTGTCAGTCACACCAAGCCAGCAGTACTCTAATTAACAGTTATGTAATTGTCAGTCATACCACGCTAGCAGTACTCTAATTAAGTTATATAATTGTCAGTGATACCACGCCAGCAGTACTCTAATTAACAGTTATGTAATTGTCAGTCACACCACGCCAGCGGTACTCTAATTAACAGTTATGTAGTTGTCAGTCACACCACGCTAGCAGTACTCTAATTAACAGTTATGTAATTGTCAGCGACACCACGCCAGCAGTACTCTAATTAACAGTTATGTAACTGTCAGTCACACCACGCCAGCAGTGCTCTAATTAACAGTTATGTAATTGTCAGTCACACCACGCTAGCAGTACTCTAATTAACAGTTATGTAATTGTCAGTCACACCACGCTAGCAGTACTCTAATTAACAGTTATGTAATTGTCAGCGACACCACGCCAGCAGTACTCTAATTAACAGTTATGTAATTGTCAGTCACACCACGCCACCAGTACTCTAATTAACAGTTATGTTATTGTCAGTCACACCACGCCAGCAGTACTCTAATTAACAGTAATGTAATTGTCAGCGACACCACGCTAGCAGTACTCTAATTAACAGTTATGTAATTGTCAGTCACACTACGCCAGCAGTACTCTAATTAACAGTTATGTAATTGTCAGTCACACCACGCCAGCAGTACTCTAATTAACAGTAATGTAATTGTCAGTCACACCACGCCAGCAGTACACTAATTAACAGTTATGTAATTGTCAGCGACACCACGCCAGCAGTACTCTAATTAACAGTTATGTAATTGTCAGCGACACCACGCCAGCAGTACTCTAATTAACAGTTATGTAATTGTCAGTCACACCACGCCAGCAGTACTCTAATTATCAGTTATGTAATTGTCAGTCACACCACGCCAGCAGTACTCTAATTAACAGTTATGTAATTGTCAGCGACACCACGCCAGCAGTACTCTAATTATCATTTATGTAATTGTCAGTCACACCACGCCAGCAGTACTCTAATTATCAGTTATGTAATTGTCAGTCACACCACGCCAGCAGTACTCTAATTATCATTTATGTAATTGTCAGTCACACCACGCCAGCAGTACTCTAATTAACAGTTATGTAATTGTCAGCGACACCACGCTAGCAGTACTCTAATTAACAGTTAAGTAATTGTCAGTCACACCACGCCAGCAGTACTCTAATTATCAGTTATGTTATTGTCAGTCACACCACTCCAGCAGTACTCTAATTAACAGTTATGTAATTGTCAGTCACACCACGCCAGCAGTACTCTAATTAACAGTTATGTAATTGTCAGCGACACCACGCTAGTTGTACTGTAATTAACAGTAATGTAATTGTCAGTCACACCACGCCAGCAGTACTCTAATTATCAGTTATGTTATTGTCAGTCACACCACGCCAGCAGTACTCTAATTATCATTTATGTAATTGTCAGCGACACCACGCTAGCAGTACTGCTAATTATCAGTTATGTAATTGTCAGTCACACCAAGCCAGCAGTACTCTAATTAACAGTTATGTAATTGTCAGGGACACCACGCTAGCAGTACTCTAATTAACAGTTATGTAATTGTCAGGGACACCACGCCAGCAGTACTCTAATTAACAGTTATGTAATTGTCAGGGACACCAGGCCAGCAGTACTCTAATTAACAGTTATGTAATTGTCAGTCACACCACGCCAGCAGTACTCTAATTAACAGTTATGTAATTGTCAGCGACACCACGCTAGCAGTACTCTAATTAACAGTTTTGTAATTGTCACTCACACAACGCCAGCAGTACTCTAATTAACAGTTATGTAATTGTCAGTCACACCGCGCCAACAGTACTCTAATTAACAGTTATGTAATTGTCAGCGACACCAGGCTAGCAGTACTCTAATTAACAGTTATGTTATTGTCAGTCACACCACGCCAGCAGTACCCTAATTAACAGTTATGTAATTGTCAGCGACTCTAATTAACAGTTATGTAATTGTCAGCGACACCACGCTAGCAGTACTGCTAATTAACAGTTATGTAATTGTCAGTCACACCACGCCAGCAGTACTCCAATTAACAGTTATGTTATTGTTAGTCACACCACGCCAGCAGTACTCTAATTAACAGTTATGTTATTGTCAGTTACACCACGCCAGCAGTACTCTAATTAACAGTTATGTAATTGTCAGCGACACCACGCCAGCAGTACTCTAATTAAAAGTTATGTAATTGTCAGTCACACCACGCCAGCAGTACTCTAATTAACAGTTATGTTATTGTCAGTCACACCACGCCAGCAGTACTCTAATTAACAGTTATGTAATTGTCAGCGACACCACGCCAGCAGCACTCTAATTAACAGTTATGTAATTGTCAGTCACACCAGGCTAGCAGTACTCTAATTATCAGTTATGTAATTGTCAGCGACACCTAGCTAGCAGTACTCTAATTAACAGTTAAGTAATTGTCAGCGACACCACGCCAGCAGTACTCTAATTAACAGTTATGTAATTGTCAGCGACACCACGCTAGCAGTACTCTAATTAACAGTTAAGTAATTGTCAGCGACACCACGCCAGCAGTACTCTAATTAACAGTTAAGTAATTGTCAGCGACACCAGGCTAGCAGTACTCTAATTAACAGTTATGTAATTGTCAGCGACACCACGCCAGCAGTACTCTAATTAACAGTTATGTAATTGTCAGTCACACCACGCCAGCAGTACTCTAATTATCAGTTATGTAATTGTCAGTCACACCACGCCAGCAGTACTCTAATTAACAGTTATGTAATTGTCAGCGACACCACGCCAGCAGTACTCTAATTATCATTTATGTAATTGTCAGTCACACCACGCCAGCAGTACTCTAATTATCAAATATGTAATTGTCAGTCACACCACGCCAGCAGTACTCTAATTATCATTTATGTAATTGTCAGTCACACCACGCCAGCAGTACTCTAATTATCAGTTATGTAATTGTCAGCGACACCACGCTAGCAGTACTCTAATTAACAGTTAAGTAATTGTCAGTCACACCACGCCAGCAGTACTCTAATTAACAGTTATGTAATTGTCAGCGACACCACGCCAGCAGTACTCTAATTAACAGTTATGTAATTGTCAGTCACACCAGGCTAGCAGTACTCTAATTAACAGTTATGTAATTGTCACTCACACCACGCCAGCAGTACTCTAATTAACAGTTAAGTAATTGTCAGTCACACCACGCCAGCAGCACTCTAATTAAAAGTTATGTAATTGTCAGTCACACCACGCCAGCAGTACTCTAATTAACAGTTATGTAATTGTCAGTCACACCACGCCAGCAGTACTCTAATTAACAGTTATGTAATTGTCAGTCACACCACGCTAGCAGTACTCTAATTAAAAGTTATGTAATTGTCAGTCAAACCACGCTAGCAGTACTATAATTAACAGTTATGTAATTGTCAGTCACACCACGCTAGCAGTGCTCTAATTAACAGTTATGTAATTGTCAGTCACACCAAGCCAGCAGTACTCTAATTAACAGTTATGTAATTGTCAGTCATACCACGCTAGCAGTACTCTAATTAAGTTATGTAATTGTCAGTAATATCACGCCAGCAGTACTCTAATTAACAGTTATGTAATTGTCAGTCACACCACGCCAGCAGTACTCTAATTAACAGTTATGTAGTTGTCAGTCACACCACGCTAGCAGTACTCTAATTAACAGTTATGTAATTGTCAGCGACACCACGCCAGCAGTACTCTAATTAACAGTTATGTAATTGTCAGTCACACCACGCCAGCAGTATTCTAATTAACAGTTATGTAATTGTCAGTCACACCACGCTAGCAGTACTCTAATTAACAGTTATGTAATTGTCAGTCACACCACGCTAGCAGTACTCTAATTAACAGTTATGTAATTGTCAGCGACACCACGCCAGCAGTACTCTAATTAACAGTTATGTAATTGTCAGTCACACCACGCCACCAGTACTCTAATTAACAGTTATGTTATTGTCAGTCACACACGCCAGCAGTACTCTAATTAACAGTAATGTAATTGTCAGCGACACCACGCTAGCAGTACTCTAATTAACAGTTATGTAATTGTCAGTCACACTAAGCCAGCAGTACTCTAATTAACAGTTATGTAATTGTCAGTCACACCACGCCAGCAGTACTCTAATTAACAGTAATGTAATTTTCAGTCACACCACGCCAGCAGTACTCTAATTAAGAGTTATGTAATTGTCAGCGACACCACGCCAGCAGTACTCTAATTAACAGTTATGTAATTGTCAGCGACACCACGCCAGCAGTACTCTAATTAACAGTTATGTAATTGTCAGTCACACGCGGCCAGCAGTACTCTAATTATCAGTTATGTAATTGTCAGTCACACCACGCCAGCAGTACTCTAATTAGAAGTTATGTAATTGTCAGTCAAACCACGCTAGCAGTACTATAATTAACAGTTATGTAATTGTCAGTCACACCACGCTAGCAGTACTCTAATTAACAGTTATGTAATTGTCAGTCACACCAAGCCAGCAGTACTCTAATTAACAGTTATGTAATTGTCAGTCATACCACGCTAGCAGTACTCTAATTAAGTTATGTAATTGTCAGTGATACCACGCCAGCAGTACTCTAATTAACAGTTATGTAATTGTCAGTCACACCACGCCAGCGGTACTCTAATTAACAGTTATGTAGTTGTCAGTCACACCACGCTAGCAGTACTCTAATTAACAGTTATGTAATTGTCAGCGACACCACGCCAGCAGTACTCTAATTAACAGTTATGTAACTGTCAGTCACACCACGCCAGCAGTACTCTAATTAACAGTTATGTAATTGTCAGTCACACCACGCTAGCAGTACTCTAATTAACAGTTATGTAATTGTCAGTCACACCACGCTAGCAGTACTCTAATTAACAGTTATGTAATTGTCAGCGACACCACGCCAGCAGTACTCTAATTAACAGTTATGTAATTGTCAGTCACACCACGCCACCAGTACTCTAATTAACAGTTATGTTATTGTCAGTCACACCACGCCAGCAGTACTCTAATTAACAGTAATGTAATTGTCAGCGACACCACGCTAGCAGTACTCTAATTAACAGTTATGTAATTGTCAGTCACACTACGCCAGCAGTACTCTAATTAACAGTTATGTAATTGTCAGTCACACCACGCCAGCAGTACTCTAATTAACAGTAATGTAATTGTCAGTCACACCACGCCAGCAGTACACTAATTAACAGTTATGTAATTGTCAGCGACACCACGCCAGCAGTACTCTAATTAACAGTTATGTAATTGTCAGCGACACCACGCCAGCAGTACTCTAATTAACAGTTATGTAATTGTCAGTCACACCACGCCAGCAGTACTCTAATTATCAGTTATGTAATTGTCAGTCACACCACGCCAGCAGTACTCTAATTAACAGTTATGTAATTGTCAGCGACACCACGCCAGCAGTACTCTAATTATCATTTATGTAATTGTCAGTCACACCACGCCAGCAGTACTCTAATTATCAGTTATGTAATTGTCAGTCACACCACGCCAGCAGTACTCTAATTATCATTTATGTAATTGTCAGTCACACCACGCCAGCAGTACTCTAATTAACAGTTATGTAATTGTCAGCGACACCACGCTAGCAGTACTCTAATTAACAGTAAAGTAATTGTCAGTCACACCACGCCAGCAGTACTCTAATTATCAGTTATGTTATTGTCAGTCACACCACTCCAGCAGTACTCTAATTAACAGTTATGTAATTGTCAGTCACACCACGCCAGCAGTACTCTAATTAACAGTTATGTAATTGTCAGCGACACCACGCTAGTTGTACTGTAATTAACAGTAATGTAATTGTCAGTCACACCACGCCAGCAGTACTCTAATTATCAGTTATGTTATTGTCAGTCACACCACGCCAGCAGTACTCTAATTATCATTTATGTAATTGTCAGCGACACCACGCTAGCAGTACTGCTAATTATCAGTTATGTAATTGTCAGTCACACCAAGCCAGCAGTACTCTAATTAACAGTTATGTAATTGTCAGGGACACCACGCTAGCAGTACTCTAATTAACAGTTATGTAATTGTCAGGGACACCACGCCAGCAGTACTCTAATTAACAGTTATGCAATTGTCAGGGACACCAGGCCAGCAGTACTCTAATTAACAGTTATGTAATTGTCAGTCACACCACGCCAGCAGTACTCTAATTAACAGTTATGTAATTGTCAGCGACACCACGCTAGCAGTACTCTAATTAACAGTTTTGTAATTGTCACTCACACAACGCCAGCAGTACTCTAATTAACAGTTATGTAATTGTCAGTCACACCGCGCCAACAGTACTCTAATTAACAGTTATGTAATTGTCAGCGACACCAAGCTAGCAGTACTCTAATTAACAGTATTGTTATTGTCAGTCACACCACGCCAGCAGTACTCTAATTAACAGTTATGTAATTGTCAGGGACACCACGCTAGCAGTGCTCTAATTAACATTTATGTAATTGTCAGTGATACCACGCCAGCAGTACTCTAATTAACAGTTATGTTATTGTCAGTCACACCAGGCTAGCAGTACTCTAATTAACAGTTATGTTATTGTCAGTCACACCACGCCAGCAGTACTCTAATTAACAGTTATGTAATTGTCAGCGACTCTAATTAACAGTTATGTAATTGTCAGCGACACCACGCTAGCAGTACTGCTAATTAACAGTTATGTAATTGTCAGTCACACCACGCCAGCAGTACTCTAATTAACAGTTATGTTATTGTTAGTCACACCACGCCAGCAGTACTCTAATTAACAGTTATGTTATTGTCAGTTACACCACGCCAGCAGTACTCTAATTAACAGTTATGTAATTGTCAGCGACACCACGCCAGCAGTACTCTAATTAAAAGTTATGTAATTGTCAGTGACACCACGCCAGCAGTACTCTAATTAACAGTTATGTTATTGTCAGTCACACCACGCCAGCAGTACTCCAATTAACAGTTATGTAATTGTCAGCGACACCACGCCAGCAGCACTCTAATTAACAGTTATGTAATTGTCAGTCACACCAGGCTAGCAGTACTCTAATTATCAGTTATGTAATTGTCAGCGACACCTAGCTAGCAGTACTCTAATTAACAGTTAAGTAATTGTCAGCGACACCACGCCAGCAGTACTCTAATTAACAGTTATGTAATTGTCAGCGACACCACGCTAGCAGTACTCTAATTAAAAGTTAAGTAATTGTCAGCGACACCACGCCAGCAGTACTCTAATTAACAGTTAAGTAATTGTCAGCGACACCAGGCTAGCAGTACTCTAATTAACAGTTATGTAATTGTCAGCGACACCACGCCAGCAGTACTCTAATTAACAGTTATGTAATTGTCAGTCACACCACGCCAGCAGTACTCTAATTATCAGTTATGTAATTGTCAGTCACACCACGCCAGCAGTACTCTAATTAGCAGTTATGTAATTGTCAGCGACACCACGCCAGCAGTACTCTAATTATCATTTATGTAATTGTCAGTCACACCACGCCAGCAGTACTCTAATTATCAAATATGTAATTGTCAGTCACACCACGCCAGCAGTACTCTAATTATCATTTATGTAATTGTCAGTCACACCACGCCAGCAGTACTCTAATTATCAGTTATGTAATTGTCAGCGACACCACGCTAGCAGTACTCTAATTAACAGTTAAGTAATTGTCAGTCACACCACGCCAGCAGTACTCTAATTAACAGTTATGTAATTGTCAGCGACACCACGCCAGCAGTACTCTAATTAACAGTTATGTAATTGTCAGTCACACCAGGCTAGCAGTACTCTAATTAACAGTTATGTAATTGTCACTCACACCACGCCAGCAGTACTCTAATTAACAGTTAAGTAATTGTCAGTCACACCACGCCAGCAGTACTCTAATTAACAGTTATGTAATTGTCAGTCACACCACGCCAGCAGTACTCTAATTAACAGTTATGTAATTGTCAGTCACACCACGCCAGCAGTACTCTAATTAAAAGTTATGTAATTGTCAGTCAAACCACACTAGCAGTACTATAATTAACAGTTATGTAATTGTCAGTCACACCACGCTAGCAGTGCTCTAATTAACAGTTATGTATTTGTCAGTCACACCAAGCCAGCAGTACTCTAATTAACAGTTATGTAATTGTCAGTCATGCCACGCTAGCAGTACTCTAATTAAGTTATGTAATTGTCAGTGATACCACGCCAGCAGTACTCTAATTAACAGTTATGTAATTGTCAGTCACACCACGCCAGCAGTACTCTAATTAACAGTTATGTAGTTGTCAGTCACACCACGCTAGCAGTACTCTAATTAACAGTTATGTAATTGTCAGCGACACCACGCCAGCAGTACTCTAATTAACAGTTATGTAATTGTCAGTCACACCACGCCAGCAGTACTCTAATTAACAGTTATGTAATTGTCAGTCACACCACGCTAGCAGTACTCTAATTAACAGTTATGTAATTGTCAGTCACACCACGCTAGCAGTACTCTAATTAACAGTTATGTAATTGTCAGCGACACCACGCCAGCAGTACTCTAATTAACAGTTATGTAATTGTCAGTCACACCACGCCACCAGTACTCTAATTAACAGTTATGTTATTGTCAGTCACACACGCCAGCAGTACTCTAATTAACAGTAATGTAATTGTCAGCGACACCACGCTAGCAGTACTCTAATTAACAGTTATGTAATTGTCAGTCACACTAAGCCAGCAGTACTCTAATTAACAGTTATGTAATTGTCAGTCACACCACGCCAGCAGTACTCTAATTAACAGTAATGTAATTTTCAGTCACACCACGCCAGCAGTACTCTAATTAAGAGTTATGTAATTGTCAGCGACACCACGCCAGCAGTACTCTAATTAACAGTTATGTAATTGTCAGCGACACCACGCCAGCAGTACTCTAATTAACAGTTATGTAATTGTCAGTCACACGCGGCCAGCAGTACTCTAATTATCAGTTATGTAATTGTCAGTCACACCACGCCAGCAGTACTCTAATTAACAGTTATGTAATTGTCAGCGACACCACGCCAGCAGTACTCTAATTATCATTTATGTAATTGTCAGTCACACCACGCCAGCAGTATCTAATTATCAGTTATGTAATTGTCAGTCACACCACGCCAGCAGTACTCTAATTATCATTTATGTAATTGTCAGTCACACCACGCCAGCAGTACTCTAATTAACAGTTATGTAATTGTCAGCGACACCACGCTAGCAGTACTCTAATTAACAGTTAAGTAATTGTCAGTCACACCACGCCAGCAGTACTCTCATTATCAGTTATGTTATTGTCAGTCACACCACGCCAGCAGTACTCTAATTAACAGTTATGTAATTGTCAGTCACACCACGCCAGCAGTACTCTAATTAACAGTTATGTAATTGTCAGCGACACCACGCTAGCTGTACTGTAATTAACAGTAATGTAATTGTCAGTCACACCACGCCAGCAGTACTCTAATTATCAGTTATGTTATTGTCAGTCACACCACGCCAGCAGTACTCTAATTATCATTTATGTAATTGTCAGTCACACCACGCTAGCAGTACTGCTAATTATCAGTTATGTAATTGTCAGTCACACCAAGCCAGCAGTACTCTAATTAACAGTTATGTAATTGTCAGGGACACCACGCTAGCAGTACTCTAATTAACAGTTATGTAATTGTCAGGGACACCACGCCAGCAGTACTCTAATTAACAGTTATGTAATTGTCAGGGACACCACGCCAGCAGTACTCTAATTAACAGTTATGTAATTGTCAGTCACACCACGCCAGCAGTACTCTAATTAACAGTTATGTAATTGTCAGCGACACCACGCTAGCAGTACTCTAATTAACAGTTTTGTAATTGTCACTATCACCACGCTAGCAGTACTCTAATTAACAGTTAAGTAATTGTCAGTCACACCACGCTAGCAGTACTCTAATTATCAGTTATGTAATTGTCAGCGACACCACGCCAGCAGTACTCTAAATAACAGTTATGTAATTGTCAGTCACACCACGCTAGCAGTACTCTAATTATCAGTTATGTAATTGTCAGCGACACCACGCCAGCAGTACTCTAATTAACAGTTATGTAATTGTCAGTCACACCACGCCAGAAGTACCCTAATTAACAGTTAAGTTATTGTCAGTCATACCACGTCAGCAGTACTCTAATTAACAGTTATGTTATTGTCAGTGATACCACGCCAGCAGTACTCTAATTAACAGTTATGTAATTGTCACTCACACCACGCCAGCAGTACTCTAATTAACAGTTATGTAATTGTCAGTGTTACCACGCCAGCAGTACTGCTAATTAACAGTTATGTAATTGTCAGTCACACCACGCCAGCAGTACTCTAATTATCAGTTATGTAATTGTCAGTCACACCACGCCAGCAGTACTCTAATTACCAGTTATGTAATTGTCAGTCACACCACGCCAGCAGTACTCTAATTAACAGTTATGTAACTGTCAGTCACACCGCGCCAGCAGTACACTAATTATCATTTATGTAATTGTCAGTCACACCACGCCAGCAGTACTCTAATTATCAGTTATGTAATTGTCAGCGACACCACGCCAGCAGTACTCTAATTATCATTTATGTAATTGTCAGCGACACCACGCTATCAGTACTCTAATTATCATTTATGTAATTGTCAGTCACACCAGGCTATCAGTTCTCTAATTATCATTTATGTAATTGTCAGTCACACCAGGCTAGCAGTACTCTAATTAACAGTTATGTAATTGTCAGTCACACCACGCCAACAGTACTCTAATTACCAGTTATGTAATTGTCAGTCACACCACGCCAGCAGTACTCTAATTAACAGTTATGTAATTGTCAGTCACACCACGCTAGCAGTACTCTAATTAACAGTTATGTAATTGTCAGTCACACCACGCTAGCAGTACTCTAATTAACAGTTATGTAATTGTCAGCGACACCACGCCAGCAGTACTCTAATTAACAGTTATGTAATTGTCAGTCACACCACGCCACCAGTACTCTAATTAACAGTTATGTTATTGTCAGTCACACACGCCAGCAGTACTCTAATTAACAGTAATGTAATTGTCAGCGACACCACGCTAGCAGTACTCTAATTAACAGTTATGTAATTGTCAGTCACACTAAGCCAGCAGTACTCTAATTAACAGTTATGTAATTGTCAGTCACACCACGCCAGCAGTACTCTAATTAACAGTAATGTAATTTTCAGTCACACCACGCCAGCAGTACTCTAATTAAGAGTTATGTAATTGTCAGCGACACCACGCCAGCAGTACTCTAATTAACAGTTATGTAATTGTCAGCGACACCACGCCAGCAGTACTCTAATTAACAGTTATGTAATTGTCAGTCACACGCGGCCAGCAGTACTCTAATTATCAGTTATGTAATTGTCAGTCACACCACGCCAGCAGTACTCTAATTAACAGTTATGTAATTGTCAGCGACACCACGCCAGCAGTACTCTAATTATCATTTATGTAATTGTCAGTCACACCACGCCAGCAGTATCTAATTATCAGTTATGTAATTGTCAGTCACACCACGCCAGCAGTACTCTAATTATCATTTATGTAATTGTCAGTCACACCACGCCAGCAGTACTCTAATTAACAGTTATGTAATTGTCAGCGACACCACGCTAGCAGTACTCTAATTAACAGTTAAGTAATTGTCAGCGACACCACGCTAGCTGTACTCTAATTATCAGTTATGTTATTGTCAGTCACACCACGCCAGCAGTACTCTAATTATCATTTATGTAATTGTCAGTCACACCACGCTAGCAGTACTGCTAATTATCAGTTATGTAATTGTCAGTCACACCAAGCCAGCAGTACTCTAATTAACAGTTATGTAATTGTCAGGGACACCACGCTAGCAGTACTCTAATTAACAGTTATGTAATTGTCAGGGACACCACGCCAGCAGTACTCTAATTAACAGTTATGTAATTGTCAGGGACACCACGCCAGCAGTACTCTAATTAACAGTTATGTAATTGTCAGTCACACCACGCCAGCAGTACTCTAATTAACAGTTATGTAATTGTCAGCGACACCACGCTAGCAGTACTCTAATTAACAGTTTTGTAATTGTCACTAACACCACGCTAGCAGTACTCTAATTAACAGTTAAGTAATTGTCAGTCACACCACGCTAGCAGTACTCTAATTATCAGTTATGTAATTGTCAGCGACACCACGCCAGCAGTACTCTAAATAACAGTTATGTAATTGTCAGTCACACCACGCTAGCAGTACTCTAATTATCAGTTATGTAATTGTCAGCGACACCACGCCAGCAGTACTCTAATTAACAGTTATGTAATTGTCAGTCACACCACGCCAGAAGTACCCTAATTAACAGTTAAGTTATTGTCAGTCATACCACGTCAGCAGTACTCTAATTAACAGTTATGTTATTGTCAGTGATACCACGCCAGCAGTACTCTAATTAACAGTTATGTAATTGTCACTCACACCACGCCAGCAGTAGTCTAATTAACAGTTATGTAATTGTCAGTGTTACCACGCCAGCAGTACTGCTAATTAACAGTTATGTAATTGTCAGTCACACCACGCCAGCAGTACTCTAATTATCAGTTATGTAATTGTCAAGTCACACCACGCCAGCAGTACTGCTAATTAACAGTTATGTTATTGTCAGAGACACCACGCTAGTAGTACTCTAATTAACAGTTATGTTATTGTCAGTCACACCACGCCAGCAGTACTCTAATTATCATTTATGTAATTGTCAGTCACAGCACGCCAGCAGTACTCTAATTAACAGTTATGTAATTGTCAGTCACACCACGCCAGCAGTACTCTAATTACCAGTTATGTAATTGTCAGTCACACCACGCCAGCAGTACTCTAAATAACAGTTATGTAACTGTCAGTCACACCGCGCCAGCAGTACACTAATTATCATTTATGTAATTGTCAGTCACACCACGCCAGCAGTACTCTAATTATCAGTTATGTAATTGTCAGCGACACCACGCCAGCAGTACTCTAATTATCATTTATGTAATTGTCAGCGACACCACGCTATCAGTACTCTAATTATCATTTATGTAATTGTCAGTCACACCAGGCTATCAGTTCTCTAATTATCATTTATGTAATTGTCAGTCACACCAGGCTAGCAGTACTCTAATTAACAGTTATGTAATTGTCAGTCACACCACGCCAACAGTACTCTAATTACCAGTTATGTAATTGTCAGTCACACCACGCCAGCAGTACTCTAATTATCATTTATGTAATTGTCAGTCACACCACGCCAGAAGTACTCTAATTATCAGTTATGTAATTGTCAGCGACACCACGCCAGCAGTACTCTAATTATCATTTATGTAATTGTCAGCGACACCACGCTATCAGTACTCTAATTATCATTTATGTAATTGTCAGTCACACCAGGCTATCAGTTCTCTAATTATCATTTATGTAATTGTCAGTCACACCAGGCTAGCACTATTCTAATTAACAGTTATGTTATTGGCAGTCACACCACGCTAACTAGCAGTACTGCTAATTATCAGTTATGTAATTGTCAGTCACACCAAGCCAGCAGTACTCTAATTAACAGTTATGTAATTGTTCGGGACACCACGCTAGCAGTACTCTAATTAACAGTTATGTAATTGTCAGTCACACCACGCCAGCAGTACTCTAATCAACAGTTATGTAATTGTCAGGGACACCACGCCAGCAGTACTCTAATTAACAGTTATGTAATTGTCAGGGACACCACGCCAGCAGTACTCTAATTAACAGTTATGTAATTGTCAGTCACACCACGCCAGTAGTACTCTAATTAACAGTTATGTAATTGTCAGCGACACCACGCTAGCAGTACTCTAATTAACAGTTATGTAATTGTCACTCACACAACGCCAGCAGTACTCTAATTAACAGTTATGTAATTGTCAGTCACACCGCGCCAACAGTACTCTAATTAACAGTTATGTAATTGTCAGCGACACCACGCTAGCAGTACTCTAATTAACAGTTATGTTATTGTCATTCACACCACTGCAGCAGTACTCTAATTAACAGCTATGTAATTGTCAGGGACACCACGCTAGCAGTACTCTAATTAACAGTTATGTAATTGTCAGTGATACCACGCCAGCAGTACTCTAATTAACAGTTATGTTATTGTCAGTCACACCAGGCTAGCAGTACTCTAATTAACAGTTATGTTATTGTCAGTCACACCACGCCAGCAGTACTCTAATTAACAGTTATGTAATTGTCAGCGACTCTAATTAATAGTTATGTAATTGTCAGCGACACCACGCTAGCAGTGCTGCTAATTAACAGTTATGTAATTGTCAGTCACACCACGCCAGCAGTACTCTAATTAACAGTTATGTTATTGTTAGTCACACCACGCCAGCAGTACTCTAATTAACAGTTATGTTATTGTCAGTCACACCACGCCAGCAGTATTCTAATTAACAGTTATGTAATTGTCAGCGACACCACGCCAGCAGTACTCTAATTAAAAGTTATGTAATTGTCAGTCACAGCACGCCAGCAGTACTCTAATTAACAGTTAAGTTATTGTCAGTCACACCACGCCAGCAGTACTCTAATTAACAGTTATGTAATTGTCAGCGACACCACGCCAGCAGCACTCTAATTAACAGTTATGTAATTGTCAGTCACACCAGGCTAGCAATACTCTAATTATCAGTTATGTAATTGTCAGCGACACCACGCTAGCAGTACTCTAATTAACAGTTATGTAATTGTCACTCACACCACGCCAGCAGTACTCTAATTAACAGTTAAGTAATTGTCAGTCACACCACGCCAGCAGTACTCTAATTAACAGTTATGTAATTGTCAGTCACACCACGCCAGCAGTACTCTAATTAACAGTTATGTAATTGTCAGTCACACCACGCCAGCAGTACTCTAATTAACAGTTATGTAATTGTCAGTCACACCACGCTAGCAGTACTCTAATTAGAAGTTATGTAATTGTCAGTCAAACCACGCTAGCAGTACTATAATTAACAGTTATGTAATTGTCAGTCACACCACGCTAGCAGTACTCTAATTAACAGTTATGTAATTGTCAGTCACACCAAGCCAGCAGTACTCTAATTAACAGTTATGTAATTGTCAGTCATACCACGCTAGCAGTACTCTAATTAAGTTATGTAATTGTCAGTGATACCACGCCAGCAGTACTCTAATTAACAGTTATGTAATTGTCAGTCACACCACGCCAGCAGTACTCTAATTAACAGTTATGTAGTTGTCAGTCACACCACGCTAGCAGTACTCTAATTAACAGTTATGTAATTGTCAGCGACACCACGCCAGCAGTACTCTAATTAACAGTTATGTAACTGTCAGTCACACCACGCCAGCAGTACTCTAATTAACAGTTATGTAATTGTCAGTCACACCACGCTAGCAGTACTCTAATTAACAGTTATGTAATTGTCAGTCACACCACGCTAGCAGTACTCTAATTAACAGTTATGTAATTGTCAGCGACACCACGCCAGCAGTACTCTAATTAACAGTTATGTAATTGTCAGTCACACCACGCCACCAGTACTCTAATTAACAGTTATGTTATTGTCAGTCACACCACGCCAGCAGTACTCTAATTAACAGTAATGTAATTGTCAGCGACACCACGCTAGCAGTACTCTAATTAACAGTTATGTAATTGTCAGTCACACTACGCCAGCAGTACTCTAATTAACAGTTATGTAATTGTCAGTCACACCACGCCAGCAGTACTCTAATTAACAGTAATGTAATTGTCAGTCACACCACGCCAGCAGTACTCTAATTAACAGTTATGTAATTGTCAGCGACACCACGCCAGCAGTACTCTAATTAACAGTTATGTAATTGTCAGCGACACCACGCCAGCAGTACTCTAATTAACAGTTATGTAATTGTCAGTCACACCACGCCAGCAGTACTCTAATTATCAGTTATGTAATTGTCAGTCACACCACGCCAGCAGTACTCTAATTAACAGTTATGTAATTGTCAGCGACACCACGCCAGCAGTACTCTAATTATCATTTATGTAATTTTCAGTCACACCACGCCAGCAGTACTCTAATTATCAGTTATGTAATTGTCAGTCACACCACGCCAGCAGTACTCTAATTATCATTTATGTAATTGTCAGTCACACCATGCCAGCAGTACTCTAATTAACAGTTATGTAATTGTCAGCGACACCACGCTAGCAGTACTCTAATTAACAGTTAAGTAATTGTCAGTCACACCACGCCAGCAGTACTCTAATTATCAGTTATGTTATTGTCAGTCACACCACGCCAGCAGTACTCTAATTAACAGTTATGTAATTGTCAGTCACACCACGCCAGCAGTACTCTAATTAACAGTTATGTAATTGTCAGCGACACCACGCTAGTTGTACTGTAATTAACAGTAATGTAATTGTCAGTCACACCACGCCAGCAGTACTCTAATTATCAGTTATGTTATTGTCAGTCACACCACGCCAGCAGTACTCTAATTATCATTTATGTAATTGTCAGCGACACCACGCTAGCAGTACTGCTAATTATCAGTTATGTAATAGTAAGTCACACCAAGCCAGCAGTACTCTAATTAACAGTTATGTAATTGTCAGGGACACCACGCTAGCAGTACTCTAATTAACAGTTATGTAATTGTCAGGGACACCACGCCAGCAGTACTCTAATTAACAGTTATGTAATTGTCAGGGACACCACGCCAGCAGTACTCTAATTAACAGTTATGTAATTGTCAGTCACACCACGCCAGCAGTACTCTAATTAACAGTTATGTAATTGTCAGCGACACCACGCTAGCAGTACTCTAATTAACAGTTTTGTAATTGTCACTCACACAACGCCAGCAGTACTCTAATTAACAGTTATGTAATTGTCAGTCACACCGCGCCAACAGTACTCTAATTAACAGTTATGTAATTGTCAGCGACACCAAGCTAGCAGTACTCTAATTAACAGTATTGTTATTGTCAGTCACACCACGCCAGCAGTACTCTAATTAACAGTTATGTAATTGTCAGGGACACCACGCTAGCAGTGCTCTAATTAACATTTATGTAATTGTCAGTGATACCACGCCAGCAGTACTCTAATTAACAGTTATGTTATTGTCAGTCACACCAGGCTAGCAGTACTCTAATTAACAGTTATGTTATTGTCAGTCACACCACGCCAGCAGTATTCTAATTAACAGTTATGTAATTGTCAGCGACTCTAATTAACAGTTATGTAATTGTCAGCGACACCACGCTAGCAGTACTGCTAATTAACAGTTATGTAATTGTCAGTCACACCACGCCAGCAGTACTCTAATTAACAGTTATGTTATTGTTAGTCACACCACGCCAGCAGTACTCTAATTAACAGTTATGTTATTGTCAGTTACACCACGCCAGCAGTACTCTAATTAACAGTTATGTAATTGTCAGCGACACCACGCCAGCAGTACTCTAATTAAAAGTTATGTAATTGTCAGTCACACCACGCCAGCAGTACTCTAATTAACAGTTATGTTATTGTCAGTCACACCACGCCAGCAGTACTCTAATTAACAGTTATGTAATTGTCAGCGACACCACGCCAGCAGTACTCTAATTAAAAGTTATGTAATTGTCAGTCACACCACGCCAGCAGTACTCTAATTAACAGTTATGTTATTGTCAGTCACACCACGCCAGCAGTACTCTAATTAACAGTTATGTAATTGTCAGCGACACCACGCCAGCAGCACTCTAATTAACAGTTATGTAATTGTCAGTCACACCAGGCTAGCAGTACTCTAATTATCAGTTATGTAATTGTCAGCGACACCAAGCTAGCAGTACTCTAATTAACAGTTATGTAATTGTCAGCGACACCACGCTAGCAGTACTCTAATTAACAGTTAAGTAATTGTCAGCGACACCACGCCAGCAGTACTCTAATTAACAGTTAAGTAATTGTCAGCGACACCAGGCTAGCAGTACTCTAATTAACAGTTATGTAATTGTCAGCGACACCACGCCAGCAGTACTCTAATTAACAGTTATGTAATTGTCAGTCACACCACGCCAGCAGTACTCTAATTATCAGTTATGTAATTGTCAGTCACACCACGCCAGCAGTACTCCAATTAACAGTTATGTAATTGTCAGCGACACCACGCCAGCAGTACTCTAATTATCATTTATGTAATTGTCAGTCACACCACGCCAGCAGTACTCTAATTATCAAATATGTAATTGTCAGTCACAGCACGCAAGCAGTACTCTAATTATCATTTATGTAATTGTCAGTCACACCACGCCAGCAGTACTCTAATTATCAGTTATGTAATTGTCAGCGACACCACGCTAGCAGTACTCTAATTAACAGTTAAGTAATTGTCAGTCACACCACGCCAGCAGTACTCTAATTAACAGTTATGTAATTGTCAGCGACACCACGCCAGCAGTACTCTAATTAACAGTTATGTAATTGTCAGTCACACCAGGCTAGCAGTACTCTAATTAACAGTTATGTAATTGTCACTCACACCACGCCAGCAGTACTCTAATTAACAGTTAAGTAATTGTCAGTTACACCACGCCAGCAGTACTCTAATTAACAGTTATGTAATTGTCAGTCACACCACGCCAGCAGTACTCTAATTAACAGTTATGTAATTGTCAGTCACACCACGCCAGCAGTACTCTAATTAACAGTTATGTAATTGTCAGTCACACCACGCTAGCAGTACTCTAATTAAAAGTTATGTAATTGTCAGTCAAACCACGCTAGCAGTACTATAATTAACAGTTATGTAATTGTCAGTCACACCACGCTAGCAGTGCTCTAATTAACAGTTATGTAATTGTCAGTCACACCAAGCCAGCAGTACTCTAATTAACAGTTATGTAATTGTCAGTCATACCACGCTAGCAGTACTCTAATTAAGTTATGTAATTGTCAGTGATACCACGCCAGCAGTACTCTAATTAACAGTTATGTAATTGTCAGTCACACCACGCCAGCAGTACTCTAATTAACAGTTATGTAGTTGTCAGTCACACCACGCTAGCAGTACTCTAATTAACAGTTATGTAATTGTCAGCGACACCACGCCAGCAGTACTCTAATTAACAGTTATGTAATTGTCAGTCACACCACGCCAGCAGTACTCTAATTAACAGTTATGTAATTGTCAGTCACACCACGCTAGCAGTACTCTAATTAACAGTTATGTAATTGTCAGTCACACCACGCTAGCAGTACTCTAATTAACAGTTATGTAATTGTCAGCGACACCACGCCAGCAGTACTCTAATTAACAGTTATGTAATTGTCAGTCACACCACGCCACCAGTACTCTAATTAACAGTTATGTTATTGTCAGTCACACACGCCAGCAGTACTCTAATTAACAGTAATGTAATTGTCAGCGACACCACGCTAGCAGTACTCTAATTAACAGTTATGTAATTGTCAGTCACACTAAGCCAGCAGTACTCTAATTAACAGTTATGTAATTGTCAGTCACACCACGCCAGCAGTACTCTAATTAACAGTAATGTAATTTTCAGTCACACCACGCCAGCAGTACTCTAATTAACAGTTATGTAATTGTCAGCGACACCACGCCAGCAGTACTCTAATTAACAGTTATGTAATTGTCAGCGACACCACGCCAGCAGTACTCTAATTAACAGTTATGTAATTGTCAGTCACACGCGGCCAGCAGTACTCTAATTATCAGTTATGTAATTGTCAGTCACACCACGCCAGCAGTACTCTAATTAACAGTTATGTAATTGTCAGCGACACCACGCCAGCAGTACTCTAATTATCATTTATGTAATTGTCAGTCACACCACGCCAGCAGTATCTAATTATCAGTTATGTAATTGTCAGTCACACCACGCCAGCAGTACTCTAATTATCATTTATGTAATTGTCAGTCACACCACGCCAGCAGTACTCTAATTAACAGTTATGTAATTGTCAGCGACACCACGCTAGCAGTATTCTAATTAACAGTTAAGTAGTTGTCAGTCACACCACGCCAGCAGTACTCTCATTATCAGTTATGTTATTGTCAGTCACACCACGCCAGCAGTACTCTAATTAACAGTTATGTAATTGTCAGTCACACCACGCCAGCAGTACTCTAATTAACAGTTATGTAATTGTCAGCGACACCACGCTAGCTGTACTGTAATTAACAGTAATGTAATTGTCAGTCACACCACGCCAGCAGTACTCTAATTATCAGTTATGTTATTGTCAGTCACACCACGCCAGCAGTACTCTAATTATCATTTATGTAATTGTCAGTCACACCACGCTAGCAGTACTGCTAATTATCAGTTATGTAATTGTCAGTCACACCAAGCCAGCAGTACTCTAATTAACAGTTATGTAATTGTCAGGGACACCACGCTAGCAGTACTCTAATTAACAGTTATGTAATTGTCAGGGACACCACGCCAGCAGTACTCTATTTTAACAGTTATGTAATTGTCAGGGACACCACGCCAGCAGTACTCTAATTAACAGTTATGTAATTGTCAGTCACACCACGCCAGCAGTACTCTAATTAACAGTTATGTAATTGTCAGCGACACCACGCTAGCAGTACTCTAATTAACAGTTTTGTAATTGTCACTCACACCACGCTAGCAGTACTCTAATTAACAGTTAAGTAATTGTCAGTCACACCACGCTAGCAGTACTCTAATTATCAGTTATGTAATTGTCAGCGACACCACGCCAGCAGTACTCTAAATAACAGTTATGTAATTGTCAGTCACACCACGCTAGCAGTACTCTAATTATCAGTTATGTAATTGTCAGCGACACCACGCCAGCAGTACTCTAATTAACAGTTATGTAATTGTCAGTCACACCACGCCAGAAGTACCCTAATTAACAGTTAAGTTATTGTCAGTCATACCACGTCAGCAGTACTCTAATTAACAGTTATGTTATTGTCAGTGATACCACGCCAGCAGTACTCTAATTAACAGTTATGTAATTGTCACTCACACCACGCCAGCAGTACTCTAATTAACAGTTATGTAATTGTCAGTGTTACCACGCCAGCAGTACTGCTAATTAACAGTTATGTAATTGTCAGTCACACCACGCCAGCAGTACTCTAATTATCAGTTATGTAATTGTCAAGTCACACCACGCCAGCAGTACTGCTAATTAACAGTTATGTTATTGTCAGAGACACCACGCTAGTAGTACTCTAATTAACAGTTATGTTATTGTCAGTCACACCACGCCAGCAGTACTCTAATTATCATTTATGTAATTGTCAGTCACAGCACGCCAGCAGTACTCTAATTAACAGTTATGTAATTGTCAGTCACACCACGCCAGCAGTACTCTAATTACCAGTTATGTAATTGTCAGTCACACCACGCCAGCAGTACTCTAAATAACAGTTATGTAACTGTCAGTCACACCGCGCCAGCAGTACACTAATTATAATTTATGTAATTGTCAGTCACACCACGCCAGCAGTACTCTAATTATCAGTTATGTAATTGTCAGCGACACCACGCCAGCAGTACTCTAATTATCATTTATGTAATTGTCAGCGACACCACGCTATCAGTACTCTAATTATCATTTATGTAATTGTCAGTCACACCAGGCTATCAGTTCTCTAATTATCATTTATGTAATTGTCAGTCACACCAGGCTAGCAGTACTCTAATTAACAGTTATGTAATTGTCAGTCACACCACGCCAACAGTACTCTAATTACCAGTTATGTAATTGTCAGTCACACCACGCCAGCAGTACTCTAATTATCATATATGTAATTGTCAGTCACACCACGCCAGAAGTACTCTAATTATCAGTTATGTAATTGTCAGCGACACCACGCCAGCAGTACTCTAATTATCATTTATGTAATTGTCAGCGACACCACGCTATCAGTACTCTAATTATCATTTATGTAATTGTCAGTCACACCAGGCTATCAGTTCTCTAATTATCATTTATGTAATTGTCAGTCACACCAGGCTAGCACTATTCTAATTAACAGTTATGTTATTGGCAGTCACACCACGCTAACTAGCAGTACTGCTAATTATCAGTTATGTAATTGTCAGTCACACCAAGCCAGCAGTACTCTAATTAACAGTTATGTAATTGTTCGGGACACCACGCTAGCAGTACTCTAATTAACAATTATGTAATTGTCAGTCACACCACGCCAGCAGTACTCTAATCAACAGTTATGTAATTGTCAGGGACACCACGCCAGCAGTACTCTAATTAACAGTTATGTAATTGTCAGGGACACCACGCCAGCAGTACTCTAATTAACAGTTATGTAATTGTCAGTCACACCACGCCAGTAGTACTCTAATTAACAGTTATGTAATTGTCAGCGACACCACGCTAGCAGTACTCTAATTAACAGTTATGTAATTGTCACTCACACAACGCCAGCAGTACTCTAATTAACAGTTATGTAATTGTCAGTCACACCGCGCCAACAGTACTCTAATTAACAGTTATGTAATTGTCAGCGACACCACGCTAGCAGTACTCTAATTAACAGTTATGTTATTGTCATTCACACCACTGCAGCAGTACTCTAATTAACAGCTATGTAATTGTCAGGGACACCACGCTAGCAGTACTCTAATTAACAGTTATGTAATTGTCAGTGATACCACGCCAGCAGTACTCTAATTAACAGTTATGTTATTGTCAGTCACACCAGGCTAGCAGTACTCTAATTAACAGTTATGTTATTGTCAGTCACACCACGCCAGCAGTACTCTAATTAACAGTTATGTAATTGTCAGCGACACCACGCCAGCAGTACTCTAATTAACAGTTATGTAATTGTCAGTCACACCACGCCAGAAGTACCCTAATTAACAGTTAAGTTATTGTCAGTCATACCACGTCAGCAGTACTCTAATTAACAGTTATGTTATTGTCAGTGATACCACGCCAGCAGTACTCTAATTAACAGTTATGTAATTGTCACTCACACCACGCCAGCAGTACTCTAATTAACAGTTATGTAATTGTCAGTGTTACCACGCCAGCAGTACTGCTAATTAACAGTTATGTAATTGTCAGTCACACCACGCCAGCAGTACTCTAATTATCAGTTATGTAATTGTCAAGTCACACCACGCCAGCAGTACTGCTAATTAACAGTTATGTTATTGTCAGAGACACCACGCTAGTAGTACTCTAATTAACAGTTATGTTATTGTCAGTCACACCACGCCAGCAGTACTCTAATTATCATTTATGTAATTGTCAGTCACAGCACGCCAGCAGTACTCTAATTAACAGTTATGTAATTGTCAGTCACACCACGCCAGCAGTACTCTAATTACCAGTTATGTAATTGTCAGTCACACCACGCCAGCAGTACTCTAAATAACAGTTATGTAACTGTCAGTCACACCGCGCCAGCAGTACACTAATTATCATTTATGTAATTGTCAGTCACACCACGCCAGCAGTACTCTAATTATCAGTTATGTAATTGTCAGCGACACCACGCCAGCAGTACTCTAATTATCATTTATGTAATTGTCAGCGACACCACGCTATCAGTACTCTAATTATCATTTATGTAATTGTCAGTCACACCAGGCTATCAGTTCTCTAATTATCATTTATGTAATTGTCAGTCACACCAGGCTAGCAGTACTCTAATTAACAGTTATGTAATTGTCAGTCACACCACGCCAACAGTACTGTAATTACCAGTTATGTAATTGTCAGTCACACCACGCCAGCAGTACTCTAATTATCATATATGTAATTGTCAGTCACACCACGCCAGAAGTACTCTAATTATCAGTTATGTAATTGTCAGCGACACCACGCCAGCAGTACTCTAATTATCATTTATGTAATTGTCAGCGACACCACGCTATCAGTACTCTAATTATCATTTATGTAATTGTCAGTCACACCAGGCTATCAGTTCTCTAATTATCATTTATGTAATTGTCAGTCACACCAGGCTAGCACTATTCTAATTAACAGTTATGTTATTGGCAGTCACACCACGCTAACTAGCAGTACTGCTAATTATCAGTTATGTAATTGTCAGTCACACCAAGCCAGCAGTACTCTAATTAACAGTTATGTAATTGTTCGGGACACCACGCTAGCAGTACTCTAATTAACAGTTATGTAATTGTCAGTCACACCACGCCAGCAGTACTCTAATCAACAGTTATGTAATTGTCAGGGACACCACGCCAGCAGTACTCTAATTAACAGTTATGTAATTGTCAGGGACACCACGCCAGCAGTACTCTAATTAACAGTTATGTAATTGTCAGTCACACCACGCCAGTAGTACTCTAATTAACAGTTATGTAATTGTCAGCGACACCACGCTAGCAGTACTCTAATTAACAGTTATGTAATTGTCACTCACACAACGCCAGCAGTACTCTAATTAACAGTTATGTAATTGTCAGTCACACCGCGCCAACAGTACTCTAATTAACAGTTATGTAATTGTCAGCGACACCACGCTAGCAGTACTCTAATTAACAGTTATGTTATTGTCATTCACACCACTGCAGCAGTACTCTAATTAACAGCTATGTAATTGTCAGGGACACCACGCTAGCAGTACTCTAATTAACAGTTATGTAATTGTCAGTGATACCACGCCAGCAGTACTCTAATTAACAGTTATGTTATTGTCAGTCACACCAGGCTAGCAGTACTCTAATTAACAGTTATGTTATTGTCAGTCACACCACGCCAGCAGTACTCTAATTAACAGTTATGTAATTGTCAGCGACTCTAATTAATAGTTATGTAATTGTCAGCGACACCACGCTAGCAGTGCTGCTAATTAACAGTTATGTAATTGTCAGTCACACCACGCCAGCAGTACTCTAATTAACAGTTATGTTATTGTTAGTCACACCACGCCAGCAGTACTCTAATTAACAGTTATGTTATTGTCAGTCACACCACGCCAGCAGTATTCTAATTAACAGTTATGTAATTGTCAGCGACACCACGCCAGCAGTACTCTAATTAAAAGTTATGTAATTGTCAGTCACAGCACGCCAGCAGTACTCTAATTAACAGTTAAGTTATTGTCAGTCACACCACGCCAGCAGTACTCTAATTAACAGTTATGTAATTGTCAGCGACACCACGCCAGCAGCACTCTAATTAACAGTTATGTAATTGTCAGTCACACCAGGCTAGCAATACTCTAATTATCAGTTATGTAATTGTCAGCGACACCACGCTAGCAGTACTCTAATTAACAGTTATGTAATTGTCACTCACACCACGCCAGCAGTACTCTAATTAACAGTTAAGTAATTGTCAGTCACACCACGCCAGCAGTACTCTAATTAACAGTTATGTAATTGTCAGTCACACCACGCCAGCAGTACTCTAATTAACAGTTATGTAATTGTCAGTCACACCACGCCAGCAGTACTCTAATTAACAGTTATGTAATTGTCAGTCACACCACGCTAGCAGTACTCTAATTAGAAGTTATGTAATTGTCAGTCAAACCACGCTAGCAGTACTATAATTAACAGTTATGTAATTGTCAGTCACACCACGCTAGCAGTACTCTAATTAACAGTTATGTAATTGTCAGTCACACCAAGCCAGCAGTACTCTAATTAACAGTTATGTAATTGTCAGTCATACCACGCTAGCAGTACTCTAATTAAGTTATGTAATTGTCAGTGATACCACGCCAGCAGTACTCTAATTAACAGTTATGTAATTGTCAGTCACACCACGCCAGCAGTACTCTAATTAACAGTTATGTAGTTGTCAGTCACACCACGCTAGCAGTACTCTAATTAACAGTTATGTAATTGTCAGCGACACCACGCCAGCAGTACTCTAATTAACAGTTATGTAACTGTCAGTCACACCACGCCAGCAGTACTCTAATTAACAGTTATGTAATTGTCAGTCACACCACGCTAGCAGTACTCTAATTAACAGTTATGTAATTGTCAGTCACACCACGCTAGCAGTACTCTAATTAACAGTTATGTAATTGTCAGCGACACCACGCCAGCAGTACTCTAATTAACAGTTATGTAATTGTCAGTCACACCACGCCACCAGTACTCTAATTAACAGTTATGTTATTGTCAGTCACACCACGCCAGCAGTACTCTAATTAACAGTAATGTAATTGTCAGCGACACCACGCTAGCAGTACTCTAATTAACAGTTATGTAATTGTCAGTCACACTACGCCAGCAGTACTCTAATTAACAGTTATGTAATTGTCAGTCACACCACGCCAGCAGTACTCTAATTAACAGTAATGTAATTGTCAGTCACACCACGCCAGCAGTACTCTAATTAACAGTTATGTAATTGTCAGCGACACCACGCCAGCAGTACTCTAATTAACAGTTATGTAATTGTCAGCGACACCACGCCAGCAGTACTCTAATTAACAGTTATGTAATTGTCAGTCACACCACGCCAGCAGTACTCTAATTATCAGTTATGTAATTGTCAGTTCCACCACGCCAGCAGTACTCTAATTAACAGTTATGTAATTGTCAGCGACACCACGCCAGCAGTACTCTAATTATCATTTATGTAATTTTCAGTCACACCACGCCAGCAGTACTCTAATTATCAGTTATGTAATTGTCAGTCACACCACGCCAGCAGTACTCTAATTATCATTTATGTAATTGTCAGTCACACCACGCCAGCAGTACTCTAATTAACAGTTATGTAATTGTCAGCGACACCACGCTAGCAGTACTCTAATTAACAGTTAAGTAATTGTCAGTCACACCACGCCAGCAGTACTCTAATTATCAGTTATGTTATTGTCAGTCACACCACGCCAGCAGTACTCTAATTAACAGTTATGTAATTGTCAGTCACACCACGCCAGCAGTACTCTAATTAACAGTTATGTAATTTTCAGCGACACCACGCTAGTTGTACTGTAATTAACAGTAATGTAATTGTCAGTCACACCACGCCAGCAGTACTCTAATTATCAGTTATGTTATTGTCAGTCACACCACGCCAGCAGTACTCTAATTATCATTTATGTAATTGTCAGCGACACCACGCTAGCAGTACTGCTAATTATCAGTTATGTAATTGTCAGTCACACCAAGCCAGCAGTACTCTAATTAACAGTTATGTAATTGTCAGGGACACCACGCTAGCAGTACTCTAATTAACAGTTATGTAATTGTCAGGGACACCACGCCAGCAGTACTCTAATTAACAGTTATGTAATTGTCAGGGACACCACGCCAGCAGTACTCTAATTAACAGTTATGTAATTGTCAGTCACACCACGCCAGCAGTACTCTAATTAACAGTTATGTAATTGTCAGCGACACCACGCTAGCAGTACTCTAATTAACAGTTTTGTAATTGTCACTCACACAACGCCAGCAGTACTCTAATTAACAGTTATGTAATTGTCAGTCACACCGCGCCAACAGTACTCTAATTAACAGTTATGTAATTGTCAGCGACACCAAGCTAGCAGTACTCTAATTAACAGTATTGTTATTGTCAGTCACACCACGCCAGCAGTACTCTAATTAACAGTTATGTAATTGTCAGGGACACCACGCTAGCAGTGCTCTAATTAACATTTATGTAATTGTCAGTGATACCACGCCAGCAGTACTCTAATTAACAGTTATGTTATTGTCAGTCACACCAGGCTAGCAGTACTCTAATTAACAGTTATGTTATTGTCAGTCACACCACGCCAGCAGTACTCTAATTAACAGTTATGTAATTGTCAGCGACTCTAATTAACAGTTATGTAATTGTCAGCGACACCACGCTAGCAGTACTGCTAATTAACAGTTATGTAATTGTCAGTCACACCACGCCAGCAGTACTCTAATTAACAGTTATGTTATTGTTAGTCACACCACGCCAGCAGTACTCTAATTAACAGTTATGTTATTGTCAGTTATACCACGCCAGCAGTACTCTAATTAACAGTTATGTAATTGTCAGCGACACCACGCCAGCAGTACTCTAATTAAAAGTTATGTAATTGTCAGTCACACCACGCCAGCAGTACTCTAATTAACAGTTATGTTATTGTCAGTCACACCACGCCAGCAGTACTCTAATTAACAGTTATGTAATTGTCAGCGACACCACGCCAGCAGCACTCTAATTAACAGTTATGTAATTGTCAGTCACACCAGGCTAGCAGTACTCTAATTATCAGTTATGTAATTGTCAGCGACACCAAGCTAGCAGTACTCTAATTAACAGTTAAGTAATTGTCAGCGACACCACGCCAGCAGTACTCTAATTAACAGTTATGTAATTGTCAGCGACACCACGCTAGCAGTACTCTAATTAACAGTTAAGTAATTGTCAGCGACACCACGCCAGCAGTACTCTAATTAACAGTTAAGTAATTGTCAGCGACACCACGCTAGCAGTACTCTAATTAACAGTTATGTAATTGTCAGCGACACCACGCCAGCAGTACTCTAATTAACAGTTATGTAATTGTCAGTCACACCACGCCAGCAGTACTCTAATTATCAGTTATGTAATTGTCAGTCACACCACGCCAGCAGTACTCTAATTAACAGTTATGTAATTGTCAGCGACACCAGGCCAGCAGTACTCTAATTATCATTTATGTAATTGTCAGTCACACCACGCCAGCAGTACTCTAATTATCAAATATGTAATTGTCAGTCACACCACGCCAGCAGTACTCTAATTATCATTTATGTAATTGTCAGTCACACCACGCCAGCAGTACTCTAATTATCAGTTATGTAATTGTCAGCGACACCACGCTAGCAGTACTCTAATTAACAGTTAAGTAATTGTCAGTCACACCACGCCAGCAGTACTCTAATTAACAGTTATGTTATTGTCAGTCACACCACGCCAGCAGTACTCTAATTAACAGTTATGTAATTGTCAGTCACACCACGCCAGCAGTACTCTAATTAACAGTTATGTAATTGTCAGCGACACCACGCTAGCAGTACTCTAATTAACAGTAATGTAATTGTCAGTCACAACACGCCAGCAGTACTCTAATTATCAGTTATGTTATTGTCAGTCACACCACGCCAGCAGTACTCTAATTATCAGTTATGTAATTGTCAGTCACACCACGCCAGCAGTACTCTAATTAACAGTTATGTTATTGTCAGTGACACCACGCCAGCAGTACTCTAATTAACAGTAATGTAATTGTCAGTCACACCACGCCAGCAGTACTCTAATTAACAGTTAAGTAATTGTCACTCACACCACGCCAGCAGTACTCTAATTAACAGTAATGTAATTGTCAGCGACACCACGCCAGCAGTACTCTAATTAGCAGTTATGTAATTGTCAGTCACACCAGGCTAGCAGAACTCTAATTATCAGTTATGTAATTGTCAGCGACACCACGCTAGCAGTACTCTAATTAACAGTTAAGTAATTGTCAGCGACACCACGCCAGCAGTACTCTAATTAACAGTTATGTAATTGTCAGCGACACCACGCTAGCAGTACTCTAATTAACAGTTAAGTAATTGTCAGCGACACCACGCCAGCAGTACTCTAATTAACAGTTAGGTAATTGTCAGCGACACCACGCTAGCAGTACTCTAATTAACAGTTATGTAATTGTCAGTCACACCACGCCAGCAGTACTCTAATTAACAGTTATGTAATTGTCAGTCACATCACGCCAGCAGTACTCTAATTAGCAGTTATGTAATTGTCAGTCACACCAGGCCAGCAGTACTCTAATTAACAGTTATGTAATTGTCAGTCACACCAGGCCAGCAGTACTCTAATTAACAGTTAAGTAATTGTCACTCACACCACGCTGTCTGTACTCTAATTAACGGTTAAGTAATTGTCAGTCACACCACGCTAGCAGTACTGCTAATTAACAGTTATGTAATTGTCAGTCACACCAGGCCAGCAGTATTGCTAATTAACAGTTATGTAATTGTCAGTCACACCACGTCAGCAGTACTGCTAATTAACAGTTATGTAATTGTCAGTCACACCACGCTAGCAGTACTCTAATTAACAGTTAAGTAATTGTCAGTCACACCACGCTAGCAGTACTGCTAATTAACAGTTATGTAATTGTCAGTCACACTAGGCCAGCATTACTGCTAATTAACAGTTATGTAATTGTCAGTCACACCACGCTAGCAGTACTCTAATTAACAGTTAAGTAATTGTCAGTCACACCACGCTAGCAGTACTGCTAATTAACAGTTATGTAATTGTCAGCGACACCACGCTAGCAGTAGTCTAATTAACAGTTATGTAATTGTCAGTCACACCACGCCAGCAGTACTCTAATTAACAGTTATGTTATTGTCAGTGATACCACGCTAGCAGTACTCTAATTAACAGTTAAGTAATTGTCAGTCACACCACGCTAACTAACAGTACTGCTAATTAACAGTTATGTAATTGTCAGCGACACCACGCTAGCAGTACTCTAATTAACAGTTATGTAATTGTCAGTCACACCAAGCCAGCAGTACTCTAATTAACAGGTATGTTATTGTCAGTGATACCACGCTAGCAGTACTCTAATTAACAGTTATGAAATTGTCAGTCACACCACGCTAGCAGTACTCTAATTAACAGTTATGTTATTGTCAGTGACACCACGCCAGCAGTACTCTAATTAACAGTTATGTTATTGTCAGTGATACCGCGCTAGCAGTACTCTAATTAACAGTTATGTTATTGTCAGTCACACCACGCCAGCAGATCTCTAATTAACAGTTATGTAATTGTCAGTCACACCACGCCAGCAGTACTCTAATTAACAGTTATGTAATTGTCAGTGATACCACGCTAGCAGTACTCTAATTAACAGTTATGTTATTGTCAGTCCCACCACGCCAGCAGTACTCTAATTAACAGTTATGTAATTGTCAGTAACTCCACGCTAGCAGTACTCTAATTAACAGTTATGTTATTGTCAGTCCCACCACGCCAGCAGTACTCTAATTAACAGTTATGTTATTGTCAGTCACACCACGCCAGCAGTACTCTAATTAACAGTAATGTAATTGTCAGTCACACCACGCCAGCAGTACTCTAATTATCAGTTATGTTATTGTCAGTCACACCACGCCAGCAGTACTCTAATTAACAGTTATGTAATTGTCAGTAACTCCAAGCTAGCAGTACTTTAATTAACAGTTATGTTATTGTCAGTCACACCACGCCAGCAGTACTCTAATTAACAGTTATGTAGTTGTCAGCGATACCACGCCAGTAGTACTGCTAAATAACAATTATGAAATTGTCAGCGATACCACGCCAGCAGTACTACTAAACAATATTTATGAAATTGTCAGCGATACCACGCCAGCAGTACTACTAAACAACATTTATGTAATTGTCAGCGATACCACGCCAGCAATACTGCTAAACAACATTTATGTAATTGTCAGCGATACCACGCCAGCAGTACTACTAAACAACAATTATGAAATTGTCAGCGATACCACGCCAGCAGTACTACTAAACAACATTTATGTAATTGTCAGCGATACCACGCCTGCAGTACTGCTAAACAACATTTATGTAATTGTCAGCGATACCACGCCAGCAGTACTACTAAACAACATTTATGTAATTGTCAGCGATACCACGCCAGTAGTACTGCTAAACAACATTTATTTAATTGTCAGCGATACCACGCCAGCAGTACTGCTAAACAACATTTATGAAATTGTCAGCGATACCACGCCAGCAGTACTACTAAACAACATTTATGTAATTGTCAGCGATACCACGCCAGCAGTACTGCTAAACAACATTTATGAAATTGTCAGCGATACCACGCCAGCAGTACTGCTAAACAAAATTTATGTAATTGTCAGCGACACCACGCCAGCAGTACTGCTAAACAACATTTATGAAATTGTCAGCGACACCACCCCAGCAGTACTGCTAATCAACATTTATGTAATTGTCAGCGACACCACGCCAGCAGTACTACTAAACAACATATATGAAATTGTCAGCGACATCACGCCAGCAGTACTACTAAACAACATTTATGTAATTGTCAGTGACACCACGCTAGCAGTACTGCTAAACAACATTTTTAAAATTGTCAGCGACACCACGCCAGCAGTACTGCTAAACAGCATTTATGAAATTGTCAGCGATACCACGCCAGCAGTACTACTAAACAACATTTATGAAATTGTCAGCGATACCACGCCAGCAGTACTACTAAACAACATTTATGAAATTGTCAGCGACACCACGCCATCAGTACTACTAAACAACATTTATGTAATTGTCAGTGACACCACGCCAGCAGTACTGCTAAACAACATTTATGAAATTGTCAGCGACACCACGCCAGCAGTACTGCTAAACAACATTTATGAAATTGTCAGCGACACCACGCCAGCAGTACTGCTAAACAACATTTATGAAATTGTCAGCGACACCACGCCAGCAGTACTGCTAAACAACATTTATGAAATTGTCAGCGACACCACGCCAGCAGTACTACTAAACAACATTTATGAAATTGTCAGCGACACCACGCCAGCAGTACTGCTAAACAACATTTATGAAATTGTCAGCGACACCACGCCAGCAGTACTACTAAACAACATTTATGTAATTGTCAGCGATACCACGCCAGCAATACTGCTAAACAACATTTATGTAATTGTCAGCGATACCACGCCAGCAGTACTACTAAACAACAATTATGAAATTGTCAGCGATACCACGCCAGCAGTACTACTAAACAACATTTATGTAATTGTCAGCGATACCACGCCAGCAGTACTGCTAAACAACATTTATGTAATTGTCAGCGATACCACGCCAGCAGTACTACTAAACAACATTTATGTAATTGTCAGCGATACCACGCCAGTAGTACTGCTAAACAACATTTATGTAATTGTCAGCGATACCACGCCAGCAGTACTGCTAAACAACATTTATGAAATTGGTAGCGATACCACGCCAGCAGTACTACTAAACAACATTTATGTAATTGTCAGCGATACCACGCCAGCAGTACTGCTAAACAACATTTATGAAATTGTCAGCGATACCACGCCAGCAGTACTGCTAAACAAAATTTATGTAATTGTCAGCGACACCACGCCAGCAGTACTGCTAAACAACATTTATGAAATTGTCAGCGACACCACGCCAGCAGTACTGCTAAACAACATTTATGAAATTGTCAGCGACGTCACGCCAGCAGTACTACTAAACAACATTTATGTAATTGTCAGCGACACCACGCTAGCAGTACTGCTAAACAACATTTTTGAAATTGTCAGCGACACCACGCCAGCAGTACTGCTAAACAGCATTTATGAAATTGTCAGCGATACCACGCCAGCAGTACTACTAAACAACATTTATGAAATTGTCAGCGATACCACGCCAGCAGTACTACTAAACAACATTTATGAAATTGTCAGCGACACCACGCCATCAGTACTACTAAACAACATTTATGTAATTGTCAATGACACCACGCCAGCAGTACTGCTAAACAACATTTATGAAATTGTCAGCGACACCACGCCATCAGTACTGCTAAACAACATTTATGAAATTGTCAGCGACACCACGCCAGCAGTACTGCTAAACAACATTTATGAAATTGTCAGCGACACCACGCCAGCAGTACTGCTAAACAACATTTATGAAATTGTCAGCGACACCACGCCAGCAGTACTACTAAACAACATTTATGAAATTGTCAGCGACACCACGCCAGCAGTACTGCTAAACAACATTTATGAAATTGTCAGCGACACCACGCCAGCAGTACTACTAAACAACATTTATGAAATTGTCAGCGATACCACGCCAGCAGTACTGCTAAACAACATTTATGCAATTGTCAGCGATACCACGCCAGCAGTACTACTAAACAACATTTATGAAATTGTTAGCGACACCACGCTAGCAGTTCTGTAAACAACATTTATGAAATTGTCAGCGACACCACGCCAGCAGTACTGCTAAACAACATTTATGAAATTGTCAGCGATACCACGCCAGCAGTACTACTAAACAACATTTATGAAATTGTCAGCAACACCACGCTAGCAGTTCTGCTAATTATCAGTTATGAAATTGTCAGCGATACCACGCCAGCAGTACTACTAAACAACATTTATGTAATTGTCAGCGACACCACGCCAGCTGTACTGCTAAACAACATTTATAAAATTGTCAGCGTCACCACGCTAGCAGTTCTGCTAATTATCAGTTATGAAATTGTCAGCGATACCACGCCAGCAGTACTGCTAAACAACATTCATGAAATTGTCAGCCACAGCATGCTAGCAGTACTGCTAATAGTCATTTATGAAATGGTTAGCGCAACCAAGCTAGCTTGTACTGCTAATTAACATTTTTGAAATTGTCAGCGACACCATGCAAACAGTGAAATTTTCTTAAGTGTTTAAGACAGATTGTATACTACAGTAAACAATTATTATATTATTTCCGTCTCTCCAAACTGAAGTTGAGGTTACGTTCATAGCTTCAACAAACGCTAATGCTTTTTCCTTTAGTCCGTAGATTTGTAAGTCAAACTCAAGATTCTAGCCTTTTATTATCATATGTGAAGTCCATACATGATTTAATATATGAGCAATTGGGGAAAGTAAAACAGTTTGCTACACATTTTAAAAATTTACAAATCAATTTCACTTAGCAGAAGGAAAAAAAAAAAACACCTTTAGAACCCTCCTGCACTTTTTTTTATAACAAAGTGCAAGAAATGTTACAATGTTTATAACAAATATGCAAGGTGTTTCAGAATACTATTTATTATTTACGATTTACAAATACGTGTTTGAGTTGAATTGTGCAAATATATGTTTTTAAGATGCGTAGTTAATAAAATAATACTGTAATGTTTATTTTATGAGAAGCGAGCTCGATGAGATGCCTGCTTATCACAAGATGTAGCACTATGATCAGAGTAATAACGTAATCCTTGTGGATAGCTTATCTTAATGGTTCAGTTGGAAGATTGCAGCCTCTCACACACAGAGCTTGAACCTGTTCTTCCTACACAAACATTCACTTTGTTATGAGGAGCGAGAAAACAATATAAAATGGTAGGTTCCCATTTAAAAAAAAAAAGAACCTGGATTGACCCTAAAATGACCATCACATCTTCCAAATAAAACACAACTAATGACATCTACTTTACCCCAGAATATGAAGCAAATGTTATGCATCACATTGAGTTTAGGTCGCAACAAAGCTGTATACAAACAGATACAAAAAAACAAGTAAAACGTTGTACGCTTTCACCTGAGATTCAAGTGGCGATCTTAAACTATTCCACCTCACTGTAAACACTTGGTTTTCAGGACCACTGTGCCGGTTCCCATGGCCGCGCTCGCCAAGGTGCTTTTTTTTTTTTTTTTTTTTTTTCCCCTTTTGTACCTTGTTTTTCTGTATTATTACTGGGTTGCTGTTTTCTTACTTTTACAACACACACATAAACACAAACATATAACACCCATGCCCAAGGCGGGACTCGAACCCACGATCCCCAGCGTTACGAAGCACCAAAGCGTCCCGCCTTGGCGAGCGCGTCCATGGGGACCGGCATACGTTCGTTTATATCATTTTGTTTTATTCAAACACACACACATTCACACACAAACTTCCAGACTCTGTGGGGGATAGAGAATAATTCTGGCTAGAGAACCCGGGACCCCCGTGTGAGAAGCCAGCTCGCTGACCACACGACCATGGAGGCAGTCATGCTTCGTAGCGCTGGGGATCGTGGGTTCGAGTCCCGCCTTGGGCATGGGTGTTATATGTTTGTGTACATGTCGCTCATGTCGCATCGCCAGTGTCGCCTCACTGTAAAACACCTGGTTTTGAGGAACACTGTCCTGTAGATTGGTTTTGAGGAACACTGTCGTGTATATGTCGCTCATATCGCATCGCCAGTGTCTCCTCACTGTAAACACTGGGTTTTGAGGAACAATATCGTGTAGATGTCGCTCATCTCGCATCGCCAGTGTCGCCTCATTGTAAACACTTGGTTTTGCAGAACACTGTCGTGTAGATGTCGCTCATGTCCCATCGCCAGGGTAGCCTCAATGTAAACACTTGGTTTTGCAGAACACCGTCGTGTAGATGTCGCTCATATCGCATCGCCAGTGTCGCCTCACTGTACACTGTTTCTTCTCAACATTAACTTACGTAGTGGCAACAAGCCGGCATAAAAATAACTGTAGGGCACTATAACTTACAGAGGGGTTACAAGCCGGCATAAAAATAACTGTAGAGCACTATAACTTACAGAGGGGTTACAAGCCGGCATAAAAATAACTGTAAAGCACAATAACTTACAAAGGGGTTACAGGCCGCCATAAAAATAACTGTAGGGCACTATAGCTTACAGAGGGGTTACAAGCCGGCATAAAAATAACTGTAGGGCACTATAACTTACAGAGGGGTTACAAGCCGGCATAAAAATAAGTGTAGAGCACTATAGCTTACAGAGGGGCTACAAGCCGGATTAAAAATAAGTGTAGTGCACTATAACTTACATAGGGGTTACAAGCCGGCATAAAAATAACTGTAGAGCACTATAACTTACGTAGGGGTTACAAGCCGGCATAAAAATAACTGTAGAGCACTATAACTTACAGCGGGGTTACAAGCCGGCATAAAAAATGGTGTAGAGCACTATAGCTTACAGAGGGGTTACAAGCCGGCACAAAAATAAGTGTAGAGCACTATAACTTACAGCGGGGTTACAAGCCGGCATAAAAATAAGTGTAGAGCACTATAACTTACAGAGGGGTTACAAGCCGGCACAAAAATAACTGTAGAGCACTATAACTTACAGCGGGGTTACAAGCCGGCATAAAAATAAGTGTAGAGCACTATAACTTACAGAGGGGTTACAAGCCGACACAAAAATAACTGTAGGGCACTATAACTTACAGAGGGGTTACAAGCCGGCATAAAATAAGTATAGAGCACTATAACTTACAGAGGGGTTACAAGCCGACACAAAAATAACTGTAGGGCACTATAACTTACAGAGGGGTTACAAGCCGGCATAAAAATAACTGTAGAGCACTATAACTTACAGCGGGGTTACAAGCCGGCATAAAAATAACTGTAGAGCACTATAACTTACAGCGGGGTTACAAGCCGGCATAAAAATAACTGTAGGGCACTATAACTTACAGCGGGGTTACAAGCCGGCATAAAATAACTGTAGGACACTATAACTTACAGAGGGGTTACAAGCCGGCATAAAATGACTGTGGGGCACTATAACTTACGTAGGGGTAAGCAATCGCCATATAGACGTAACACAAAGACTGCATATATGCACTTTCAATATAACTAACGCAAAAACGCATAGCCAATAGCTCCTTCTGAAACAAGCTCTAGTGTTATGATGGTGAACCTTTTCTTGCTAATCTGCTAATTCCACGGTTCTAATATTGCCTTTCAAAGAATTTCCAAAAACCTATATTTTCTATTTAGGTTGTGTAATATGATTTTATTTGGATAAGGCTGCAAAAGTTGGTTTAAGGTAAAGAATTGGTTTACATTTCGCTCTGAAGGGAAGATAAAAGTACTGGCTTAGGGGTCTTGGTAAAAGATGTTTGGTTTTGGATGTTTATGCATACAATACGCCATACTGTAAAGTATACATTTGCAATGTTTGCTACTAATAGAATGGATGTAACACACGTTTTACACACAATTTAAAGCCTTGGTCTGGTTAGATGACAATGCCAAATATTAAAGCCATTTTTGTCAGGTAGAATTTTGTTATTGTTGTGTTTTGTCTATTATTCAAAATCCAGCTTTTTCTACAAAAATGCAGCCAGACATCAGAACATTTCCCTCAAGCACTGCAAAATGTGAGTAATAAAATATCTCTTTGCAATTTTGATATTGGTCATAGTTTAGTTTAAAAAACTGATCCTGCGCTATCATTTTTTGATGCTGGCTTGTTATCTTTATGTAAGTTATAGTACCCTACAGCTAATTTTATACCGGCTTGATACCCCTATGGCCCAAAACTTATCTGTATCAGCGGTCTTGTTACCCCTATGTAAGTTACACTGCCCTATATTTATTTTATATCGGCTTCTTATCCCTATGTAAGCTATAGATTCCTCCAGTTATTTTTATTTGCCTTTGTTACTCCTATGTACGTTATTAACTACTGAAAATATTTCTTTCTGCCGGATTGGTAACTCTATGTAAGCTATACTATACTGAAAGTATTTCTATCTGCCGGCTTGTTAGCCCTATGTAAGTTATAATATACTGCAGCTATTTTATCCACAGGCTTGTTACTCCTATGTTCATAATTGTTTACCGCAGTTATTTTTATCTGCCGGCTTGCTAAACCTATGCAAGTTACTATATACTGCATTAATTTCTATATGCCGATTTGTTGCGCCTATGTAAGTTATAGTATACTGCAGTAACTTACATCTGCTGGCTTATGAGACCTATGTAAATTATAGTGTAAGTTATAATTTAATGCAGTAACTTCTATTTGCCGGCTTGTTACTATTATGTAAGTTATAATAATCTGCAGTTAGTTCTATCGGCGTCTTGTTACCCCTAAATAAGTTATTGTTTAGTGCAGTAATCACTATCTGCCGGCTTTTAACCCCTATGTAAGTTATAGTATACTGCAGTTATTTCTATCTGCCGGCTTGTCACTCCTATGTAAGTTATAGTATACTGCAGTTATTTCTATCCGCCGGCTTGTCAGCCCTGTGTAAGTTATAGTATGCTGCAGTTATTTCCATCCGCCGGCTTGTCAGCCCTATGTAAGTTATAGTATATTGCAGTTATTTCTAACTGCCGGCTTGTCACTCCTCTGTAAGTTATAGTATACTGCAGTTATTTCTATCTGCCGGCTTGTCACCCCTGTGTAAGTTATAGTATGCTGCAGTTATTTCTATCTGCCGGCTTGTCACCCCTGTGTAAGTTATCGTATACTGCAGTTATTCCTATCTGCCGGCCTGTCACCCCTATGTAAGTTATAGTATACTGCAGTTATTCCTATCTGCCGGCTTGTCACCCCTATGTAAGTTATAGTATACTGCAGTTATTTCTATCTGCTGGCTTGTCATCCCCATGTAAATTATAGTATGCTGCAGTTATTTCTATCTGCCGGCTTGTCAGCCCTGTGTAAGTTATTGTATACTGCAGTTATTTCTATCTGTATGTATGCTGCAGTTATTTCTATCTGCCGGCTTGTCAGCCCTATGTAAGTTATTGTATACTGCAGTTATTTCTATCTAAAGGCTTGTCACCCCTGTGTAAGTTATCGTATACTGCAGTTATTTCTATCTGCCGGCTTGTCAACCCTATGTAAGTTATAGTATACTGCAGTTATTTCTATCTGCCGGCTTGTCACCCCTATGTAGGTTATAGTATACTGCAGTTATTTCTATCTGCCGGCTTGTCACCCCAATGTAAGATATAGTATACTGCAGTTATTTCTATCTGCCGGCTTGTCACCCCTGTGTAAGTTATCGTATACTGCAGTTATTTCTATCTGCCGGCTTGTCAGCCCTATGTAAGTTATAGTATACTGCAGTTGTTTCTATCTGCCGGCTTGTCACCCCTATGTAGGTTATAGTATACTGCAGTTATTTCTATGTGCCGGCTTGTCACCGCTGTGTAAGTTATTGTTTACTGTAGTAATTTTTACCTGCCGGCTTTTCAGCTTATATGTTAGTTATGGTATACTACAGTTACTTCTATCTGCCGGCTTGTTAAGTTACCTCTATTTAAGTTATAATATACTGCAGTTACTTCTATCTGACGACTTGTTAGCCCTGTGGAAGTTATAGTATAGTGCAGTTAGTTTTATCTGCCGGCTTATTACACCTATTTAAGATAGATTATAATGCAGCTATTTCTATCTGCCTGTTTTCTACCCCAATATTAGTTATAGTATACTGCAGTTATTTCTATCTGCCGGTTTATTATCCCTATTTAGGGTATAGTACACTGCAGTTATTTCTAACTGCCGGTTTTTTAGCCCTATATAAGCTATAATGTACTGTATATATTTCTATGTGCCGGCTTGTTACCCTTATGTAAGTTGTCGTAAACTGCAGTTATTTTTTCTGCCGATTTGGTACCCCTATGTAATTTATAGTATAGCAGTAGTATACTGCAGTTATTTTTGCCTCATCTTTTCCTTCTGGAAAGTCGTTTTTTAATTTTGAATAAAACAATTATATCCTCTGTTATTGCCGAATGATGTTTTCATTTCTATATTTCCCGCATTTAGTTTCAAACTTGCTTGCAAGTCGGTATCTTGTGCGTACAAGATTTTTGGAATTGAATAAAAATGACAATGTTTACCTTTTCTACCAATTACTATATCATACGTAGTAGATACAGTAGAATTTTTGTCTACCCAACACGGAAATAGGTGTTTTGGTGATCTGAATTATAAAAAAGTGTGGAAAAGAAAGCTGAAAAACGCAGTTAGACATGTATTATTCTAAGTATCTGCTAGGGATGCCACATAGTGAATTTCAGGAAAATCCCCTACTCAAACTACTCTATACATGTAACTATGTTCGAAATGTTCAGTTTTCTGAAAAAAATTGCTCTAACGACTTTGATTAGAACACCGTATATTAAAGGTACTTACAGATAAAGTCTACATGTTGCGTTTTGGGAATAGCCTCTGAAGTCTTCCTAATTCTGAAAGGCTTTTGCATAACTGATAAATCGTAAGCGATACACAAAAATGTTGATTTCACTAAATCACATGATTTATGTCCTATACATTTTCTGTAGAGCTAACCATTTCCGAGAAATTCTTTGTTATTGGTTGCAATTTTAAAATAAACGGAAGCCGTCAATCGTTTCGTATTTCCTTTGTTTTACTGGTAATCATGCAAGGAGAAGCATTAGACTATCGCTTTAGCCTAATGCAATCCCTTATTTCCCTTCTACTTGCAAGGTATTAAGTAATAAGACTATTTCTGCTGCTGTTTATCTCGTTTACTATGACGTTAATAACCTTTTGGAAGAATAGTTTGTGGAGCAGGTGAAGAAAGTCACGTGAATGGAACACATTAGTTTTTTATATTTGGTTTCTGAAAAAAGACATGGAGAGAGTAAGTGTGACACAATTCTTAAGCAGCGTTTCTCTTGAAGGGTTTTTAACTTGCAGGTCTCCATGGCCGCGCTCGCTCGCTAAAGCGTCTCGCTTTGGTGCTTCGCGGGCAGGGGATCGTGGGTTCGAGTCCCGCCTTGGGCATGGGTGTTATATGTTTGTGCAATGTGTATGTGTTTGTAAAACGAACAGTAAAACCTACGGGGGGAAATGTAAATGGGGATACTTAGAAAAAGTATACTCCTGCACATAAAATGTGCCGCCCCACCTTCTACAAGCATGACCACCTCGCGAACCCTAGCATAAGCTGTATTGACAGGTTCCTTACTTGCCCTAAAATATGGGCTAACTACCGTACATTAGCAGAATGGTCTTGTTACTTAGTTCTTTATAACAGGAAGGGAACTAAGGGAATACTTTAGGCTAAGGGGATAGTCAATTTTTTTAAAAGCTGTCACCATGCGATTGTCATTGAAATTCGTTTCTATGCATAGCCAGGAGCAAAACAAATGACATCTTGTTTGAAAAAAGATGTTGTAAAAGAGCATTTGCGTCGTTAGCTAACACACGGAGAGTACCTAAGCAGGTTGTATTGTCATCTCACTTACTGGCTTCCATGTCTACGTAATGCGATAAGAAAAATGGAGAGTAAATATAACTCTAGTCGCAAATAACACAAGAATTGGTAGCTCAGTACACGGAAACTAAAATGTTCAGGAAGATACTCAAGAAGAAGGAAGCTATAACATGTTGTAACGCCGGCGAGCGATGCTGCGTAACCGCTGAAGGGATCGCTGCTCCGCCCGCTCTAACAATAGAGCAAACGGACATAATAGCCGGGCAAACAAAGGACTTTGTGTGTTTCCCTGCAAGACTTCTTGGACCATCTTTACCCCAGGCCAAGAACATTCTTCTTCCAGAGTAATCTCTTTCTAGTGGACAAAACCAATGTTTCCGTAATTTCTGAGACTGGACAATATAAGGGGCCGACTAGTCAAGTAAAGTAAAGAGAATTAAAAGTCAATCTAGTGTGTGTGTCACTTGCTAAGAAAGTGACTCAGTTATTTGTGCACCAAAAGTGTAAGTGCTGTATTACGTGTAAGTGCTCTAGTGACCAATAAAGTGAAGTTAACAAAAACTGGTGTTCTCTTTTGCTACACCGGAGTAAGAAGTGGGCTAAGAAGAAATAGCTGCTTTGGAGGAAATGCTTCAAAAATTGTTGGAGAGCATGGACAGGATGGGAAATGAAATGTAGACAGTGAATTCATTATTAGAGAAGGTATAGACGGAAATGAAGACAGGAATAAAAACGGAAATGGAGAAGATGAATGAGAAAATCAAAACCGGAATGGAAGAAATGTAATTCGGAATGGAGAACACGATGGAAGAAAAGATGAAATCCGGTATAGGAAAAGTGGAATCGAAATAGAAATTATACAACTGGGCATGGAGAAGCTGGAAGATAAAATGGAGTCGGCAATGGAGAAAGTGAAGAGTGAGTTTTCAACAAAATCGACGAACAGTGGTCCGTCGTGAAGGACGTGGCGGAGCTGGGCGAAAAGTTCGAAGAGAAAGGGGGAACAATAAAGAGCGTTGATCATTGCGTTGACGCCCTGGAAGACCTCGGGGAGCACTTTAGGACCCTGAAGGGAAAAGCTAATACTACACCATGATAGAAGAAGTGCTTAAATGCTTAAAGACATGAAGTTCCAGACGCTTAGACGCAAACACAACATCTGCGCGAGTCATTCCACTAAAGTACGACGCTCGGTCAATATTTGCAGTCCTCCGTCACCCACAACCGTCGGTCGACAGGGGAGGAAGCAGCACAGCCGATAGGGCCTCCAAGGGCGGGCAACGGAAGTCTTGAATTCGATTCCGACAACCGCATCGTCGTTCGGAGGCATCTGGGATGTCCTTGTGAACCGCTTCAGCACCATTGCTTGGCCGCAGCTTACTACAGTCTGCTCAGGGAGACGCTGCAGGAGTTCGCATTAGCCATCGGGCAATTAGCGATCAAAGGTTTGGTAGACCTCCCGTCTAGTTATGTCTTACGAGAAGCAGCTCATTCTATTTTTTTTTTATTCCTTTTTTTTAGCTTAACATCCTCTAACATTGGTTGGCCATATCGGACACGAATGCAATTGGTGAAATGATGCTCAAATAAGCTCAGGGTCCATGGAGCTTAAAGTTTCTCGACATTCGTCTTCTCAGGATAAGGGAAAATCCCGACAAAAACCTTATATATGCGGGTTGTCTCTTAGAAGAGCTCTTCTGCCGCTTTGGTGTACTGCTCGTCCATGCAGGATATTACAGGGTTGACACCAGCCAGCTTGGTCTTTGGCAGGGAGGTGACCTGATGTTTGGGAGCCCCCGTGGAGTGGACGACCAGCCATTGACTAAGTCGAGGACTTCGCGGACCACGAGCAGGAGATGGCCGGTCAGCACATCCAATCAGCGAGCGACAAGATGAAGGCCAACGGTCAAGGAGACCAGCCGGGAGACCTTGTGTGGTTGTATCGTCCTACAATGACCAAGGGGCGTTGCCCAAGCTTCAGGAGCTATGCCAAGAACCGTACCGCGTGGTAAAGAGGATCAACGATGTGGTCTACCGCATCCAGAGACTGCCCCGAGGGATGATCTGGTAGTGCACCTAGATTGGCCAGTCCACTATGATGAAGCTGGTTGGGACGACCATCTCTGTGGAGGGAGCAGTATAACGGCGGCGCGCGAGCCTAAGAAACCCTGAAGGGATCGCTGCCTCGCCCGCTCTAACAATAGAGCGAATGGACACAATTCCTGGTAAACAAAGGCTTTTGTGTGTTTCCCTGCAAGACTTCTCGGACCTTCTTTACTCCCAGGCCCTGAACATTCTTCTTCCAGAATAAACTCTTTCTAATGAACAAAACGTAATGTTCCCGTAATTTCTAAGATTGGAGTTCTCGAAGTCGGCTACGGACTATATAAGGGGCCGACTAGTGAACTGATCTGAAGTGAGTGAAATATCAGTCTAGCGAGTGACGTTTGCTAAGACGTGGAGTAACTCAGTTATTTGAGTACCAAAGTGTAAGTGCTGTATTACGTGTAGTGACCGATAATGTGAGTGCAACAGAAGTCGGTGTTGTAATTTGTTACAGTATTAATATATTAACTGGAACATTCGTTGTTTCTGTGTACGTTAATCAGCTCTCAAGGTACTAGTTGTTCTTTTTAAACAAGTTCATATGCTAAAGGTTTTCGTATTCGTTATAAGAAGCAATTGTTGTATTACTTGAGTTTTAAAACATTTCATGTGCCGCTTCAGTTCTGTTTAAGAATCTCTAGAAACTGGTTGTAATACATTTGGTGTTGGTAAAGCTTGGCGTTTCAAGAAAACCATTCGTCACTACCAAATTGTACTTCATCATGCAGACGCACTACACCAACAGCAAATATGACCTCACGATACTTAAGGCCCAAAGCACAATCACTAAAAGATTATGCGAACAAATGCCTTTAAAGATGCTTTTAGTTTTTCATTTAAAATATTATTACCATAAAGTCTTTACTTTTCGAAGAAAGTAGTTACACCTTTACTCCCCCCCCCCACCCATAAACACTTAAATCATCGAAACAAATGTTTAAGAAATCTCACAGATAATGTCCCTTTACCCTACATACACACACGCACGCACACATACTAACACACTTATTTCTAATATTTACACAAGATGTTTAACTATGAGTAATATATTATTATTATTATTAAAAAAGTACAATACGAATATTATATGAGTAAATATTTCTTTTTTATAGAACAGATGATGCTGAAAGACGGTTACCTTCTACAGAATTGGCATTATAACTCTATATTTCAACAATTTCTTATTTATAGATTTGTAAAATACTCATATAATTTCGAAACTTAGTCCATTGTTTTCTATAAACAGTTTCAAATTCTTAAATGTTCTTTTCCTTGATTTCATTGATGTTTCGCTGTAGTATTTTTACCGAGTGTTAACACTTTCCCTCTCGAAATTTCTTAAGATAGATCCTAATTTAGCAAAATAAAAGAGTAAAACATTCACACATGAGTTTCTCAGTAGCTTTGGTGGACATACAAGTGATGAGGTACACACGTCAGCATCTGTTGGCAAGCCATTGTGACTGGCGCGGAATGTGAAGGACGCTTGCTTATAAGACGTAAGCTTTGCGCCAAACAGGAGTAAAGATAAACGGTCCATAATAGCTTTCATTTTATAACTTAAACATGGTAAACAATTAAATTAATTTCAATATTCCGGCTTTTATTTCAAATTTGCGATTAAAAATATAGCAGAAACAGCATTTGATGTTTACCACGTTCCCATGGGGAATTGAAATCGATTTGAGTACACTTACTGCATGGAAACACTGACTCAAGGATCCGTCCCTCTTAGAAAGTGGGATCAGATTATGTTACGTGGAAACGCCTCCGTATTCCAATCGTTTTGAATACGGTAAAGAAACTTTTCTTCTGTTATACTCGTTGCACACGGTAGTCATTTGTTAATGCTTTTTGTTTATTGCTCTGTGGTAGATTATAACAGAACCACTGTTTATGGTTTCTGTACTCTAAAATGTATTCTCAAATATATTTATCTAACTTCAAAATCTGCTTATAATAGACAGAGTAACAAATAATATATGGTTAACAGGTTCGCCAACGCAATTCCAAGTTGACTAACATAAACAGTTTAGTAAATTTGTTCTCCAAGCTTGCATATTCAAAACGACCTCCGTTCGTATTGAATTTAACATTGGAAAGGGGGTTCGAATTGAGCTGGAATTGAACTCAAATGGATTTCAATTCCCCATCGATACGCAGTAACTTTGTTAATTCTTCTGAGAAGTCTTCATTGGGGTAGCATGTAATATAATAATTTACGTAGTAAAGAAATCAAAGAAAGGCATCGTAAAGTCAAGTCACCAGTAAAAGTTATTTTGTGTTTATTTTATTTCTCGGAAGTTGCAAAATTTGGTATAGCATCAGTTGAAAGTTGAAACGCGTTTGCAGACACATGAAAACTTAAATACAATAGATATTTTGACATAAAGGCTGACCTCAGTATGCAGTGGTGTGGACAGTAGCCAGCTGCTTGGTAGTTGCACACACGCGCGCACGGCACTAAACCATACAGAATACTTCCTTGTGACCATACACACGCGCTCTCTAAGTACAGAATCAGCTCATCCCCTCTCCTCTTCCCGCTTTGCCATGCGCTTTGTGCTACAATTTTATTATTACATCCTTTACGGCACTGCAAGAAAATAATGACATGCCTACTCTTCCTCCTTCTAGATAGTTATTGTCCCTTTGCGACTGACGTGTGAAGAAACGTTGGATCAAACCACGACGTTCTGCTCTGCCTTTACTGCTTAAGCTAACGGGGCGAGATTTGATGCACGTGAAACTCTGCAAGACTAATTGATCCAGCAATAGGGTGGCTCCTGCATTTACAAGATCCCTGCGTCGAGTCCCGCCTGTCATTGCATTTTTCGTGTCTGATTAACCATGACTTTCTCTAGCACGCATGTACAACGTGCAAAGTAGAGAAAGAAGGTAGTTATTGTATTCCACTAAACATTCGATACCCAGGTGTCACCGGAGATACAGGCTTTAGGGTCCCCTGAATAAAAATTATCATTTTCAGTAAAAGGTGCGTGCGTGTATGTTTAAATGCCAAAGTTGGTATTAACTTCAGCATCTTCCAAGAATGCAATACCAAGATACCGCACAGACCAACATACCCTTCTCATGGAACATTTTTCGAAAAATGTTATTAAATATTATTTCTTGGCAAATAAAATGTGAACTTCTGGAAATAGCCTCTGAATATCTCTTCCTTTTAGACGTCTTTTGTTTAACTGGTAAACTGTAAGAATTAGACAAAATATTACTACACAGATATATAAATTTCGTTAAAACACAGAATTTATGTAATATATACCTAATGGAATAGCTGAAGCTTTCCTGACGACTTTAAGCGTCCTCGGGCTTCTAGCCAAGTAATCAAATGATTTACATCATCTCCGTCCTCAGGGTAAACCCGAGAACACTTACAGTTATGGCATATATATATTCCTTGTTATTGCTTTCAATTTTAAACTGCATACGTAAACTTTTCTCAAGCGGCAAGTATTATTTCGTGGATGCTGACACTGAGATGAAGAGGGCTACAATGCAATAACACGGTCTCAGATATTGTAACATTTTACATTCGCTGACATTGTCATGAACAGGACTAAGACCTTAGCACATGCTGAGAAATGCTAACGTTTTGTATCTTTTGACAGGACAACAAAATAACAGCACGGACATAGATATTGTTAACACTTTGTATCTCTTGGTATTATGGTGAACAGCACAACAACACATAGAACAGAATTAGATCTTTCAACACGCTGTATCCGTTGACATTATAAGAAACAAGACAACAAAGCAACCGCAGGGACTAAGATATTGTAACAACGGCTAAAGATGACCATGAGGAGGACTGGAAAACTGCAGCAGGGACTAAGATGTATCAACTGCTAAGATGACCATGAGGATAAGTGGAAAACTGAGGCAGGGACTAAGATGTTGTAACAACGGCTAAGATGACCATGAGGAGGACTGGAAAACTGAGGCAGGGACTAAGATGTAACAAATGCTAAGATGACCATGAGGAGGACTGGAAAACTGCAGCAGGGACTAAGATGTATCAACTGCTAAGATGACCATGAGGATAAGTGGAAAACTGAGGCAGGGACTAAGATGTAACAAATGCTAAGATGACCATGAGGAGGACTGGAAAACTGAGGCAGGGACTAAGATATTGTAACAACGGCTAAAGATGACCATGAGGAGGACTGGAAAACTGCAGCAGGGACTAAGATGTATCAACTGCTAAGATGACCATGAGGATAAGTGGAAAACTGAGGCAGGGACTAAGATGTATCAACTGCTAAGATGACCATGAGGATAAGTGGAAAACTGAGGCAGGGACTAAGATGTTGTAACAACGGCTAAAGATGACCATGAGGAGGACTGGAAAACTGCAGCAGGGACTAAGATGTATCAACTGCTAAGATGACCATGAGGATAAGTGGAAAACTGAGGCAGGGACTAAGATGTTGTAACAACGGCTAAGATGACCATGAGGAGGACTGGAAAACTGAGGCAGGGACTAAGATGTAACAAATGCTAAGATGACCATGAGGAGGACTGGAAAACTGAGGCAGGGACTAAGATGTTGTAACAACGGCTAAGATGACCATGAGGAGGACTGGAAAACTGAGGCAGGGACTAAGATGTATCAACTGCTAAGATGACCATGAGGATAAGTGGAAAACTGAGGCAGGGACTAAGATGTTGTAACAACGGCTAAGATGACCATGAGGAGGACTGGAAAACTGAGGCAGGGACTAAGATGTAACAAATGCTAAGATGACCATGAGGAGGACTGGAAAACTGAGGCAGGGACTAAGATGTAACAAATGCTAAGATGACCATGAGGAGGACTGGAAAACTGCAGCAGGGACTAAGATGTAACAAATGCTAAGATGACCATGAGGAGGACTGGAAAACTGAGGCAGGGACTAAGATGTTGTAACAACGGCTAAGATGATCATGAGGATAAGTGGAAAACTGCAGCAGAGACTAAGATGCTGTAACAACTGCTAAGATGACCTTGAGTAAAACTGGAAAACTGCAGCAGGGACTAAGATGTTGTAACAACGGCTAAGATGACCATGAGGAGGACTGGAAAACTGAGGCAGGGACTAAGATGTATCAACTGCTAAGATGACCATGAGGATAAGTGGAAAACTGAGGCAGGGACTAAGATGTTGTAACAACGGCTAAGATGACCATGAGGAGGACTGGAAAACTGAGGCAGGGACTAAGATGTAACAAATGCTAAGATGACCATGAGGAGGACTGGAAAACTGAGGCAGGGACTAAGATGTTGTAACAACGGCTAATATGACCATGAGGAGGACTGGAAAACTGAGGCAGGGACTAAGATGTTGTAACAACTGCTAAGATGACCATGAGTAGAACTGGAAAACTGCAGCAGGGACTAAGATGTTGTAACAACGGCTTAGATGACCATGAGGAGGACTGGAAAACTGCAGCAGGGACTAAGGTGTTGTAACAACGGCTTAGATGACCATGAGGAGGACTGGAAAACTGCAGCAGGGACTAAGATGTAACAACGGCTAAGGTGACCTTGAGTAGAACTGGAAAACTGCAGCAGGGACTAAGATGTTGTAACAACGGCTAAGATGACCTTGATTAGAACTGGAAAACTGCAGCAGGGACTAAGATGTAACAACGGCTAAGGTGACCATGAGTAAAACTGGAAAACTGCAGCAGGGACTAAGATGTAACAACGGCTAAGGTGACCTTGAGTAGAACTGGAAAACTGCAGCAGGGACTAAGATGTTGTAACAACTGCTAAGATGACCATGAGGAGGACTGGAAAACTGCAGCAGGGACTAAGGTGTTGTAACAACTGCTAAGATGACCATGAGGAGGACTGGAAAACTGCAGCAGGGACTAAGATGTATCAACGGCTAAGGTGACCATGAGTAAAACTGGAAAACTGCAGCAGGGACTAAGATGTAACAATGGCTAAGGTGACCTTGAGTAGAACTGGAAAACTGCAGCAGGGACTAAGATGTTGTAACAACGGCTAAGATGACCATGAGGAGGACTGGAAAACTGCAGCAGGGACTAAGATATTCTAACATTTTACATTTGTTGATACTGTGATGAACACTGTAACATTTTACTTCGTTGATATTGTGTTGAGCAGGACTGAAAAAGAACATTACGGACTGAGATGCCTTAACATTTTGCATCTGCTGACATTGTGATGGGCAAGAATGGAAAACAACAGCACGGACTCAGATGCTGCAGCACTTTGCATCTGCTGACTTTGTGCCGGTCAGGAAGGGAAAGCAGCTGTAACAGTTTGCATCTGCTGACTTTGTGCTGGTCAGGAAGGGAAAGCAGCTGTAACATTTTGCATCTGCTGACATTGTAATGGACAGGACTGTAGCAGGACATTTTACATGTATTGATATTGTTAACTTACGAATCCGTTTATAACCGCCAGATTTAGTTAACTCAGTTTCATGTTTATCTAGAGATACAACTTGTTTTTTACTTTGTTACATGAAGAAGAACAGAGACGTTTATTACAGAGGATGCCAGCGTTAATGTTTGCAGTGAGTTAGCAAAGTTTTGCATTATTTGTCAAGTCACGGTTAGAGCACGCAATTGCCTCGCTTCTTTTCCCAGAAGCTGCGGGTGTTTGTGAAATGTCACTTGTGGCCATTTATCTTTGGGACTAAGTCAGCGTTAAGTCCTTTGGGAACACTACAGGTTTGGTTAAATCTCTGATGCTTTTACTACTAAAGCATCTCGACAGACCATGCTAAGGATTCTTTTAATGCTGGTCTTACGGAGTACATCGACAGAAAAGTACGCCAACTCGCTTCGCTTACTTAACATTAGGGATAGCATCTTGGGGACCAATAGCGGGAGAGAATCGAAGTTAGCGTGGCATGGTATATAGTTGTGATATGTTGACAATGCAGTGTGTACGTAGTGGCACTAAATGGGTCAGTGGTTGTGTGGTAGACTGAGAAGAGGAATTAGGCTGGGTCGGTGGTAAACATAAATACACTGATTTACGGGAACTAACAATTTTAATATTTACATACATTCAATTGCTGTTGTGCAACAAGTCATCAGCATCATTATCCGTTTCATTTTCTCTCAAGGTACACAGATTACAATGCGCAACTACATACATTCATACAGTCTCCTATTGGAAATTAAACAGGCTTTATATTGTGAAAAATTTTGCTCGACAACACAAGATGTGATTGGAAATAGAACACATCCATTATTGGGTAAGATGCCCCATCAGCAATTACTCCCGTAGCACATGTCGCACTTCACGCATTATTGAAAATAAGACATTTTTCCAAACACTGTCTTTAGTTTCTCTTTCACACAGTCTAGAACAGGTGTCGCGGGTCTCTGATTAATTGCTTGCACAATTTCATGGACAGCTTTCAGCGCTCGAGATATTTCAATGTTTCCAAATATGTGTTACTGTCGTAGATATATCTGCAAAATTCCTCTTTATGAAATGAAAATCTTCACATAATTCATTTGAAGCAAGAGATTTTGTAATCTTGATTAAAGATCATGGATTATCATCAAAGGCATTAATTACCTGTAAAACAGTAATATAATATATAGCACAGTATACTGCTGCGTCGAAGTGTTATGTTTACACGCGGCGCGTGCAGTTGCCAATGCAGGTAGGTATACAACTGGTATTCGCACGTGTCCCCAAGATGTTATCCCTATTCAACAACGAACGGTATGTGGGGAATGAAAATTTCAGGAGCAATGCCAAACAATCTCATTTAAAAGAAAGCAAGTTGGAAAGGTGATGGTAGATAGAAATGGATGGATAGATATTGTAATAGTAATGGACATTTACACTGTACCTATGTGATAGAGTGCCATCCTGGTCATCGTGGGCTAGATAATGTTTTCGACATGCTACAAGCGATGATACATGAAATAAAGAATGTGATGGCGGGGGAACCCCGCGCCCACTTGTCCACCACAAATAACACATGCAGTTGCTTGGGTTCGAACTCGGGCCGTCTAGGTGAGAGGCGAGTGGTCTAACCACACAGCCTATATTCTTTCTCCTATAAGTCCCAGCTATGTTTGGTTCTTTGTTTATTCTTCCAACATAACAGGCAGTAAATTAAAGAAACTACCGGAAAAACAGACTTGAATATATATAATTTGACTTAAGTGCTTTTGAGAAAATAGTCAAGGAAGTGATGAAGACAACAAAGGTGAGAAAGAATATTATGAAAACACTATCAAAGTTTTGCAAACAGTGTTAAACAAAAAAATAAGTTCCTTTTGAAACCAAACAAGGTATGTACTTTACTGTCTTAAACAAGTAATACTAATTATACGTTTGCACATTTAACAACAGGTTCTTGTTGTTATTTGCAGTAAGTTATTGAATGCTTCCTTTAGGAGAATTAGAAAATAATTTGGTTAATAAGTACAAGATACTCATGGTTAAGGCACAACACTGTATTCTGCAATTTTCAACCACGAAGCTGCCCTAAACATAAATGTTAAGCAAGTAACACCCCTTGGCCCCCTTACCTGAAAGCAAGGAGAATCCCGTTTGCTTTCATGACACGTACGTGCCAAAAACACCATTTGAGGTTGGGTATGTGGACAACACACATAAGTGATTTGTGCGCTGACTAATCTGAAAATGATATACTTTCAATGTTACATATCAACAAATCTAAACGATTAATAAAAATACAGGAAGTAAAACAGTGAAGTTTCTCTTCATTTGCAATTTTGGCCGAGCTTGATTAATACTCAAACACTTGACTAACACTTTAAAAGAAAATCACGACTGAATTATCCGGTTTGAAGGGATCTCCTTTCGATCTACTACGCTGTGGGCTTGAGGAACTTCAAGATCAGCTGTTTAGCAATTATCGTGTCCAAGTTTGTTTCAAGTTGTGTATATTTACCCACGTTGTTAATTATGTTGTCGTTCTAGCTGATTTTACTAAAGATACGTCGCAGTTAATTTCATCATTTGTGTGCCCAAAAGGTCACGACACCGCTAATTTGTCTAAATGTTTATTTCTGTGTCGCTTCTGTGTTCTTTCACGCGTGTCTAGATATTTCTCTCGGTTTCAACTGTGCATATTTTTTCACGCTGTAACATTAAACGTTGTACATCGCAGATTTTTTTATTATGATCGATATATGTACTACGATTTAAACTGCCTGCAAATTGTGTTGTAACCCAACCATGAAATGTGAATTTGTTATATGTGGGTTTATATTTTGCTGGAGGTAAAGTCATGATCCCCTTTTAAACTGTCAGTGAAGTCTTAAGTATTAATCAAGCACGGATAAAAATTACAAAGAAGATACCTAAAAGAGTATCGAAATTACAACATCAAGCTTCGGTTTAATTCAAGTAAAAGATATAGGATTGTAAAATCGTTTGAAACAGGTATATCTGCTATCGAATGATCTGATATTAGGATTAAATATCACCATGTCCAATCCCCGTTTATTTTCCTTAAACAGAAGCAATAACTCGAGATAAGGATTATGATGTACGGCCATCCGGACCATGCGACTATCTGGTGCCATTCATGTAATAATAAATGCTGCTGCTACTGCCCAAGAAACCATCCCTATCGGTATTAATGCATTTCTGTGCCAAAGAGAACGGGCCTAACATCCTATATTCACTTCTAATGCCCAAGAGAATATGTCGGACACATTATGTTTACTTTCAATGCCCAAGAGAATATGTCTCACACACTATGTTTACTTGCAATGCCCAAGAGAATATGTCTGACACACTATGTTTACTTTCAATGTCCAAGAGAATATGTCTGACACACTATGTTTACTTGCAATGCCCAAGAGAATATGTCTGACACACTATGTTTACTTGCAATGTCCAAGAGAATATGTCTGACACACTATGTTTACTTGCAATGTCCAAGACAATATGTCTGACACACTATGTTTACTTGCAATGTCCAAGAGAATATGTCTGACACACTATGTTTACTTGCAATGTCCAAGACAATATGTCTGACACACTATGTTTACTTGCAATGTCCAAGAGAATATGTCTGACACACTATGTTTACTTGCAATGCCCAAGACAATATGTCTGACACACTATGTTTACTTGCAATGTCCAAGACAATATGTCTGACACACTATGTTTACTTGCAATGTCCAAGACAATATGTCTGACACACTATGTTTACTTGCAATGTCCAAGACAATATGTCTGACACACTATGTTTACTTGCAATGTCCAAGAGAATATGTCTGACACACTATGTTTACTTGCAATGCCCAAGACAATATGTCTGACACACTATGTTTACTTTCAATGTCCAAGACAATATGTCTGACACACTATGTTTACTTGCAATGTCCAAGACAATATGTCTGACACACTATGTTTACTTTCAATGCCCAAGAGAATATGTCTGACACGTTATGTTTACAAGCCAACACGCCTAACAGACTGGATTTACCTCTTCGTACGGTTTGAAACATAAACACTTGAACATGAAAATGCCCAAGCCAACATGCCTAAGGAAATCCATGTACTGGCAATGCCAAACAGAGCTTGGTCTAACGGAGTATATTTACTTCCTTTTCCAAGTTAACATGGTCTAACTCGCTGTGTGTACTTCCAATGCCCAACACCAAAGGCCTAATGGACAGTATTTGTTTCCATTACCAAAGACACAAGGATCTAATGGACTATATTTACTTCTAATGTCCATTACAGCACAACCTACTGGAATGTACTTATTTACAATGCCCATGATCGCGCAATATACCGGCCTATTTATTTCTAGTGCTCATAACAGCACAACCTAGTGGACTTCTTTATTTCTAAAGTCCATAACAGCACAGCCTACTGGATTGTATTTACTTCTAATGCCCATAACAGCACAACCTACTGGATTGTATTTATTTCTAAAGCCCATAACAGCACAACCTACTGGATTGTATTTATTTCTAAAGACCATAACAGCACAACCTACTGGATTGTATTTATTTCTAAAGCCCATAATAGCACAACCTACTGGATTGCATTTATTTCTAAAGCCCATAACAGCACAACCTACTGGATTGTATTTATTTCTAAAGCCCATAACAGCACAACCTACTGGATTGTATTTATTTCTAAAGCCCATAACAGCACAACCTACTGGATTGTATTTACTTCTAACGTCCATGACAGTAGGACCTACGGGGTAGTATTTACTTCCAATTCCCAAAAAAGCACGATCTACCGGACCTTATTTATATCTCATGCCTATGACAGCACGATCTTCCGGGTTGTAAATACTTCTAATGCCCATGACTGCACGATCTGCCGAATTATAATTACTTGTAATGCCAAAACAACTTAATCTACAGGGCTGTATATACCTCTAGTGTCCAAAACAACACGATCTACAAGACTGTATTTACTCTTAATGCCCAAGACAGCATGGTCTACAGGGCTGTATATACCTCTAGTGTCCAAAACAACACGATCTACAAGACTGTATTTACTCTTAATGCCCAAGACAGCATGGTCTACAGGGCTGTATATACCTCTAGTGTCCAAAACAACACCATCTACAAGACTGTATTTACTCTTAATGCCCAAGACAGCATGGTCTACAGCGCTGTATATACCTCTAGTGTCCAAAACAACACGATCTACAAGACTGTACTTACTCTTAATGCCCAAGACAGCATAGTCTACAGGGCTGTATATACCTCTAGTGTCCAAAACAACACCATCTACAAGACTGTATTTACTCTTAATGCCCAAGACAGCATGGTCTACGGGTCTGTATATACCTCTAGTGTCCAAAACAACACGATCTACAAGACTGTATTTACTCTTAATGCCCAAGACAGCATGGTCTACAGGGCTGTATATACCTCTAGTGTCCAAAACAACACCATCTACAAGACTGTATTTACTCTTAATGCCCAAGACAGCATGGTCTACGGGTCTGTATATACCTCTAGTGTCCAAAACAACACGATCTACAAGACTGTATTTACTCTTAATGCCCAAGACAGCATGGTCTACAGGGCTGTATATACCTCTAGTGTCCAAAACTACACCATCTACAAGACTGTATTTACTCTTAATGCCCAAGACAGCATGGTCTACAGGGCTGTATATACCTCTAGTGTCCAAAACAACACGATCTACAAGACTGTATTTACTCTTAATGCCCAAGACAGCATGGTCTACAGGGCTGTATATACCTCTAGTGTCCAAAACAACACGATCTACAAGACTGTATTTACTCTTAATGCCCAAGACAGCATGGTCTACAGGGCTGTATATACCTCTAGTGTCCAAAACTACACCATCTACAAGACTGTATTTACTCTTAATGCCCAAGACAGCATGGTCTACAGGGCTGTATATACCTCTAGTGTCCAAAACAACACCATCTACAAGACTGTATTTACTCTTAATGCCCAAGACAGCATGGTCTACAGGGCTGTATATACCGCTAGTGTCCAAAACAACACCATCTACAAGACTGTATTTACTCTTAATGCCCAAGACAGCATGGTCTACGGGTCTGTATTTACCTGCTATGCCCCAACACAGCAGGGGTGTATTTAATGCCATTAACAATATAACACAATATGCCGGATTGTATGTACTACTGATTCCCTAGACATCACGATCTGCCGTAGTGTATGCACTTCTACTGGCCTAGACATCACGATCTGCCGTAGTGTATGCACTTCTAATGGCCTAGATATCACGATCTGCCGTAGTGTATGCACTTCTAATGCCTTAGACAACACGGTCTACCGTAGTGTATGCACTTCTAATGCCTTAGACAACACGGTCTACCGTAGTGTATACACATCTAATGCCTTAGACAACACGGTCTACCGTAGTGTATACACTTCTAATGCCTTAGACAACACAGTCTACCGTAGTGTATACACATCTAATGCCTTAGACAACACGGTCTACCTTAGTGTACACACTTCCAATGCCTTAGACAACACGGTCTACCGTAGTGTATGCACTTCTAATGGCCTAGACAACACGGTCTACCGTAGTGTATACACTTCTAATGCCCTAGACAACACGATCTACCGTAGTGTATACACTTCTAATGGCCTAGACAACACGGTCTACCGTAGTGTATGCACTTCTAATGGCCTAGACAACACGATCTGCCGTAGTGTATGCACTTCTAATGGCCTAGACAACACGATCTGCCGTAGTGTATGCACTTCTAATGCCTTAGACAACACGGTCTACCGTAGTGTATGCACTTCTAATGCCTTAGACAACACGGTCTACCGTAGTGTATACACTTCTAATGCCTTAGACAACACGGTCTACCGTAGTGTATGCACTTCTAATGCCTTAGACAACACGGTCTACCGTAGTGTATACACTTCTAATGCCTTAGACAACACGGTCTACCGTAGTGTATGCACTTCTAATGCCTTAGACAACACGGTCTACCGTAGTGTATGCACTTCTAATGCCTTAGACAACACGGTCTACCGTAGTGTATGTACTTCTAATGCCCTAGACAACACGATACACCGTAGTGTATACACTTCTAATGGCCTAGACAACACGATCTACCGTAGTGTATGCACTTCTAATGGCCTAGACAGCACGATCTGCCGTAGTGTATGCACTTCTAATGCCTTAGACAACACGTTCTACCGATGTGTATGCACTTCTAATGGCCTACACATCACGATCTACAGAAGTGTATGCACTTCTAATGGCCTAGACATCACGACCTGCCGTAGTGTATGCACTTCTAATGCCTTAGACAACACGGTCTACCGTAGTGTATACACTTCTAATGACCTAGACAACACGGTCTACCGTAGTGTATACACTTCTAATGGCCTAGACAACACGATCTACCGTAGTGTAAACAATTCTAATGCCTTAGACAACACGGTCTACCGTAGTGTATACACTTCTAATGCCTTAGACAACAAGGTCTACCGTAGTGTATGCACTTCTAATGTCTTAGACAACACGGTCTACCGTAGTGTATACACTTCTAATGCCTTAGACAACACGGTCTACCGTAGTGTATGCACTTCTAATGCCTTAGACATCACTATCTACCGTAGTGTTTGCACTTCTAATGCCTTAGACAACACGGTCTACCGTAGTGTATGCACTTCTAATGGCCTAGACAACACGGTCTACCGTAGTGTTTACACTTCTAATGCCTTAGACAACACGATATACCGTAGTGTATACACTTCTAATGCCTTAGACAACACGGTCTATCGTAGTGTAAGCACTTCTAATGCCCTAGACAACACGATCTTCCGTAGTGTATACACTTCTAATGCCTTAGACAACACGGTCTACCGTAGTGTACACACTTCTAATACCCCAGACAACTAGTGTATACATTTCTAATGCGTTCGACAACACGATCTACCGTAAGGTATACATTTCTAATGCCTTAGACAACACGGTCTACCGTAGTGTACACACTTCTAATGCCCTAGACAACTAGTGTATACACCTCTAATGCCTTAGACAACACTGTCTACTGTAGTGTGTGCGCTTCTAATGCCTTAGACAACACGGTCTACCGTAGTGTATACAGCTCTAATGGCTTAGACAACACGATCTACCGTAGTGTACACATTTCTAATGCCCTAGGCAACTAGTGTATACACTTCTAATGCCTTAGACAACACGGTCTACCGTAGTGTACACACTTCTAATGCCCTAGACAACTAGTGTATACACTTCTAATGCCTTAGACAACACGATCTACCGTAGTGTATACACTTCTAATGGCCTAGACAACACGATCTACCGTAGTGTATGCACTTCTAATGGCCTAGACATCACGATCTACCGAAGTGTATGCATTTCTAATGGCCTAGACATCACGATCTACCGAAGTGTATGCACTTCTAATGGCCTAGACAACACGATCTACCGAAGTGTATGCACTTCTAATGGCCTAGACATCACGATATACCGTAGTGTGTGCACTTCTAATGGCCTAGACAACACGGTCTACCGTAGTGTATACACTTCTAATGGCCTAGACAACACGATCTACCGTAGTGTATACATTTCTTATGCCTTAGACAACACGACCTACCGTAGTGTATACACTTCTAATGCCTTAGACAACACGGTCTACCGTAGTGTATGCACTTCTAATGCCTTAGACAACACGGTCTACCGTAGTGTATACACTTCTAATGCCTTAGACAACACGATCTACCGTAGTGTATAAACTTCTAATGCCTTAGACAACACGGTCTACCGTAGTGTATACACTTCTAATGGCCTAGACAACACGATCTACCGTAGTGTATACACTTCTAATGCCTTAGACAACACGGTCTACCGTAGTGTATGCACTTCTAATGCCTTAGACAACACGGTCTACCGTAGTGTATACACTTCTAATGCCTTAGACAACACGATCTACCGTAGTGTATACACTTCTAATGCCTTAGACAACACGGTCTACCGTAGTGTATGCACTTCTAATGCCTTAGACAACTCGGTCTACCGTAGTGTATACACTTCTAATGCCTTAGACAACACGGACTACCGTAGTGTATGCACTTCTAATGCCTTAGACAACTCGGTCTACTGTAGTGTATACACTTCTAATGCCTTAGACAACACGGTGTACCGTAGTGTATGCACTTCTAATGCCTTAGACAACACGGTCTACCGTAGTGTATGCACTTCTAATGCCTTAGACAACACGGGATACCGTCGTGTATGCACTTCTAATGGCCTAGACAACACAGTCTACCGTAGTGTATACACTTCTAATGCCTTAGACAACACTATCTGCCGTAGTGTATACACTTCTAATGCCTTAGACAACACGGTCTACCGTAGTGTATACACTTCTAATGCCTTAGACAACACGATCTACCGTATTGTACACACTTCTAATGCCCTAGACAACTAGTGTATACACTTCTAATGCCTTAGACAACACGATCTACCGTATTGTATACACTTCTAATGCCCTAGATAACACGATCTGCCGTAGTGTATACACTTCTAATGCCTTAGACAACACGATCTACCGTAGTGTATTCACTTCTAATGCCCTAGACAACACGATCTACCGTAGTGTATACACTTCTAATGCCCTAGACAACACGATCTACCGTAGTGTAAACACTTCTAATGCCCTAGATAACACAATATACCTTATTTTGTTTACTTCTAATGCCCAAGACGGAACGATCTACCTGACGGTATTTGCTTCTAATACCCAAGACAGAACGGTCTACAGATCTGTATTTACCTCCTATGCGAAATGTAAATGAAAATGGTATGTTATTTATGGACGCTCTTTAACTGCTGTGGTTCTCAGCGTCCCATTCTATATTGGGCGTGAAAGACCGCTTAATTTTGCTCAGAGACCTCTCTACCAGACTTGAGGTTCTTTTAGTGCCGTAAATCTACGACACAGGACCAACGGCTTTACTTCCCTTCCGAAAGAAGCCATGCGGAGGATCGTCCTCCGCCGGGTTTGAACCCGCGAACTTGGGTATATGAAGTTAGCATGGTAACCACTCCTATGCCAAAAACAGCACGATCTACCGGAGTGTTTTTATTTCTAATGCCCAAGACAACACAAGCTACCGTAATGTATTTACCTCCCTTGCCCAAAACAGCTCGATCTGCCGCACGGTATTTACTTCTTATGCCCAAGAGAGCACGATCTACCGGACTGCACTTATTTCAAATATCCAACTGCACGATCTATCGGGATGTTATTACTTCTAATTCCCAAGACACCAAGATCTAGCAAGTTATAACTACTTCTAATTCCCAAGTCATCTCGGTCTACAGGACGGAATTTACTTCTAATGCCCATGACAGCACCATCTACCGGGTTGTATCTACTTCTAATTCCCAAGACAGCACGATCTACCGGAATGTATTTACTTCTAATGCCCAAGACAGCACGCTCTATCGTATTTTACTTACTTCTAATGCCCATGTTAGCACAACCTACTGCACTATATTTACCTCTAATGCCCATAACAGCTCAACCTACTGCACTATATTTACTTCTAATGCCCATAACAGCACAATCTACTGCACTGTATTTACTTCTAATGCCCATAACAGCTCAACCTACTGCACTGTATTTACTTCTAATGCCCATAACAGCACAATCTACTGGATAGTATTTACTTCTAATTCCCATAACACACAACCTACTGGACTGTATTTACTTCTAATGCCCATAACAGCACAATCTACTGCACTGTATTTACTTCTAATGCCCATAACAACTCAACCTACTGCACTGTATTTACTTCTAATGCCCATAACACACAACCTACTGCACTGTATTTACTTCTAATGCCCATAGCAGCACAATCTACTGGATAGTATTTACTTCTAATTCCCATAACACACAACCTACTGGACTGTATTTACTTCTATTTCCTCTCAGGTAGGGGCACATTCCTTAAGGCAAATTGCCGAAGCATCATAAACATTAGAATTTTGGAATTTAATGGAAATAAGTAACCCAAGTGTGATTATAGGTACGCAGTCATGGCTCAGTGTTGATATTAATGACGCGGAGATATTTAGATCAGATTACAGGGTGTTTAGGAGGGACAGGGAAGGAAGAAGATGGGGAATTTTTATTTGTACCAAGTTAGAGTTAAGCAGTAAGATATTGTGGGTGGAAGAAGACGTAGAAATGATGGCCATTGAAATTATCGATCACGAAAACGAAGCAAATAACATTACATTAATAGCGTGTTACAGACCACCTGGCGAAACTAACTTTAAAACTCTTCATAAACTAGTGGAAACAATTTCTTCGGAAACGGGAAAAAATGTTATTTTAGCAGGAGATCTAAATTTGCCAAATGTAAACTGGAATGGACAGTTATTAGGAGGCGAAGCTCAATGTGTTGTTAACCTTCTGGTGTGGGATCATGGGTTTTCGCAGGTAGTCAAAACAGATACCCGGAAATCGGCTGTAATGGACGTGTTTCTATGCAGACCTGATTCATTGTTTAGCGCATGTGAGGTTTTTCCAGGTATAAGTGACCACTGCTGTGTACAATTAGACATAAACTGGAAGCTTTTAAACCGGTTTGAAGGAGAGGAAATTATTAGCAGAGCAGACGTAGATGCAATTCAGACTTTTCTCAAAAAGCAATTT